>CM069084.1:8460000-9057158 GCA_035578085.1 Solanum pinnatisectum | reverse complement strand
TTTACCCTTAGCGTTAATTATATATTTCTCGAATTATTTTTTCAAAATTTAATACTAAACATCAATTAATAGGGATAGTGTAAAGTAAAATAACTATGTCAATTAGAGTTTCTTCATAAATGCATTAAATCTGAATATATAATAAATAAAAAAGTTTGAAGGAGACACTTGAAGTGGAATTTAAGATTTTGTCATTAACCCTATTATTATTATTATTATTATTATTATTGTTTTTTGTCTAATTTGATATTCAGTAGTTCCTACACACTTTTTGCATCAGGGCAGGATCGGCGGCATGTGAGAAATTTAACCCACTTGCATGAATAATTATACGAGGCCAAGGTAAAATAGCACAAGATTATTTTTTTGGTTGCAATATATGAGTTATTGAATTTCCTTGATATAGGATTTTTTTAATTCTTAGTTCTGCCATTGATGACTCCTACCACAAAGTTCTCCATTTTTGGATTCCAACAAAAAAACTTTAATCAAAGGAGAAGGTGTTTCATTTATTTGGACCACATGCTTTGATGATGGGAAACTATTACTCTTAGGGTGCTGTTTGGTAGGAAAGAGAATATGTTTTCTCAAAAATAAAATTGGTTTTAACTTATTTTCACATATTTAGTTGAGTAGTGAGAAAGTATTTTTGTGTATGATTGGTGAATGAAAACTATTTTTTTATAAAATATCTTTTTAGTTTCTTATTACTGCTACGCAGCAGAAAATATATTTTAGGATAATAACTTACGACTAGAAAATCAAACTACGATAATTGATCCAGCCACATTGCCCCGACACACGATCTAGAACATGATCTCTACTCCGATAAGTGATTCAATATTTGAACTAGGAACTTAGGCTCCCCCGACTGTGCGGCCGAATCGGAGACCGCGATCCCAAGACAAAACCCGGGACCTGGCAACATCTCACTGAACCCAAGATTTCAAATGGAATAAGATCCCGACACACGAATTTGAACTTGACCTAAGACCCTACCTCCGAAACCAACACTCGACCCGAGACTCAGCCGATTCTTCGAACCCAACATCCCGACTCAAGATCCAACTTTTGAAATGGGAATCCATTCCTAACACAATATCCGGATCTCCAATCGACTCCGTTAGGCCCACTCTGGGACCACAGACACCTCGAGTCCGACCTCAACCGAGACTCAAGACCGAACCTCGATCCTAACACGAAATCAAACACGACCTGCGACCCCAACCCCAACCCCAAGATCCAACTCTCGAACATAAGATCCAACCTCGACTGCAGGAACTGCGATACTAACCCCAAACCTCGACTGATAATCAAAATTAAGACCCGACCTCGAGAGCCCAACTCCGACCTTGACACGCAAGACTGCGACCACACAACCACGACACCTAGTCGAGATTTGACTACAACCATGATCTCGACCTTGACACAGCGACTCGGGACCTCGACTCGACCTTGGCCCGGCCTGCGTCGACCTCGACCCCAACTAAGACCGGAACTGAACCCGGAAGCTTTGACCTTATCTCAAGATTCGACCATAAGACTCCAAGTCCGATCTCAACAGTATTGCTTGAATTAGTTTTCCACCTTGACAGTTAATCCATGATAAGTGGGTTCGCTTGAGACCAACAAGGTTCTGAAGTATGCGAGCCACGTTTAGGGTGTAGGCTTAGAAGTCGTGACAAACTTAAAGACGTATCGAGCCACGTAGTTCCAAGTGTCTAGGGTACCCATGAAACCGTAATGATGTCATCTTATTTATGGTTGTGGGGCCATTTACTGTAAAGAGGACTACAAACATTTAAGAAAAATTTCCCTTCTTTCATACTCTAAATCATGCAATAAAATTGTGTCATAAGGAACTTATTCAGACATTGGGTCTGACCATTTCTCAAATTCATTCGACCACCCCTGCCATACTCAAGGTAGTTGAAAATCAAAGCCCAGATCCTTATCGATGAGTTAGTCTCAACAAAATCATCAGAAAGTCACTTGAGGTCACTTGAGAGGGCTTGAGAGAAGCCCGTGAGTGAGCTTAAGTGTTAAGACTTGAAAGAATGCACTCTTATTCATTATGAATCGTGTGTTCTATGCTAAAAGTGATAGGTGTACTTCTTGACTCTTTTCTCTAAACCCGGTTTCCAAGTTGAGACCGCCCTTATGAGGAAGTGTGTTTTAGAGCTTGGATAGTATTTTCACCCTAAAAGTTAAGTATGACTCTACGATGTTATAAGTAGCACTAGTAGTAAAAATGCTCCGTGAGTTAGAAGAATGCATGCAAGGTATAGTAATCTAAGAAAGATCTTGGCGAGGCAAATTCATTTGTTGTAGTCATGCATCGATGAAGTTATTAATAAAGAGTTTTACCTTATGTGTGGGCTAATGAGTAATAATTTTATGTGGATTTCCATGACAGATAGAGTTTAGAGTCTTTCAAATTATTTACTTTTCTTTAGTTGGTTTACAAACTATAAATATTTCTATTAAGTATTTTCTAGACTTTATGAGTGGAGCATTTGAGTTTAATGGATTTCATTCGGTTTTAAGCCTAATATTGCTTGAATTAGTTTTCCACTTGTAGTCGGCTAGGATGAGGATTAAACAGGTACCATGATGGTTATTGAGTGTCGACCACGTTCGAGTGTATGCTCGGTCGTGACATGCACAAACATCTATATCGAAAATAACCCTAAGATCTTAAAGTCACCATACCAAATCTATAAAAATAGTCAATTGAGAATGCAACATCAAAAGCTAAATATAAATAAGTTTATAGAGTGTTTAGAAAAAATGGACAAGAAACTATGGAAGAATCTGAGAGAAGCCTAAAAGACAAAGCTCACCCTTGAACTCGAAATCGGATGTCTCACGTTGAAGTCTCGAATCAGCATTTGGAAAATTCGTTGCACTCAACAAGTACTACTAAAAATCGGTGAAAAGACGATCAAAGCGGCAATTGCGTTTTTTTTCAAAATCGATAGAAAAGAAATGCGATCAAGTTTGTATTTTGGCTCGATGCTTTCAAAAATGATGTCTTGTGTTGCTTTTTGTTTTTAAAAAAATAATTTTTTATTGAATAATGAGATGCCACCCGTCGCTTTTTTATAATTTTAATTTTCTTATAATTTTCAAAAAGTGACATAATCCATCGTTTATTTTTAAGTTATTTTTTTAAATCTTGAAAATCATCAGACAAAAGAGACATCGTCGTCACTTTTCTTTAATTTTATTTTTTTAAAAATGCTATACATCGCTTTTAGGAAATTACCATTTCAAAAAACCTAGAAAAGCAGCGGACCTAACCTCTTGTTTGCCACTTTTTTTAATAATGCAGAAAAATGACTGACCAAATCACTCTGTCCGTCACTTTTACGTATTTTTTACTATGGCCGCAATTTTGTTGTCCACCTGCAAATTCAATTCAATTCTATATCAAATCAATTCAGCCCATTCAAGCAAAACACATAATAAACATGCTACACAAAATATAAACTAACAAAATTAATTAAACCTTGAAAAATACATAAATTACAATTTAAAGACATATAAAGTCTTTCTAAATTCGTTTCAAAATTCAAAAAGTTCCTAAAATAAAGAGATGGAAGCTAGAGGGTGCAATCTATGAAATCATCATCATCATCCTCACTCTCATCCTCGGCATGAGATGATGTATCAGGTCGACGAGCGAGGTTCAACACTTGCTCTTTGATTTGCCAAATGGTGGCACTCGTGCTTTCTTGTTCAGCTACTTTTCTTCGCTTAGACTCTGTAAGTACTGCTGTAAGTTTTGCTATTTGACCTGACATAGCATCTATCTGAACACCGTCAAGTGTCTTGACTCGGTGTGATGATCTAATACCTTCTAAGCTTGACAGGAGTCGTTGTAAGTCATTCTGAGAGTCTCGACTATAGAATCTACCCTTGTGTGCCCCCCTATCATTTTTATGTATTTGAGTGGACATTTCAGGCATTTTGACTGAACTATCTAGATTATCATTCATGTACTGATTATATTCTCACTGCATATTAAAAATAAAAATTAGTATCAAAATATATACATACTATATATATTAATTATCTATATTCACTTTTCATATTAAAAATAATTATAGGATATATATGAATAGTGAATAAAAATTTTCCTCAAAAAGTGAATATGAATAGTGAATATATATATATATATATATATATATATATATATATATATAGTATGTATTTATTTTGCTACTAACTATTATTTTTTATATGCAGGGAGAGTATAATCAGTACATGGATGAGAATCTAGATAGTTCAGATCAAATGACGCATGAAATATCCACTCAAATTTGGACAGAAAAAGTGGTAGGGGGAACACAAGGGTAGAATCTATGGTCGAGGCTCTCAGAACGATTTACGACGACTTCAGTCATGCTTAGAAGGTATTGGATCGTTACATTAAGTCGAGGCACTTGACCGTGTCAGATAGCTGCTATGCCAGATCAAATAGCAAAACTTACAGCAACACTTGTAGAGTTTGAGGGAAGAAGAGTAGTTGAACAAGAAAGCATGAGTGCTACCACTCAGCAAATCAAAGAACAAGTGCGAACCTCACTCGTTTACCTACTACATCGTCTCTGCCGAGGACCGTGACGAGGTGAGGATGATGATGATGATTTCATAGATTGCACCCTAGCTTCCATCTCTTTAGTTTATGAACTTTTTTGAATTTCAAAACGAGTTTTGTAAGACTTTATAAGTCTTTAAATTGTGAATTTATGTATTTTTGAAGGTTTAATTAAGTTTGTTACTTTATATTTTGTGTAGCATGTTTGTTATGTATTATGATTGAATTGGTTGAATTGATTTAATATCGAATTAAATTGAGGGTGTGTTTAGTATGAAGGAAAATGTTTTCTGGAAAACAAGTAGATTTTGACTTATTTTCTCATGTTTGGTTGATGAGTAGAAAATATTTTTCGGAAAAGATTTTTTAGTCTTTGATTTATGAATAAACATTGCTTTTTGAGAAAATATCTCTTTTTTTTACTAGAGAGTAGAAAATAATTTTTGAATTGAAATTGAAAATATTTTTTAAAAATAAACTTAATTATTTTTGGGGGGACGGGGGGGAGGGGGTCACAGGTAGAGGGGTGGGGTGAAAAAATAAAAAATTGAAATTGAAAATATTTTTTAAAACAAACTTTGATTTGTTTTTTTCTTTTTTTTTTTTTGGGGGGGGGGGGGGTGTCAAGGGTAGGGGTGAAAAAATAAAAATTTGAAATTGGAAATCTATCTCTATATAATAGGAGAAAAAAAAGTGTCACGTTTCAGAACCACAAAAAACAATAATTATTATTAAACTTAAAAAAATCAATAATTATTATTAAAAAAATCAATTAAAAAACTGATGGTAAAAAACCAATAATTACCATTTTAAATAATTAAAAAACTTATTGTAAAAAAGAGAGGTTAAAACGGTCGTTAGTAGTTAGTTGTAGAAATGGGGTAGTTTTTTTTCATTAATTTTTAAAATTTATCTATTTATTTATATTTATATTATTATTATTATATTATCTATATCTATCTATATATAATAGGAGAAAAAAAAGTGCCACATGTCAGCACCACAAAAAAGAATTTTTAAATAATTATAAAATATAAATTATTAATTACATGTAATAGTAATTAAATATTAAATAATAAATTACTATTATTATTTATTTTTAAAAAATGAAAAAATAAGAATAACTATTAATTCACTAAAAAGCAGTTTAGTGCCACATGTCAGCACCACATAATTTCTGGATATGTTAAATAATAAATACAACAATTTAATTTCTAGATATATTAAATAAAAAATAACAATTTTAAAAACAAAATTTTAAAACAGGATTTAGAATTCCTGTACGTTAAAAACTGTTGAAATGATCTCTTTTTAAATAATAAAAAAATAAATTAAATATATTGGTTCCTAATAAAATGCAAACTAACTATTGTTTTCATGTTTGAAATCACTACAACTTCTCACACAATTTACTTTATTTTTTAAAAAATAGAAGAGATAAAATTGTCAGCATGACAAAGAAAATTCACTAAAATTATAACAAAAAAAAAAAAAAAAGAATCAATAAAATTATAATAATAAATAATAAATATTTTCTTAGTCATTATCCACATCCTACAAATTAGCAACAACTGAAGATAAACAGTATAGCATTATCCTTAATGGTAGTATATCAGTTCATACCAAATGGTTTTTCTTTCAATGAAAAACTCTCCTGCATATTCTTTAAGGCATATTCAAGTAAGGGCTTCCATGAACAGTCACAAAACGTTGTAATTACCTTACTCATCTACGTATGAAAACTCGGACACTCATTTCGTAAGGTAATAAAATATTTTCATTTCTTTTATCTTCATCAATCTTTAATGTTCACCAAATTCTCTTTAATTTTTACAATTTCTCACTCTAATATATCTATATGCATGTGTTTTTCCCAGCAATGTCATTTTCTGGCAAATTTAATTAGTAAGCTTTCTCCCTTTATGTGTCTGTATTTATGAATTTATGTATAAAATTCTATGATCATTTTTTTTAATTCTTCATTGCTCTTTGAAATTTTATTCTTAGTTATATGAATTAAAAATAATTGATAAATAGGGTTTATGTCTTTTTATGAATTTTATTTATTAGCCTATATTTTTTTAACGCATTTATTTCTTCTGTATATGTGTACAATTTGATGTCAATTCTGGCGCTTGGGGATATTGTTGAAATCCGTTGTCTTACTATTTCAATTCAATTGCTATGAAATTTGAATTTTATATTTTTAAAAATTCATAATATTAAATAAGGGATAGATCAATTAATGATGATGTTTGCTTTGAAAGAAAAAGAGACTTGATAATTATAATAAGAAATAAAATATATATTGTGTTATTGCAGAACTAATGGGCCATTAAAGTAAATTAATATTTTTATAAATTTATGATAGTAATTAGTTACATGTGTGTTTCCTTTTTTTTTTTTGGTGGGAAATTAATATCTTTTTAATAATAAATATTTTGAATTATTTATTAATGTATTGCAAAAATTAATATAAACAAAATAATAATTTAAAGAAAATCTGAAAAAAAAAAAAAACACAATTCAAAATAAAATCAAACATAACTTTCCTTATAATTTCAAATTTTAAATTGTGTAGTTAGAGTAATTACTAATTTTTAAATTCAAAAAATATAAATGTTGATACGTTAGTTAGTGGATAAATTTAAGGGGTGATTTTAGTGCTCCTTATAAATTTAAATTTTAAATTGTGAAGTTAGAGTAATTATTAATTTTTAATTTCAAAAAATATAAATGTTTATACATTAATCATTGGAGAAATATAAGGATGAAAATAAAGATAAAACTTGCAATTATAACTATCCTTATAATTTCAAAATTTTAAATTGAAAACATAATTACCCATATATGTTAACTACCCATGTTCCAAACCCCACAAAGTCCATGCATTTTATATTCCTCACTTCCTTCGAACAAATAAATTTTGGTCTCTACTAATTAATGAATCAAACATTATATTGAAAGAAGGGATAGGGATAATGAAGAATGATTATATTTCTTTTCTCTTAAAACAGTATAAATAATTTTGAATTATCTAAATTTCAAATCGAGAAAGTGAGATGTACCATTACTTTTATCAAATCAATAAAGGCTATGTATGAGAACTTGCCACGATTCAATTATGCTTTCATGATCAATGTCTATCAAATTCTTCTTCCACGTAATTTCATCACACGACTATAAATATTAATGTGTTTTAATTTAGTTTCTTCTTGAATATTAACATGAGCGGTGAGATTTGTGTATGCATTATATATATATATATATATATATATATATATATATATATATATAGTGATTGATAATTATAGCAAAATGTTAATTTTTGTTGATTTTTTTATATAAATAAATAACAATTTAATGGTTTTAAATTTGTCTGTTTGTTTTTGCAGGATGGTTCGAGTTAAATTATATTATTTTGAGATATTGTTAAAGTTATTACTACATATATTTAAAGTGTAACATTTGTGATAATAATGGTATCTTATAAAATTATTGGTAAAGTTATTACTACACATATTTAAAATTTAACATTTGTTTGATAATAATGATATCTTATAAATTTATTATTTCATTTTACTGTTGATGCAATTGATATTATGAAGCAAATGCTCAATACTAAAATAAACTATTCACCAAAAATTCATCTACAAGCCAACCAAAGAAATATTTTAATTCTATTTTATTTATGTTATGTATTTCATAATGTAGTAGATCACATGCTTCTTTATATCTTTAAGTTGATAATAGTTGGATAAATTAATAAGATATTATTTTATAATTTTTCATTATCGATGATCTATATAAATACTATTATCTGTATATTACACAAATATATTCAATGAGCATGCTAGAGATATGTATTATAGTTTTGCTAATTTGTACAAATTTTTTAATTTTTAATTAATTGTCTTATGCACATTTATAAAGATAATTAATTTCCTAAATTATGCATATATTTATTTGTCTTTCAATATCGGAAGAGAAAATGAGAAATGAAAAAATGTTTGGTTCTATATAAAAATCTTTTCGTAGTGATTTTTTAGGCTATAAGTCTATATGAGTATTATTATTTTGTCATGAATTGTTTTAATCATTTTTATATTTATGACTTATTTAGTCATCAGATTTTGGCTATTTTTAAAATTTTTAATATATAGTCATCAGATTTTGGCTATTTTAAAATTTTTAATATAATACAAAATATAATATTTAATCTTTTGATAAGTGATACATATGCAACAACTTTTTACTTACTCATTTTACCTATCTTCTTAGTAAAATTTTATTGCAATAAAAATTAAATGTTATAGAATTATCTTTCTTATACATTCTTATCCGTTGATGTATTATTAAATTGATATAAATTTATGAAAATATCATTTAAATGTAAGAATTATATTGTAGTGATATATATATACATATATATATATATATACATATATATATATATATATACACACACATATATATCACATAATTGTTATATGACTTTTAAAATAATTAAAAGATATAATTTAAAATTTTGAATAACATGCCTATATTTTGGTATCCAAGTGATTAAAACGTTTTGGTTGTATGCTTAGCATTATAATAATAATAAGACTTTTAAATCTAACTATTAAATTTCCTTACATCTTTATTATTATAACAATATGATAATATGGATAGGGTGATAGTATTTATCATTTTAAATAATTTAATACATAAATAAATTAAATAATAATAAAAATTATTATTGTCAACTTTAGACAATGAACTAAGCTTATATATTGATTTATTTACAAAAATATTCTACTATAACACATCAAAATGCTAAATGTTAACATTCTCAAATAATATGGATAAATGGATAGCATTTATCATTTTAAATAATTTAAAAATTAAATAAATGAAAGAATGATAAGATATTATTATTGTCAAATGTAGACAATGAGCTAAGCTTATATATTGATTTATTTACTTAAATATTCTATTATAACATATCAAGATGCTAACTGTTAATATTCTCAAATAAATTTTACAATATTATCTTATAATAAGTTAAAATTTTAAATCCTCAATAAATTAATATTTAGTACATTTATCAACTAACCTTGCAATGAGACACGTATACTAGTACTTTTTAAAAACAAACTTTAATTTTTTTATTTTGGGCCGGGGAGGGGGTGAAAAACAAAAATTTGAAGTTGAAAGTATTTTTTATAAAACAAACTTTAAATTTATTATTATTTTGGGGGGGGGGTGTCGAGGGTCGGGGTGGGGTGAAAATAAAATTTTGAAATTGAAAATATTTTTTAAAAACAAACATTAAATTTTTTTTTGGGGGGGGGGGGTAGGGGCTGGCGGGAGGGTGGGGGTCGGGGTGAGGGCGGATAAAAAAAAAAAATTGAAGTTGAAAAAAATTTTTTAAAAAAAAGCGTTAAATTTATTTTTTCAACAAAAAAATTGATTTTCAACAATAAAATTGTAATTCGAAGTTGGAGGAAAGTTTTGGAAAATGTTTTCCTTAAGTTTTGAAGGGAAGTCATTTTCCTTGACTTTGAGGAAAATGAGTTGATTTGGAAAACATTTTACCCAACCAAACATGAGAAAAATGTTTTCCTTCATACCAAACACACCCTGAGTTTCTGCTGTAAAAATAAATGCAGAAAAGCGATGAACATAGTGGTTTTGTCCGTCGCTTTTACGCATTTTGAAAAAAACTCAAAAAGTGACGGACAGGTCCTTTAGTCGTCGTTTTACGAGTTTTCAAAATATAATTTCGAAAAGCAATGGCGATGGACTCCATCACTTTTCAAAATTTTAAATTTTTTAAAGAAAAGTAGCGGACAACGACTCTTTGTCCGTTGTTCTTAAAGATGTTAAAAAATTATAAATTAAAAATAAACGATGGATTGCGTCTCTTTTTGGAAATTAAAAAAAAAAAAATCTAAAAATGTGACGGACAACGTCGCACTATTCAATAAAATATATTTTTTTAAAAAAATTAAAAAGCGACGTTGTCTATCACTTTTTGAAAAGCGTCGAGCCAAAAAGCGATGAACTTGACTACGTCGCTCTTCTGTCGATTTTGACCCTAAAAGCAAAGTGACGCAGTCCGTCGCTTTTGACCATCATTTTTCACATGTTTTTTAATAGTGAAACCTAATAGGATCACGTGGTCAATCCAATATACACATATAAATAGTTCACTACGGATATTATCACAAGCGGTACATAGTATAACAACAAGTACCAACCTTAGATTATCACTCACATAACATGAAACAACAAGCGAAACAACCAATGCATAAACATGCCCCATATGATCATAATGCAAATATCAATCCTCTCACGGGACCCAAACCCCAAGCGCAATATATCATAACATGTGTGGTTTCCAAGTCAATCAATATTATTTCATACCGATGTGGTACCGAGTCAATCAACAATATCCCATACGAAATGATATCGATCCAACCAACAAGCACACCAATCATGCACAATCATAAAGTACAACAATCATGCATATTCACCTATACTATAACAAAATCAATTGAACCCACAAGTTATAATCACCAGTTCATTTCAGATGTATCCTCTATCACGAATTACACAAATGACACTACAAAGTAGTAGACATGTGTACACACATAATTAGAGACATACAACCATCACCTACCTCAAATCAAGCTCATTGAAAACGCTAAATAGTCTGAGCTTTCCCCTTGCGTAGTGCCTTGAATTGTTCTTGGTCTAGAATAAACAATAAAATCTTCAATCAATCACAAATGGCTTAATAATTTACCTGGATTACTAACAAATCCTCGGCCAAAATGTGATCATCTTTTCCCACTTAGGGCTCATTCCCACCATGAAATCATGCCAAAAGTTCCCCCTGCCCCAAGGTTAACCACCATGTTTCTAAGGCTTAATTAACAATTAACAAGATCGGGGAGTCAAATTCATACCTTTACCGGTGATTTTCGTGGAAAAACTGATGTGGGCTGCCCAAAATCGTCCTTATTTGTTTTAACAACTCAACTTGCAGAAAACAAGGGTTTGGATAGTTTTCTGGATAAAATCTTGATTCCTTTGCTATAGCGACACCGGTTTCGCTATAATGAGGTCGCCATAGCGACAACTTACGTCGCTATGGCGATATGGGTGTCTATATAGTGAGAGGACATCAACTATAGAGAGATAGATGGATGATCTGCTGCTCAACATTCGAAAACATGCCCTTTTTATAACCCAACTCCTTTTCTTGACGTTCCGACACATACTTTTCATGCCAAGTTCAATTTCGAGAATTTTACTTACCCAAATTTGATTCCGAAAGTCCTTATGAATTTTTTAATGTCTTAGATACAAATAAACATCAGTTAAATCTTAATAAAAGACCTCATTCGTTTCCTGGCACATAGTTTTAGCTTTTTAAGAAGAAAAATAATATAATATCGTTGGGCATATTTAGATAATTGGTCAATATTTATTTATTGTTTATAAAATGTAGCTAATATGATATTCTTATAATTATTTTTAGTGTGGATAAAGTGAAGTGGTCAATAAAAATACACACATTAGGGTTCATAACACAACAAACTATTATGGTATGCTGACCATTTAACAATGCTCAAAATACAATTTTTTTATTGAAATATAATATATTAGGAAAACTCCACAAATAATAATTAAATATTGATTATATGTTCAATTATTATTTTCCTTCTACACAAGTTAAAACTACATAACTGATCATATTAATTGAATATTTATCCATCTTCAGAAATATTTTATCTCTTCTCAATTTAATTATCTTTATAAACTCCTTGATATTCCATCCCTCAAATCGCATTACTTCTCAACTATCGTTCTTGATTTAAAAAAAATATATATATTTTATTTCTTTTTTATCTCTTGAATAAAGATAATATTAATCTTCATCTTCAAATATCCTTGACTTGTTTATATGAAATGATCACTTGTCGTTTATCATATGCCATCAATTGCAACAATTAATAGTGCTCAAATAGTAATATGTTGCCTTCAAATAGTGATATTTAGCCACAATAAAATCGATCATGACCATCCATTTTGTTTTGTTTTTTTGATAGATGAACTTCTGTAAAAAAAAATAAAAAAATCTTATAACCCTTTTTTTAAAAAAACTTTAAACGATCCATCCACACCTTTATGAAAAATCAATTACTCATAAAGTAACCTTAGTTAGAAGGAAAATACACACTGTTAATCGTTAAAATTGATGGAATATGAGAAACTAGGCCTTAGCAAGTATTCATTTCATACAAACAATCTATGTATAGATGAAGATGGAGATTAGAAACTATCTATGAAGACGGAGATTAGAAACTATCTTTACAAAAAGATTCATTAGAAGCAAAACCTATTGCAAGGGGAATACAAGAATAATAGTTAAGAACAAATGTGGTTTGAGTGATTAAATATCAAGGAGTATATATATAATTAAATTGAGACTAGAGAAAATATTATAAAAGATAAAAAAGAACTCAATTAATAGAATCATATATGTAGTGTTAACTCTTTTAGAAGAAAAATAATATCATTGGTCATATTTGTGTCATGATCCAACCCACCGAGTCGTAGGCGCCTACTCTAACACCTAGATAGGAGAACCCTTACCATCCAATTTTAAAAGGGCAATGCGAAATTCATAAAACATAATCTAACATCTTGTTTAAATATGAAAATACCCTTAACTTGATTTGAAACAAGGCCTTTGTAAGGAACACCTAACCACTTCCAACTCTGTTAACCAACCTACTAATCCCCTTAAGTTCTCATATCACCACTCGGTCCTTGACCCAATCCCCTTATTAGATATGTCCTAAACACAAAACAACCATAACCAATCCCAACATTTAAACTATACACAGACCGACATCAACCTAACCTAGTAACCACAACTTAGTAAAACAAATAACCTACAATTAGAATCACAAGTATAACATAGCCCAAACTTCCATTCCTCACCTAGATAAAATTTCCCACATGATCACATACAAACTCATACCTAAGTTCAACTCACCTTTCAAGTAACTGGACCACTCAATGATCCTAAGACACCATCCACGATTTAACATGCAATCACGATCTATAAAAGAACCATCCCAACATTTAAACACAAATACCGACCACTCATGGATCAATATGTATTGATCATATTATTAAAAGGTAAACCGGTTCACTTATAGAACCAACAAATAAATTTTGATCCTCTCATGAAATTCACACACAAAATGTTAGTGTGCGGGCGTGATGCGCGATCCAACTAGTGTTAGTATTCATACCAAGTGTGGTACAAACATCTGCTGTTGAACATTGACTATGAGCTTTTGGCTCCGTGAGAGCAAATCATGATGAATGCGGACAAAAATTTCTCGGGTTTTCACCTCCCTTATGCTTTAATATCTTCCATCCCTTGCTCCCATGCCTTGGGAGTCTTCACAAAGGTTTTATGAGCAGCCCTAGTTTATTTCCTCCATTAAAAAGTGAAAGGAAAATAAAAGAAGTTTCATTAACTAGGTTGTGATTTTCCATCAGCCTGCTATAGAGGCTATGTAAAGGCTATAACGGTGCCACCATAGCGGGAGGCTTCCCATTATGGCAGGCTGACATTAGGTGATCAATTTTGAAATAAGATAATTTCATTGTGTGCTCAAGATTTTAAATTTGGCACCTATTTCAAGAATTTAGGATTTTACACATAAGATGCCTTTAAGTAATGATGATTGGGTCATTACAATAGATACCACTTTATCTATCATTCATCTCCGAATGACCATCTGTATGGAAGGAAAATCAACTAGGTAATGAAGTTTACCGCATAGTTTGGATGATTTTAATGAAATAATCGTCTCTACACAAGTATTACAATTCTACCACGTCCCTGCGTACCCAAGACTATCGGGAAAAAAATTCAAACGCACAAAGCCACAACAAAATTTTCTTCCCATCCACTAAGATGGATCTCGCTATAGGGACTAGTCGAAATCAAAAACAAAAATATGAGGGAGGGGAATCGGGTTTTATGCCCATTTCTCTCCTTTTAAACTCTTTGAAATTCTACCCAAACCCTTTTCGATCACTCTAATCAGAACGTTGAAACTAAGGTAATTATCATACACTCTACTTGCTTTACTTTGTTTTATGCATAAGGGTGATTGCATGAAAGGAAATGATAGACTAGAATAATGTTTGGGTTGATATTAAAAAATTAAAAATATTGTATTTAATCACTGAAATTGTTGAAATATGGGGTTTACACTTACATTTACAATGCCACTAGAGCGTTCTGGGCATAAGGATCACGAGAAATAGGGGCGAGATCTGTTCCAAAATGGTGGGGAAAGTAGGAGGGCTTTTGTTGGTAGAAAACTAAGATTCGATCATGATTTAGGAGTTGAAATGCCTAGATTATTGCATATTTAGATAGTAGGGTACTTTAGGAACACTGATATGTAGAATTTTATAAAGAAAAATGAGATTTTAGGCTAATGGTGTCATTGATGCGCCTCTTGCGTGCAGGATGATGAAGGCCGCTATGGTGCCCTTGCATCGCACTTTGGTGGGAGGCCACTATAGCTGATAGGTTGTCGCTATGCCCCCTTCCCCCCTGCTATAGCTTATGCAGAACCGCTATGGCGCAGCCCCACCGCAATAGCACCTACACGTGCACTATAGTAGAGGAGGGGGGATGGTAGAATTCAGCAACCTCTAATCTGGTCTAAATATTATATTTCTATTTTACACACACTTTTAATATGCGTTGAGACTTCTAATCGATACTTCTTATGTTGTAGATTATCTAATGGATAGAATTGAGGGACTAGACTAGCCCTACGAGAGATTTATCGACATAACTAGCTAGGAAAGGTTGCACAAAATCTGGCGGATGGGTTTTTGTCTGGAGTGAGTGTATTGGTCAAGGCCGCTAATGATATATTCTGCTTTGAGTTCAGGCTCGCACAGATTTAAAATGAGTCACTAATTGGTAAGGAGCACTTACTTACGTACCTAATAACTCTCATTTGTTTTGTCGATGTGGGACTTATAATATTAAGTTAGTTTGCCACATACACCCCCTCTATGGAATCAACACTATGGTTTGCCCCCACCGTATGGGATTTGCCTAGACTCAGCACTGAGGTTTGCGCCCATCGGATGTGATTTGCCTAGACTCAGCACTGGGGTTTACCCCGTCTTACTGGGATTTTTCCTAAACTCAGTTGAACTTTAGCCTACATCAACAAGGCTAACACAAGAGTGGATAAAATACCAAAGACCATGAATGATCTTGGGCCCTTCCTTAACATATCAGGCATATCATATGCACTATTGCAAAAACTAAAACATATGCTTAATAAAGCATTCAATGAAACCCATGAGACTACATTACTAATGTCTGAATAAAGTATCTACTACTTTAGAATGAAAATATAAGTCTACCTGGACATGGCCCCCAGCTACCTCAAAATAAAGACAAGGTAAGGAAAAAAGTTGAAAGTCTAAAACAACGGAGTCTCCAAATGAGAAGGGCTCACCAAAAGCTAACTGAGAGTGCTTCAACCTCACTAGCCATGAATTTGTGTGTGAATATCATAATCTACATCATAAAAGTGTGCAACGGAGAGAAATACATGCGTCAGTTGTAGAATGTACAGACTAAGTAAGGAAAGACACTAGCTAAATCATTTAAAGAATCATGAACAGATAATGAAATAAGTTTTTCAAGATCATATGTATCGTAAAAGTGTTGAAGAGAAAACAGTTGGAGTCCATGACCAATTATCGTAAAAATCTCTTTTCAAAAGTACATTTACATATAATTGAACCTTTTGATGAGACTTGCATAATCATATACATAAAATAGCATACTTAAAATGAATCATATAGACCTAAAAATATATCATAAATTTTACATAATTGGGGATTTTTATAGCAGACATACACCATGTGAGCTCATGATGTCCAACAACTAACCTAGTTAAAGGGCTACCTATACCGTGCAGTATAAGAACATATCATATCTATCTCGATCCATTGTCTGAGCCTCTTTAGGCTAGAAGGTCAACCAAAAAGTGGTAAAATATAATCTTACATTGGCCTTGATTATGGGACTTAGGTTTTCTAAACCCACATTCTCTCGGTACTAAATAGTCCTCCCAGAACAACATATATTCATACAATGCTCATAGTAAAGAAAACCACTCATCCTCTTGAATTATATATGAGGCTAAGGTCAAACGTCATATTTTAAAATAACATGTATTTATGCTGTAATTCATATATGACTTTTGAGTTTATCCTCATATATTAAAAAGAATCAACTAGATGTATATGTACTTTTGAAATTTTTATGATACTTGATCATGGACTCCCATTTATTTTCTTCAACACTTTTACTATACATATAATCTTGGAAGTATTATTTTACTCTTGTTCATGATTCTTTAAATGATTTACCTAGTGTCCTCCCTTACTTACGCAATACATTCCACATACTAACACATACATTTCTCTGTGTTGCATCCTTTTATGATGTGATTTCGATATTCACACTCAAATGCATGGTTAGTGAGGTTGCAACACTCTCAGTTAGCTTTGGTGAGCCTTTCTCATTTGGGGATTCCGTTGTTTTAGACTGTCTACCTTTTTCCTTATGTTGTGTTTGTTTTGAGGTAGTTGAGGGTCATGTCCTGACAAACTTATATTTTAATTCTAAAGTAATAGATACTTTATTCAGACTAGTAATGTAGTATCACAAAGTTTATTGAATTCTTTGTTAAACATATGTTTCAGTTTTGCAATAGTTTATATGATATGTATAATATGTTAAGTCAAGGGTTATCCTGGGATTATTCATGGTCCTAGGTATTGTGTCTCGACTGGGGTATAGACTCAGGTGGTAATAAACTTGGTATCAGAGCCATTCATGTGTCAACATTGTTGATATGGGTCAAATCTCAATTGAGTTTAGGCAAATCTGGTAAGGCGGGGCAAACCTCTGTCGAGTCTAGGCAAATGCTATCCGCTGGGGCAAACTTTATTGAGGATTCTAAGTCCATAGAAGGGGTGTATGTGACACCTCAACTTAAGATTATAAGTCCCATTAGCAAAACATAGGTAAGACTTGGGTAAATAAGTAAGTAGGCCTTACCATATAGTGACATGTTTTAAAGTTGTGCGGCCTATACCCAAAGTGGACAATATCACTATGGGTTGGGCTTACATTAATGGTAGTAGCAACCACTCATGTGTTTTCCTTGTCTATGTAAGCTAGAGTTCAAGCGAGTTTAGGCAAATCTCGATAAAGCGGGGCAAACCTTATTTATCGATCTAGGCGAATCCCATATGGTGGGGAAAATCTTATTGATAATGCTAAGTCTATAGATGGGGTGTATGTGACACCTCAGTTTAAGATTATAAGTCCAACATCGGCAAACCATATGAGAGATGTTGGATAGATAAGTAAGTATAACTTACCAATTAGTGACACAATTTTATTTTGTGCTGGCCTAGGCCCAAAGCGGACAATATCACTAGTTGGCTAGGCCGTTACAATGAGTTTTCAAGATGAGGGGAGTAACCAAACAAAATAGTGTTTTCTACAATCGGATTTAGGATTTCAATTGGGGTCCTTTGGTGGTGGCTCGTCCCTTCTTTTAGGTCGGGTGGGTAATGGAGTTTTATGCCACCTCTTTGTTATTCTATGGGATTACCCCAACCCCACCATCTACATTCGAGGAGTGAACATCCCCCAAGATTCCAGGTCTATAAATGAAGCACTGGGGTGCCAAAGGTCTCTAATGTAGCCTATGATGCCATTCTAAGGGAGATGCGTATGACATGGTTGTAGAATATGCTGGTGGAAGAGTGGGAGATCTTTTGGCCTACTATAAAGGGCTTTACCAGCCACTACTATTCGCCCAATGATCAGAGGTGTCTATCATTGGTTCACTGCAGGATATTATCAATTACACTTGAAACCACAAGTAAAGTAAACAGATTCATTGCATGAGATTATCAACATAATGTTAGTTCACATTCTTTCTTATGTTTTCCCTAACATGCATTTCATAAGTGATATTATAAAGTAGTAGACATGCATACATACATAAATTGAAAAACACACAACTATCACCTACTGAAAGGTAACCTTTTAGTTAATCCATCATCCTAGATTCTTCTCCAATAACTTCCCTTCCCAAGACAACACACAACCATATCATAGAACAACCTCAAATTACTAACTACCATTATTGGCCTAACCACCTTAAGCATAAGCCTAAGTGTCAAACTCAGAGCACGAAGGCCTACACATGCAAACTCTAAACATACAGAAGATATGATGTAAGTAAAGATAGGTTTAACTTCTCAGTTTAAAAAAACCTACCCTACTTAGGCTGCAAACATCTATTGATGAACCTTTACTATGAGCTTTCGGCTCCATGAGAGAAAACTGTGACGAACAAGGATTTGAATTCCTTGGGTTTTCACCTTTCTTGCTGTAATCTCTCCTCTCCATTGCTCTCATGCCCTGGGGGCCTACAAAATGTTTTTTAGAGCTTTCCTCATCTATTTCATTCTTTCAAAAGTGAGAGGAAAATAAAATAAATCACATTAACAAGGGTTTGATTTCACGTAGTCCACTATAATTGCCGTGCAGTCTATAAGCGGTCTTTGCCATAGTAGAAGGCTTACCGCTTCTGATGAGGTGGCGTTAGCTTTGATCAATATAAAATAAGTCAATTTTGTTGTGAGCTCAAATTTTTAACCGTATTTCCAAAATTTTAGGATTTCACATGAGATTTCTTTGGGTAATGACAAATTGGGTCAGAAAGTCCCAACGCAACAAAGAAGATAATACGTTCCAAAAAATGTAACACTCCATATATAAGAATCAAGCAGACAGACTCTACGAGTTCTAATTAGAATTTCATAGTTCACAATAATCAAATAAAAATTAGATATACAAGTATCAATAAGAAGTATGCAGGAGTTCACAATTGATACATACTAGTAAAAAACTTTTAAATTCTGAAGCTATTTTTGTTGGTTAACAGTATCACGTACTTGGTAAGAGCATAGATGTTTCAAAAATAGTACGAAATTAGGATATGAGGTTGATAGTAGTGTATTTGAATTTTTATCCCATTGCTTTCTCCACAAATACAATCTCTCTAAAAGCTTTGTGCAATCCCATAAATCATATAAGCAAAACTGAATTAAGTTTTCAACTCAAAGGTCTAAGATTTGAATGGAGACTATGGAATTCAACCCATTAAATATTAGACTAGATAAAATAATTTATAATTCACATATAATGCTTAGAATAATAACATAACAACATGATAAGATTGAGTTTTCTTTTGACTACTAGTCTACGGGTAAAATGCAAGGATCTGTGAAATCATTGAGTAGTGTGCAATTTATACAAGATAACAACTTATAATATATTTGTTTCTATAAATATATAAATTGGAGTCAATAGAAGTTTGGCTGAAGAAAGGAAACCTACCTCATTAGTAGCTTTTCTTTCTAACATCTCACAACATTTCAAATTGATTCAAGAAGATGCCGACATAATGTCGCAATCAACATGATCTTGAAGTTTATATAAAGTGGAACTTTATTAAAGGGATCTTATGTCGATATGAGACAGGGGAAGTTGATATTTCATAATTATGGTGGGTGACTTATCAGAGTTCAAGCCATGGCGGTGAAATCGATATGAAAACTCTGAGAAGCTGATATCTTTTCCTTTCCACTTTGACTGCCTTTTTAGGTTTCTTTGTCTTTTTAGCTACTTTTGTATTTCTTTTCTTTAGCCCTATCTGTTATTGGATTGGGCCTGTACTTCATTTTGATTTCAATAATATAGCTTATGGGGCCTCACCATTTAATTAAGTAAAAAGTAATTGAAGGAGTGTTGTTACAGTCTTCAGTCTCAAGGGGCCAAGAATTAGTTCAACATTTTTATATTCTTTAATTTATTAAAAAAATCTTACTTACACCTGCTCCAATTATTTCTATTAATAATAATAATAATTAATATTTATTATAAGAACTACGATTACATGATTATGTTCTTAAAAAATTTGGGTCTTAGTGTGGACATATTATTTCGGGTGAATAATTATAGGAAAAAAGTCTGATGGGTGGAGTTCTTATTTTACCCATCTTCCAAGAACGGGGGTATATTGAAGTTCAGTTAGTTAACCAGAGGGGTGTTGTTAATACTATCAATAGTTCTAGGACGAAACTAATAATTCTTCTCAAGTTGAGGGGTGGTTTCAACACTTCTCTTGAATTTTTATTAAGAGTCGCATGCTCCTACAAGAGTTTAAAATCACTTTCTATGCCATGTGGCACATCGAGGGTGTATTTAAGTTCATTTAGTTAAGTTTATGGATATTTTTAAGGCTAACAATAGAGGATAAAACAAATAATACGCGCCAAGTCCAGGGGTTTTTGCAATACTTCTCTCAATATCTATATACACTCATTGATATTTTATCCCTCAAATCACATTGCTTCTTACTATCATTCTTGAGTTTTACTTTGAATAAATTTTATTTCTTTTGTATCTTTTTATCACGACTATAACACCTCGGTCTTAGAAAGAGCTAATTTTAAAAAGAACTAAATTGGAAAGAGCTAAATTGAGAATTTGTGCAAGTCAGTCTTCACTTGTGACTTTTGGATTAACTTCAAACGACCATAATTTTCAGTACAGGGTGATATCGAATGAAAGATCTTTGAGTCCTCTTTCCAATGCCACCAAGTTTACTAAATTTCAAGTTTGTATGAGGGAGATATGCCCGCTTGAGTTCAGCCTGTCCGATTACAGAAAGTTCATCTGAATTAAGAAGGGGTATTTTGGTCTTTTCCTTACCCCATTAGCCTTAAGCGTGTTTTTCACCCAATTAGGGGTCAAAGGTGATTAAAATCAATTTACACTAAAGTCTAAAATGTTTGGAAAGTTAGGGCAACGTTCAAAGAGGAGAAAAGGGAGAAAAGCTTCAAACATTCAAGATTTTCTTGCGATCTTCGAGGAATTTGCCAAGGATTTGATCCTAACGAGGTATGTAAGCTTTCATAGTGATGGGTTCATTCACCCTCACACCAATCATGAGTTTCTTGATTAAATTCATCCTTGAAATTGGTGTATTGAAGTTCTTGATGAGTTTTCTTGAAGTTTTGTTCTTCAACTTTTATTATTGGAGTTTGATGAGTTCTGGAGGTGAGAGTTTGAGTTTGAGGGCTGTTATTAATGAGATTTGAGTAGATTTTTTTTTACTTTTGTTGGATATACGAAACTAAGAGAGTTAGGAAGAAATCAATCGATTCTAGGTGAATTAGGGCCAAAAATCGAGAAGAAAAAATCGTCAGAATGACCTAGGGGAATGGTGGCATGATGCGCTAAGGAGAATGACGCGCCGCGCCTGCAGTGTGCTAGAAAGATTTTCTGAACTTAGGGGCTGGATCCCCGTGCCAGGGTGTCACCTTGTCCCTTTAAAAAGTATTCTTGCTCTCTTCACGATTATAACTATTCAAACTATATCTCATTGAAAAATCCATATATACAAATCATAATTCTTGAATTCACACTTTCAAATTGAAGATAGAGTTAAGAGTAAAGTTCGAGTGTGTCCTTTTGAGAAGTTTTTTGCAAACTTTTAAAATTTGTTTTAAGACTTTGAGCACTTGATTATGAGGATGAGGAGATTTGATTTTCATTTTCAAAATGAATATCGACAACTAAGTATTCCCGAGTAAATACTTTTACTTTTAAAATGAGAAGAAACCTTGATTTCCAAATAAGTTCATGAGGAGTTTTTGAGCACTATCTCTTTTAAGATAACTTTTGAGTAATAATCTCAAAGGATGAGGATGAGAAATACTTTTTTAAACATATGAGCATGAGTTATATTATTAGGAGCGATTGAGCAGATATGAGGACGATTCGAGAAAACTCAAAGTCATTATAAACTATGTTGCCAACATGGGTAAAGGGTCATATGATTCCTTATTGCTTTTAACCATAGCTTAGTGGATCCACTTATTTGAGGATGTCTTATACTCCCCGGCAAGGTATATGACAGTTCTGGCAGCGTGGGCGAGACGTTGTATCATAACATAACTCATAGTGATGGTTGACAGTTAGAGAATCTCTCAAATAAGAGTAAAAGAGTTATTATTGTATTTTTAAATACATTGAGTTATATCTACTGTTTTAAAAGCTTTCTTTATAATGCATCTTTATTGCTGCTTTTATATTTAACTGAATTGGGTATTTCTATCCTTGCGTATCCTTGAGTTGAGTTGAGTTGATGTGAGTATGGTTTCCTTTTATCAATTCAAGCTTGCAGGTTATGTTCAGTATTCCCCTTACATGCTCGTACATTCCATGTACTGATGCCATTTGGCCTGCATCTTTCATGATGCAGATACAGGTAATCAGGGTCATCAATCGGCGCTCCGTTAATCTAGTTGTGTTCCAAATTTGCTTGGTGAACCTCCTTTCTTCCGGAGGATTCCTATTTACTTTTCAGTTTGATTTTTTTAGGATGTCGTGGGTCTTGTCCCGACATCCATCAATTATTAGAGGCTTCATAGACAATAGCGTTTTGATGAGTCTTTTCATTTCGATAGTTAAATGTCTAAGACTTGAGTTGCCTCTTTTAGCAAGTTGAGTATTTTCTTTAAAACATTCTGATTTATCTATTCTGAGATTGTTTGAGAATACCTTTACTTTTGAGTTCATGTAATGTTGAATAAGTCTTCCGCTAAGTATTGAGCCATGCCAAGGGTTCGCTTGGGGCCAACAATGGTTCTCTAGTGCCAGCTACGTCCTGGGTGTAGGCCCGGGGTGTGACAAGCTTGATATCAGAGCAAAGAGTTCAAGAATCCTAGGGTGTCTATGAGGCCATGTCGGTAGAGTCTTGGTTATCGGTGTGAAGTTTACCACATCTATAATTAAGAGGCTATGACATTTAGGATTTATATCACTTCTTTCATACACTTTTTGTGTGATAGAGTTCAACTCTATAAAAGTTTCTTTCTAATTCGTACTTGCACATATTTTTCAAATCATGCCTCTACGAAGAGCTGTTCGAGGTCATCATGTTAGGAGAAATGTTTATCCCCAGAATCAAGGGGTCCCCAATGCACTAGAAGTGCAATACCAATGAGAGGTCACTAATGCTGAGTTTCGGGATGCTATCTGGATGTTGAGTCAAGTAGTGACAAACCAAGAGGGTCAATAGTGAGGAATTCGATAAGATGTGGCTGATACATCCAGAATCCATGAGTGCTTAAGGATGAATCGTCTGGACTTCACAAGTTCAAGTGTCACTGAGGATTCAAAAAAATTTATGGAAGAGTTGCAGAAAGTGTTTGAGGTGATGCATGTTGCGGATGCTGAGCATGTGTAGTTTGCTGCATACCAACTAAATGGTGTTGCTAGAATTTGGTACGACCATTGGAAGAAGATAAGAGCTGAAGGGGCATTAATTGTGAGTTTGGCTGTGTTTGAAAGTGACTTCATGGGGCGTCTCTTTCCCCGTGAGTTGAGAGAGGCAAAGGTAAGAGAATTTATCACTCTTAAGAAGGAATCCATGAGTGTGTAGGAGTACAACCTCAAGATCACTCAACTTTCTCATTATGCTTCGGAGATAGTTGCTGATATGATGAGCATGATGAGTCTATTTATGTATGGGTTGTCTTGTCTGTCAAGTAAAGAGGGTAAGACTGTGATATTGATAGGGGAAATGGACATAGGAAGATGTATGATCCATGTGCAACAGGTTGAGGAAGATAAGTTGAGATATAATGAAGAGTTCCAAAACAAGAAGGCTAAGACGACAGGTAATGAGTCCAGGCAGTAGAAGGGTAATGTGAACCGGTCATCTTTTCAACAAAGGCCAAATTGGATTGCACCATCATCTACTAGTGCACCTGCACCAAAGAATAGAGGTGGGTTCAAGAATCATAATTCGCAGAACTTTAGAGCCTGACATGCTCAATCTCAAGGTAGTGTGGCACAAGGGATCAATTAGACTCTTGCATTTTCTAAGTGTGGTGATAACCACCCAGGAGCATGTCGTGATGGCTCCACTGGTTGTTTCAAGTGTGGTCATACAGGTCACTTCATGAGAGAGTGCCCTAAAAATAGGCAGGGAAATGGTAATGGAGGCAATAGAGCCCAATCTTCTTCAGCAGCCCCGCCAGACAGAGCTATACCTAGAGGAGCTACTTTAGGGACATGTGGAGGAGTAAATCATTTATATGCTATCACCAGTCACCAAGAGCAAGAGAATTCACCTGATTTTGTCACTAGTATGATAAAATCTTTACTTTTGATGTATATGCATTGATTGATTCAGGTGCGAGCCTATCTTTTGTGACTCCATATATTGCTATGAAATTTGATATCCTTCCTCAGCAACTTCTTGAGCCCTTCAGTATTTCCACACCTATTGGTGAGTCTATTCTAGCTTAGAGAGTTTATCATGATTGTACCATTTCTGTCAATCACAAGGATGCCATGGCTGACTTAGTCAAGTTAGACATGGTGGATTTGATGTTATTATATGTATGGAATGTCTTAATACTTGTTATGCCTCGATTGATTGTAATGTCGAGTAGTTAAGTTCGGTTCCTAATGAGCACATTATAGAATGGAGAAGTAGTTTAGCAGTACCTAAGGGTCATTTTATTTCACACCTTATGGCCAGAAAGTTAGTTTTCAAGGGGTGCATCTATCACTTAGTCTGAGTTGATGAATCTAGTGTTGAGACACCATATATTCAGTTGTGAGTGAGTTTTTAGAGGTCTTTCCAAATGATCTTCCCAGAGTCCCTCCCGAGAGAGAATTAGACTTCGGTATAGATATTTTTCCTGATAATCAACCTATTTCTATTCCGCCATATCGAATGGCTCCCACTGAGTTGAAAGAGTTAAAAGAGCAGTTGAAAGGCCTTCTTGATAAGGGTTTTATTCGACCCAATGTCTCACCTTGGGGCGCTCTAATCTTATTTGTGAGAAAGAAAGATGATTCTCTTAGAATGTGTATAAATCATCATCAGTTGAACAAGGTTACTATTAAGAATAAGTATTCACTTTCGAGATTGATCTTTTGGATCAACTTTAGGCTGCCACTTGTTTTTTTAAGATAGACCTCAGATCTGGCTATCAGCAGTTGGAAGTAAGGGAAAGTGACATCCCTAAGACAACATTCAGGACTTGTTATAGTCATTATGAGTTTCTAGTTATGTCTTTTGGTCTAACTAATGCTCTTGCATCGTTCATGGATCTTATGAACAGAGTGTTTAAGCCTTATCTTGATATGCTTACTATCGTGTTCATTGATGACATTTTAATTTATTCGAGGAATGAGGAAGATCATGCTATTCATCTTATAGTAGTTCTCCAAACTCTAAAGGATAAGGAGTTGTATGCCAAATTTCCCAAGTGTGAGTTTTGGCTTGAGTCCATGGCATTCTTAGGCCACATTTTTTCTGGTGAAGGGATTCGAGTGACACCCAAAAGATTAAGGTAGTACAGAATTGGCTTAGACCCACATCTCCAGTTGATATTAGGAGTTTCATGGGGTTGGCTTGTTATTAAAAAAGGTTTGTCGAGGGGTTGTCATCTATTTCATCCCCGTTGACTAAGTTGACTCAGAAGACAACAAAGTTTCAATGGTCTGAAGCTTATGAGAAAAGCTTTCGGGAATTGAAAACCCGGTTAACTACTGCCCTAGTGTTGACCCTACCAGAAAGTATTCAAGGCTTTTTTGTTTATTGTGATGCGTCAAAAGTTGGACTTGGTTGTATTTTGATGTAGAGTGACAAGGTTATAGCCTATGCCTTCAGACAACTTAAGATTTATGAGAAAAATTACCCAACCCATGATTTAGAGTTGGTTGGTGTAGTGTTTGCCTTGAAAATATGACGTCACTATCTTTATGGTGTTCATGTAGATGTGTTCACCGATCACAAGAGTCTTCAATATGTATTCAGTCAGAAAGAGTTTAATCTTTGACATAGGAGGTGGTTGAAGTTACTCAAGGATTGTGACATGAGTATTCTATATCACCCAGGTAAGGCTAATGTTGTTGCTGATGCATTGAGAAGCTTGTCTAAGGATAGTACTACCCATGTTGAGGAAGGCAAGAAATAATTTGCCAAAGATGTGCACATACTTGCTCGATTGGGAGTCCAGTTAATGGATTCCAATGAAGGTGGAATTGTGGTAATGAATGAGGCTAAATCATCACTAGTGTCTGAAGTGAAGGAGAAACAGGACCAAGATCCTGTATTGCTTAAATTGAAAGCAAATGTTCATAAGCAAAAAGTGATGGCTTTTAAACAAGGGGGAGATGGTGTGTTGAGGTATCAAGGTAGATTGTGTGTACCAAAGGTGGATGAACTCCAAGAGAGGATCATGGAGGAAGCCCATAGTTCGAGATACTCTATCCATTCTGGTTCCACAAAGATGTACCGTGACTTGAGAGAAGTATATTCGTGGAGTAGCATGAAGAGGTGTATTACAGAGTTCGTTGCTAAGTGCTCGAATCGCCAACATGTCAAGGTAGAGCACCAATGGCCCAGTGGTATGGCTCAGAACATAAATCTTCTGGAATGGAAGTGGGAGATGATCAATATGGATTTCATCATTGGGTTGCTACGATCTAAAAAACAACAAGATTTGATTTGGGTGATTGTAGATCGGATGACTAAATCAACCCATTTGTTACCGGTAAATACTACCTATTCAGCAGAGGATTATGCCAGATTATATATTCAAGATATAGTAAGAATTCATAGAGTTCTCGTGTCCATCATTTCAGATTGAGGTGCGCAATTCACCGCGCAATTTTGGAAGTCTTTCTAGAAAGGTTTGGGTTTGAAAGTGAACCTTTGTACTGCTTTCCATCCTTTGGTGATGGTCAAGCAGAGCATACGATTTATACTTTAAAGGATATGTGTGATCGATTTCAAGGGTAATTGGATGATCACTTACCTCTCATTGAGTTTGCTTACAACAATAGTTATCACTCTATCATCTAAATGGATCCCTATAAGGCTCTTTATGGAAGAAGATGCAGATCTCCTATTGGATAGTTTTAGTGAAGTTGGGTTGATAGGACCAGACTTAGTTCATTGGGCTATGGAGAAAGTGCAGATCATACAAGAAAGGTTGAAAACGGAGCAAAGTCATTATAAATTCTATACAGATGTTAGGAGAAGAGACTTGGAGTTTGAGCTGGATGATTGAGTTTATTTGAAGGTTTCACCCATAAAGGGTTTTATGATGTTTGGCAAGAAGGGGAAGCTTAGTCCCCGATATATTGTTCCTTATAGTATATCCAAGAGAATTGGCAATGTAGCTTATGAGTTGGAGCTACTGCCAGAGTTAGCAGCAGTCCATCCGATGTCCAACATTTCAATGTTGAAGAAGTGTGTGGGCGATCCTTCACTTATTATACCTACTGAGGATATTGGTGTTAAGGATAACCTATCTTATGAGGAGATACCCGTTGAGATACTTGATTGTCAGGTTTTCAAGTTGAGGACCAAGGAGGTAGCATCAGTGACAGTATTATGGAGGAATCAGTTTGTTGAGGAAGCTACTTGGGAGGCTGAGTAGGATATGAAGAAGAGATACCTACATCTCTTTTCTTTCGGAGAAATTCCCGACCAAGGTAATGACTTTCTGTAAAACACTATTTAACTCATATGTTATGTTGTGTTAAATTGCATGTTGGGTGTTTGAGTTAGGTGTTAGATATTCATACCCCAGTGCTATTTAGAGTGATCTCAATCGAGGACGAATATTCCCAAGGGGGAGTGATGAGTCCACAAATTGGACTCATTTAGGGCTATATTTTAACATATTTTTTTATCCTCATATGCTTATTTTATCTCAATATCTGATGAAAACACTTAAGTTTTAGGTATTTGAAGTTTGAAGGAAAGCATGGACACTACGTTGCAAAAAGGAATGAAAAGGCTGAAAAGAACGAAGAAATAAAGGCCTGAGGATCGCCGAATCCACTTGGCAAGTCGCCGAAGGGTCTCACTTCGCCTTTTGTTCCAGTGTGATGAGCCCTGAAGGAAAGGATCAAGTCGGCGGAACAAAGGAGCAGTCGGCGTATCGCCAAGAAGTTCTGCGAAGCAGTATCATGTTGCCCAATGACCCAGAGCACGATGATACTGAAGGCTGATGCAAGATGGCGATGAACTACACCAAAGGGCGAATTGCCGAGTTGATCAGCGATTCCAACTAACGACGCCGTATGATCCGCTCCAGCATAAATCTGTGAAAACTATAAATACTAGTTAGATTTATAGTTTTAAGAGTCGAACATTTATTATAATTTTCATATAAAATAGTACTTTTTGATATTTTTATTCTAAGTTTGAAAGGGTTTTGAAGAATTGAATATCCAAAGGGTTTCATCTTCAAGATTTGGAGTTGCGTCTCTTGGATTCTTAAATTTTGGCCTGTATCAAGACTTAAATCTTGATACCCAGTTGAATGTGAGCTCAGTTTGGTAATAATTTCTATCTCTGATACATGTGTGGCTAAAAACCCCAATTCTTAGGGTGTGATTTAGCGAATATGAGTTAAAGATAATTGTTGGGTCTTGCTTGCTGATAGTTTAATCGTAGTTTAATTGTGATTTTGTTTAGTAGTTGTGGATAAATTTAATGAATTTGTAGTTGCAAATACAAGTTTATTTATGTGTTTTCGGCTTGTGAGAAAGAGGTCGTAAAACTAAAACTACTAAATTGATGGTCGGTGGGAGTGGGTCGACATGAGGTTCAGCTCGAGAGAGTGAATCCTAGTCTCATTCCCACACACTCAGCTCGAGAGAGTGAATCCTAGTCTCATTCTCACACACTTAGCTCGAGAGAGTGAGTGGGTTAAGGAGCAGGCTGGTCTTTATGCAACAAGTGGGTGTCCGAGAGGAACGCCTTTGAAACGGGGTAAGTTGCTCGAGAGAGAGCTTATCCCCCTTAAAGTTTAGCCTAGTCACAATTATTCTATAAATCTTCTATAAAAAGCATGTACCCAATAATCTAGCTTAACCCGTATTCCCGTCACATCCCAAGGATCCCCTCTCATTACTTAGAAATCCTTGCTTATTTTGTTGTTTTTACTTACTAGTGACAAAACCCCATTGTTAATTGACACTCTTGTGTCGCCCTTTAATTTACAATGTTTTTTATCGTTAATGTCTTTAGCTATGACTTATTAGAACTAAATTTTATTTTCTATTAATTCTCAAAACCACTCTCTTGGGAAATATCCCAACCCTTGGTTGGGTTACTAAACTATTGTACAATCGTAGACACTTGCATCGAAAGTTGTGTCTTGATTACACAAACATCAGGGAGATATTGTAACACCTCGGTCTTAGAAAGAGCTAACTTTAGAAAGAACTAAATTGGAAAGAGCTAAATTGAGAATTTGTGTAAGCTAGTCTTCAATGGTGAGTTTTGGGTCAACTTCAAACAACCATAACTTTCAATACAGGATGAGTTAGGTGGCTTATGAGATATCAAATGAAATATCTTTGAGTCCTCTTTCCAACACCACTAAGTTTCCTAAATTCCGAGTTTGGATGAGGGAGATATGCTCGTTTGAGTTCAACCTGTCCCATTAAGGAAAGTTCATCCGAATTAAGGAGGGATATTCTGGTCTTTTTCTTACCCCATTATCCTTAAGCGTGTTTTTAACCCAATTAGGGGGTCAAAGCTGATTAAAATCATTTTGCGCTAATGTGTAAAATGTTTGGAGAGTTAAGGAAAAGTTCAAAGAGGAGAAAAGCTTCAAGCGTTCAAGATTTTCTTACGATCCTCGAGGGATTTTGTCACGACCCGGGGTTACCCCCTAGAAGTAACACGGCGTAATTGACCCCGAAGGGGTAGCATACAAGCCTCATAGCATTCATGAACATAAAAGCATAGGAAAATATAGCGGAATTAAAACTTTTCTTTACAATCGAAGTCTCTTATAAAATGAAAGAGAATCTATGACGCTATGTCTCAAACCATCTATACGATTGAATTAAAGCTTTTGAATACAACTTTAGGGACACGACCCTTACAACAAGTTTAAAACATAAAAGTAAGGACAATAAAAGACATATGGTTGAACCCTCGAATACAATGAGGCCTCACCAATCTTCTTCTTCTTGATCTCCTATGAACCTAGCCACGAGGATGAAATCCAATATCTCCAATGCCTACACTTATAGAAAATGTAGAAAGATAGGGTTAGCATAAGAAGTACTAAGTATGGAAGCCATGCACAAAACCATTAAAAACATGCATGAAAAGGGACATTTTCATTTGAAATCATGCTATATGCCATTTTTGAACATCATCTTTGAAATAGTTAGAGAATACAACCAATAATGCAACTCACATACATTTCATTATAACATGAGAGATAGCATTATAATAGCAAGCATAGTCTCCAACATCAATATAATACACATCCCAAACTTCACAATACATAGCCTCCAATCATAAAGTAATGCAAAGTCAAATACCAAGATCATCTCATCATTAAGTAAACATCACCTAAGCGACCCCTAAGAAACACTTGTGCAATGTATGGTTGGCATCCCATAATACCAACCCTACTAAGTACTAATTTGAAACTACTTTAGTCATGCATTTCATCATTAGACCTCATTAGAAGCAATAGTCACAAATAAGGAAATAGTCATGTAAATTACTTGAATTTATAAGGAAAGTCATGCATAACAACTATCCATTCCATACACATGCATGCATTCAAATCTCATTATAATGCAAAGGAACCATCCCATTACATCCTACTAAATCTACTTGTGCAATGTGGAAGTGAAGTCCCATACCCCCACTCCTACTAAGTAAAACTCACCAAGAAGTCATAGTATAGTTCGTGTCTCATTCATTATCTTTCCTATATAGGGGAAAGTAGCCATAACCGACATAGACCATGTAAGGTACATGAAATCGATGTCTGTAACCCTACACCGATAAAGGTGTCCTACTTGCCTAAGGTAGAACTAAAATGTATAGCTATAAGGTGGATCCACTAGCTAAAGGTACCTGTGTGGGCACATAGTTATGGGATAGTGAGATTGCTTCTAGACACCTTATTGCATTGGCGGAGGGGCTTTCATCTCATGAGTTCACTTTGGATGACCCTCGTTATTGCATTGGCGAAAGGGCCTTTACCTCATTGTCCATAACCACTCGGTGCTAAGCATTATTTCCCAAATTATACGTCATTAGTTGTGAATCATATTTATATGTGTGAAGGAGTGCTCTACCCTTCGTTCAATACAATTCATAAAATAGCTCATAGATTCATTAAAGGTGAGAATGTACTTTCAACTTTAGAATCATAATTAGTATGTGAGAATAACTATCACACCAAGATCATGTGTTCTCATGAGAATGGACTTTCAATCAACACAATATAATCAATATGGTCAATACTTTCATGCATAATAATGTGTAAAGGTGCATATGAGAATTATACTTTCAATTAACACCAGTGATACATCAAAATGATGTTTATGCATACAGTGTGTGTATGTAATTGTTCTTGCAATGACACAACAACAACATTATATTCATCCTAGACCATTCATACAATATCAAGTGTAGGGGCAAGGGAAGAACAACCTTTCAACAATACCACAATAGACTTAATAGTCACAGGACTTTCAATTCCTAAGTAAATCATAAGTTCACACACGATCTTGTCAACATACACAAGCCTTCACAATATGCCCTTCAATGGTTATGGACCAAATCATTCCAACATATAGCAATAGCACAATAGATAAGGGAATACCATGATCCAACAACTCATCAATACATTAATCACATCATGATTGACACTTTATACTTCAAGTATTCATCAACATGCACATAATATCATGATCAAGTCAATTCATGTTTAGAAGCATTACCCTAAACCAATTCGAGTCTAGGTGATCTAATCTAAGGAATTACATTGAGAATTCATCATTCTAGGAGGATTACATTTAAACACTCAATTTGCCTCATTCATGACATAACCCTAGAATCTTAGGTTAATCACGAATACATGTAGAATTATACTAACATCAAGTACTACATCATAATTAAACACCTCCACCTTTCAAGTGGATCAACAAGTTCATATACAATATTCATCAACACATACAACCCTAGCAAATTGCCTTACAAGGCTAAGAATCAAGATCAACCCTAACTTCTAGAATCACCATACTAGATAGAGAGATATCATGATTCAACAACAAAATAAACATAAACATAATCAATTGTTAAACTTCTATGATCAATCAAGTCACACCTTAGTTCACTATTTAGGAAGAAGGGGAAATCATGGGTCCAAGGGAGGTTTTCATCAAAATCCATCATTACTCCATTAATCCAATCATAAATCATCATAATCAGTCAAAATAAACCTTAATTAAACAATTTAATTCGTTTTGGAAGAAGACCCATGACTAGATTGAAAAACCCTTGAATTGGGGGATTTGAAAACATAGTTGAAGGGGCTTCTTGGTGATAGCCAACCAAGAATGAAGAACTCCCATACCTTAGGCGTAGAATCCTTCCAAAATTCGTAGTGAAAAGCTCCTTCTTCAAGCTCTAACTTGGTTTCCTTCTTGGTTCTTTAATGCGGAGGTTCTAGAGAGAAGATTTTGGGAGGGAATAGTAGTAGGGTTTTTTATTTGGGGTCTAGGGTTATAAAGAGTTAATTGGGTGTTTATGGACTTAAAATACTATATATAGGAAGTTAATTAGTTATCTAATCATCCCTCCTAACCCCTAATTAAATAACTAACTAAAACTAAGACCCCTAACTTAAAATAAAAATCTAGAAAACTGCTCTCATCCACGCCCACCCATCCACAGACCGTGGATGGGTCTACTGGCTGTCCTGTGGTTCCGTGGTTTGGGTCTGGGGCTCAAAAATAAAGGCCAAGCCTTTTTATACTAAGTTCTAATCCACGCCCATGACCTACGGGGCGTGGACTGGTCTACTGGAGTGATCTGCCTCCGTGAACCAAGCTATTTTTGACAGCTTTTGGGCAGTGTTGGGGTCCTCCTCAAAGACCCCTTGGGTGGTCCTTGGGGAGTCGTACTTGGATGTTTGAACCCTAATTATGTCATTCTAAGTACGGGAGTCATTTCTATGAGTTCTAACCCTCATACAACACTCCAAAACTCATGCCAAAGACTCTAGAACTCACTAGTTCAACTTACTAAAATTCCAAGGTGTTACAGATTTTGCCAAGGATTTGATCTTAACTATATATTTAAGCTTTCATAGTGATCTCTTCATTCACACTCACGCCAATCATGAGTTTCTTGATTGAAATTTGTCCATGAAATCTGTGTATTGAAGTTCTTGATGAGTTTCTTGAAGTTCCGTTCTTCAACTTTTATTATTGGAGTTTGATGTGTTCTTGAGACTAGGTTTTGAGTTTGAGGGTTGTTATTGATGAGATTTGAGTAGATGTTCATTTACTTATGTTGGGTATATGAATCTAAGAGAGTTAGGAAGAAATCAATCGATTCTAGGTGGATTAGGGCCAAAAATTGAGAAGAAAAATTCGTTAGAATGACCTGGGGGATGGGTGGAGCGACGCGCCACTGATGCATAGGGAGGTTGGCATGCCACACTTGCAGTGAGCCAGAAAAGAGTTTTTGAAGTTAGGGTCTGGTGCCCCGCGCCAGAAAAGAGTTCTTTGCAAACTTTTTAAATTTGTTTTAAGATTTGAGAACTTGAGTATGAGGATGAGGAGAGTTGAGTTTCATTTTTTAAAATGAATATATGGGAACTAAGTATTCCCAAGAGTAAATACTTCTACATTTAAAATGAGAGGAAACCTTGATTTCCAAATGAGTTCATGAGGAGTTTTTGAGCACTATCTATTTTAAGAGAACCTTTTGAGTAATAATCTCAAAGGATGAGGATGAGGAAATATTTTTTAAGCATATGAGCATGAGTTATATTATTGGGAGTAGTATTGAGCACCGATATGGGGACGAGTTTAGACAACTCAAAGTCCTCATAAACCATGTATGCCAACATGGGTAAAAGGTCATACTTTTTAGATGATTTCTTATTGCTTTTAAGCATAGCTTAGTTGATCCACTTAGTATGTCTTATACTCCGGTAAGGTATATGACAATTTTAGCAGCTTGGGTGAGACGTTGTTTCATCACATAGCTTATAGTGATTGTTATCAGTTAGAGAATCTCTCAAATAAGAGTAAAAGACTTATTATTGTATTTTTAAATACATTGAGTTATTATCTACTATTTTAAAACCTCTCTTTATAATGCATCTTTATTGTTGCTTTATATTGAACTGAATTAAGTATTTCTGAGTTTGAGTATCCTTGAGTTGAGGTGAGTATGATTTCCTTTTATCAGTTCAAGCTTGCAGGTTATGTTCAGTATTCCCCTTATATGCTCGTACATTCCATGTACTGACGCCATTTGGCTTGCATATTTCATAATGTAGATATAGGTAACCAAGGTCATCAACTGGTGCTTCGTTGATCCAATCGAGTTTCATATTTGCTTAGTGAGCCTCCTTGCTTCCGGAGGATTCCCCATTACATTTTAGTTTGGTTTTGTTACGATGTCGTGGGTCTTGTCCCAACGTCCATCAGAGTTATTAGAGGCTTCATAGACAATAGTATTTTGTGAAGTCTTTTCATTTCCATTGTTAAATGTCTAAGACTTGAATTGCCTTTTTTGGCCAGTTGAATGTTTTCTTTAAAATATTATGAGTTGTCTATTTTTAGACTGTTTGAGAAAACCTTTACTTTTGAGTTCATCTAATGTTGAAAAAGTCTTCCGCTAAGTATTGAGCCAGGCCAATGGTTCGCTTGGGGACCAGCAATAGTTCTCGAGTGCTAGCCATGTCCAGGGTGTAGGCTCGGGGCGTGACAACGACCTTAACCACTGTAACAACCACCCACACTAACTCCCTTTGGGCAAACCTGAAATTACTATCTAACACATGAAATATCTAGGAAATGATATGGAAACATAACAAAACAATTCTAAGTCTGAAAATAAATCATTAAATCAACAAAAGTCAAAACAAAAATATCTCCCAAATCTGAAGCATCACAAAACACAATGAAATCCTTACATTCAACCGAAAATTATATGATAGGAGATGTAGTCAAGAGTGTGTTAAGCTTTTTGAAGATGTCCTCACACTTGTAAGGCCATACAAATAGTACCTCCTTCTATGTCAATCTTTTTAAATGAGTGACAACTAAAGCAAAAGACTTGAGAAGTATATACCCTGAACTTTGGGGGATAGGAGGAGAGATGATTTCTTGAATATAGAGCAACATAATGTATTTGTTGCCGCCTTTAGGGCAAAGGTTTGTGTTTTATCCAATTATGGTACTCCATGTTGCTTTAGTCTAAAAGAGTGAATTCACTGTTTTGTGAAGGGATTAAGGTCAGATTTGTAGATTCAAGTTTATAGGTAGCTACTTTAGTAAAATATTTTCAGGAAGTGGTTGATTTTGTGAACGGAGGTAGAAGGGGGTGAAGTCAGAAGACTTTGCCAACGTGAAAACATTTAAGAAGTTTTGTAAGGGACAGTTAGATAATGAACATCATTACTTTAGAAAATGAATTTAGCATTGTTGTCATAACATGTATGGATTGCTTAGTAAATGATGAAATTATGTTGCAACCATTAAGGTTAGAATCTCTGCTGCGACTTTCTAGATTGAGTGTATATCAAAGAGGGTCATGATACTTCTACTATAATAGCAGCGATGCTTACTTGTTTGTGTTATTAAGTGTGTTACAATTGTTGAGAACCTGGGCATATGAGGAGGAAATTAGTGAAGCCATAGAGGTCGGGGAAATGGTAATGCAGTTTGGAGAGCAGTACCACCAGGAAAGGAGGTTGCCTGTCAAGATGACAAGGCTCAGTTTTATGCCTTTCCGGGAAAGACTAAGGCTGAGGTGTCTGACGCAATGGTCATAAGTGTTATTCTTGTCTGTGACCGGATGACTACTATTTTGTTTGATTCGGGTTCTACTTATTCATATGTATCAGTTCAATTTGTCTTGGGTTTTGATATGATGTGTGATATACTTGATGCCTCATCCATGTTTCTACCCTAGTTGGAGAGTCAGTCATAGTCATCCATGTGCATCGTGCTTGCCCTATCTCGTTTATGGATTTTCAGACTTGGGATAATTTGGTTATTTTAGATATGACTGATTTTGATATAATCTTAGGCATGACTTTATGTTGTGTTAAATTGTAATGATAAGTTTGTGACTCTAGAGATCCCCGGTAGGGAAAAGTTAGAGTGAGAAGGGGCGTACAAGCCTAAGCCAGCTAATCATATCCTCCATTCGGGCTAGGAAACTGGTGGGGCAGGGGTGTTTGGCGCTTTTAGCTCATATTCGGGATATTGATGTTGAGTCTCCCTCTATTGAGTCTATTCCTGTAGTGTCAGAATTTAGAGAAGTGTTTCCTACTGATTTGACTAGTATGCATCCAGATAGAGATATAGATTTATGCATTAACTTGGAACACGATACTCGCCCCATTTCCATCACTCTTTATCGCATGGCTCCAGTAGAATTGAGAGAGCTTAAGGCTCAAATCCAGGAGCTTCTTGATAAAGGTTTCATCTGTCCTAGTGCTTCCCCGTGAGGTGCTCCTTTCTTGTTTGTTAAGAAGGAGAATGGTAGTATGAGGACTGGTGATTTTATCTTAAGCCATAAAAGAGTTGATCGATACCGAAATGACAAGCTTATGGATAAAGAAAATCCCATTGAGTATACTTAGGTGAAGGAAATTGAAGATTTTAGTAAGAAAGTGCATATAAGAATTGGGTTGGTCCTTTGAATTTGATGAGTATACCTGAGTTTGAGGTGTCATGTTGATGAAAAATTTGACTTCGCAGTGATAGTCAAGGTTAACTGAGCGTACTGGTAATAAGAGTTCGTGATAGATTGTGATGGGATAAAACTATATAATAACATGGTTGGTTAAACGAATTTTGTATAGTAATTACGACTTGCGAGTATCTAAGGTTGTGGTTTTCTAATATTTGGTAAGTAACGTGGTTGTATGGAAAGTTTTAAGAGATGGTGGGACACCACTCGAATAGAATTTAAAAAAAGCTAAAGTCATGATGAATAAAAATAAGGGGTTGTAGTATAGCCTCTAGAGAGAGGCAAGGGCAAGAATATTTTATTTGATTGCAAAGGCTAAAGAGGTATCTTAGAAAGGGTAGATAATTGGGTTCAGATACGTGTGATTTCATTTGTTTTTTTGTGGCTATGGTAATAGTGTCAGGGATCCATCAAATTGGTTAAAAACAATTGAAAAAGACTTGATAAAGGAGTGTACAAACATTAGCTTGAGTGTGATGATAAGTGCTTTGTTTTTGTTTTTGTTTTTGAGTTTAGTAATGAGTACGATTGCATTTTTAGCAAAAGATATTGTAAGATCGATGGAGATGTGATCAATGATAAGCGAAGATCCATGAATTCATAAAAAAAATCTTCAATGTATAAGCTAATATTGATAGATAAGGGGATTGTGTTATACGGTTTAATTTACGATTCAGATTTTTCATTATCAGTCTACATTTGTGGTGATATATTTTGTCAAGGTATGAAATTGCAAGGTGAGAAACGATCAATGGTATCCGGTATTGAGCATTTGAAAGGACTTACACCTGGGTTGAGTCGTAAAGTTATTACTGTTGATTGTTAAAGTACCTAAGAAGTGTTTCAGTCAAAAAGTGTTGGTTTAGAGAAAGGTAAATGGTCAGAGTGTTTATGATGGTTGTTAGTACTGAGAGTGTAGGCTTCGGTAGGATGATGTGAAGGGTATGTGGAATCAACTGAATGGAAATGGTTGGTATCGAATCTTCAGAGGAAAACCTTTAGTGTTAATCGATAAATTCTTATGTGACCATCTATTTCATTTTGTATATGGTTGTGAGTATAGTGCACTAGCTATGCTCACACGTGTTTTCTCTTTTGTGGGTGGATCCTTAGTGGTGGATCAGGTGTACCAATCCTGCTATATTCTCTTGGTTGAGTGGGATGATTTGGGAAGACGTGGTTATTTCAGATGACTTATGTGGTGTTTTCTTGGAGTTGTTAAAGTATTTAGTGGTTCTAAATGTACCACCTTGCTTATGAGAGTTTATGGAAGTGTTACCATGTGTATCTATGGTTGTTCGACAATCCTAATATTCGTCTATTCGTCGAGGTCATGTATCAATTATGTGTGGTTAAATGTGGGGATCATTGGGTCCAATTCTATTGTTCTTAAGAGGTAATTTACAATTACTAAATCTAGCATTTCGATAGTGTTGTTGGAGGGTTTGTATGCTTGGACATATCCCTCGATGAGTACCTAATGTCTAAAGATCAAATTTTTATAAATTAAGAGCATGGAAAGTTATATTGTGAGAAGGTTATGTTGATAAGAACTATGATTGTTTGAGTATTATGAGTGTGTGTTGGTTGGTTCAGGGCCACCTCTAATTGTAGTGAGTATTGATTTAGAATTTTATCATGCTTATGTGAGAAAGGAATAGTCGTGATGATTGTGTCAAGGTCCTTGAAAACATGTGGCAGACGTGTGTACAATCAACTTTGGTGGTTATTGGGAATAGCTTTGTTGTTAGTTAAGTTTACATACAACAATATTTATCACTCGAGTATTGTGATGACTTCATTAAGGAAGTGTATAGAAGGATGTGTAGGTATTTAATTGGTTGGTTTGCGGCTGGAAATGTGAAACCTTTGGTGGTTGATTTGGTGATGAGATCCGGCAAGCTTAGTCCTCAATACATCGGGCCATTTGAGATTCTTGACTGTGTAAGGGCAGTGGCCTATAGATTTTCTTTACCTCCAAACTAGAGTTCATCCAGTATTTCTTGTGTCCATGTTGAAGAAGTATCATGGGGACGGGGATTACATCATAAAGTGAGACTCGGTTTTGTTAAACAAAGACCTTCAGTATGAAGAAGAACTAGTTGCAATTCTTGATCACGATGTCCAGAAGCGGAGGAGCAAGGAGATAAAGTCCGTGAAAGTTCAATGGAAGCATTGTCCGGTTGAGGAATCTACTTGGGAAACCAAAAGGATATGCGAGGCAAGTATCCCCAGCTATTTGACGATTTAGATACTACTCTACTCTTACTTTAGCCAGTCTTTCCTAGTTGATCACTCGAGGACGAGTGATGGATAAATTCGTATCTATTGTAACGACATGATTCCGTCGTTAGGGAAAAGCTAATGGGGAAAGAATTGGAGACAGGAAACTTTTGAGTAGTAACTTGGGAATTCCTAGCCTAGTCCATATTTGGATGAAATATGAGTTGAAATTCGGTAATGAATGAGAGATCTAATTTTGAATTTTATTACATGAGTAGATAACTAAGACGTTAAGGAACCCGTATGACTTTATGGAATTAAATTTGAATGAGTATAACTCCCGAAACCGATCTTAGCGTAAATTGGTATTTTCTCAGTGTCATGAGTTGAAGGTGTGTCATGAAATGGGAGTTTGAGACTTTAATTCCGACTCTCTATTTCCATGCAAGCCTCCAGGGTGGGAATTATCCCACTAGGGCGGGACTGCTGTGGAGGGTTGTGTCCCTCTACGATGGGCCAATCACAACTTAAGTCAGAAATAAACCCCAAAAACATTATTATTCTGAAAGTTTCGTTCTTGAGGGATAAGGGATGACCCCAAGTGATTTCTTGACAATTTCCCACGACTTTTGGTGCTAAAGGTAAGGTTTTAACTCCCCTAATCCATTTTTTGATCCGTAGAACTTAGATTCTTGGTTAATTACTACTCGGGAAGGGTTTTTGGACTGAATCGAATGGTGGGAAAAAGCCCTAGCTGCACCTTAGAATCATGGGTTTAGTCTAGGGCTATTGGTTTTATTATAATCTGGTTAATTAGACCTTTTATTGTTGATCCTTGTGTATATTAATTGTTTGTAGACCTAGAACAAGCGGAAAGAATCCAAAAAAGGAAGATTCAAGTGCCTTAGGGGATTCAAGCTTGGATTCGAGGTAGGTGATGGTTTGATTTCATGTTTTGCGTGATGTATGTTGGTAATTGCTTCATTGTAATGTATGTATGTATGTGAATGAAGTCTTGTTGATCATATCTAATTTAATTGAGTATGAATGAATGATTGTATGTCATGAATCAACACTTGATTGTATGATTATGAGAATGTACATTGTGATTGTGATTGTGGCTTGTTGAATGGATTGGGTGTTATGTTCCAACACACTAACTGGGATTGGATGTCATGTATCGACATACATATTGGAACGGGTGTCACGTTCCGACACACTAACTTGGATTGGCTGCCACATTTTGGCGCATATATGGGATCAGGTGTCACGTTCCGGTACACTAACAGTTTGGGTATAGGTTCCATGAGAGACCATTGAATTGGGTTCCATGAGAGAACGATTGATTTGTTATATCTATTTGTTGTTGAAAATGTGGAATCGTGCATTGCTCCTGAAATGATAATTGATGTGTATATATATTATGTGCATGTATGTGTTTACCATGTTGAAATTCGATATATCTTTGTACTTCTTTGGGATAGGCTGCGTGATCCTACCCGATAATGCTGTGGTTGTGTCACGATCTTACTTGCTCTCTTTCTTTGTGGAGTACAGGGCATCTTCAGGCAGCTACTAATAGACCTCAGTTAGGTCACTATTGAGCATGACCGGATTCAAGGGTGAGCCATTTCTTTCACGCTGCCATGGATCTCTCTTGTTTAAGTCCACTCTCTTCGGACTCAGACTATTTGTTTAGGGTGTATTATTTAGATACTTCTTATGTTGGGTTGGGGTTGTACCCTTTTCTTAGACTTGTTGCACTTTAGATGTTTTGATACAATGACTTTCAGGTTCTAGGAGTTGTTCTTCTACATTAGCTTGGTTAGTTTAATTTAAACCTTTGGAGTTTATGGGAACTCTATTTGATTTCTACATTTAAACCTGCTTCCGTATTTTTAAATGTCTCTTTTGGGTTAGCTGATTAGTATTAATGGTTCTCCCACCGGAGGGTTAGTGTGGCTGTCAATCACGATGGTCTGGGTAGTGACATGATCATAATTAAAGAACAATTGATTTTAATTTGACAAAATAAAAAACATACTCATTTTAAATACTTGTTTTTTTTTTTATAAATAATGTAGTTTTTAAATTAATAAAATGAAATAATTAATACTTACAATTATATGTAAAATATATTTTGCTAAATGAAATAACAAAATAGCACCAACAATAACTTTAAAAAATAGTTTTGACATTTATAAATAGTTATTTCACTTTGTTTGAAATTCAAGAAACTTGATTAAGTTAAAAGAAAAAGATTGATTAATTAATTTAAAATATTTTGGTCAAAATAGGGTATCTACGCCCACAACCACCACAACTAGCCATCATCACTACTAACTGCCATTATATATATGTATAGTATTAGATTAATTTCACATTTTATTAATTTTTTTATTATTATTTTAAATAAAGATAAATTTTACATATTCATATATTTATAATAATCATAATTACGTATTTAGTATTCAAATTTAATACAACATCACAATTTTTGAGATGCATATTTAGATTTATACATCTAGATCTAAATACACATCTTAATAATTAGATATGCATCTAAATTCAAATATCATAATTTTATTAAAATTAAATAGTTGGGGTTCTTGAGACCTCCACAATTAAACTTATTTTTAGTCATTATAGAAAATAGTATAAATCTCCATAAAATATTTAAAACTTTTGAAAAATAGACTTACCGTCGATGTTATCTTTTGTATAATTATTGCTCTCTATGATATCACAATCCCACTTACATTAGATTTTATGTTAGCATCGACACTTGAATTTTCTTAAGGTATAGTTCGAGGTTATCATTATATCATTCTATAGTTTTCTTTTGTTGTTACCTATAGAGAACACTTTAAATTAATATTCGTCAGTTCCTACTTGAAATTGTAAATAATAAGCTTAATCAAATATTATTTTATATTTAGCTAAAAAAAATTAGAAATAATTAAATTATTCACCTGCAAATTTAAATTTTTGCAATTTAAATATTGCATATTATGTGACAAAACTATGTTGTCACTAAGTCACAAGTTAATTAGAGACAAGAAAATGGTTGTCACTAATTGATTACATTATTAGTGACAAAAATTTAGATAGCAATTAAATATAAATTTTATGGCTAAAGCTTATAACATTTGACTACAAATTCTAATTTGTCCCTATTGCAATAACTTATCTTTAGTGACAAAATTTCTTCGCGTCCAAAATTATAACTCATCTAAGACAAATAATAATTTGTCACAAATTGGATGCATTATTAGTGACAAAATAAGTTGTCGTTGATAACTTAAAATGCGTAACTAATAGTACTTAATAAATGACGCCAATTTTTTTTTTTTTTTGGTGAGAAACTTAAATGGATTATACTTTGCTACGAAATTGTATGTTTCATCACTAAAAGTATTTTGCTCATACATTTAAACACGAAATATAGTTTTTGTCACAAAAAGTGAATAATTAGTGACGAATTTAGTATCGTACCTAATAATTTTGTGGCTAAATATCACATTTGTTGTAGTGAATGCACAATGATTAAAGTACTTAATGTCATAATAATATTATATATTAAAGTTATGATAATTATGTCTCTTATTTTCTTTATAACTTCTACTCTTAAATATTATTGATAACTCCTATTTGTTTCACTGTTATAATTTTTAAAAACATTTCTTTAATATGAAAATAGTAAATAAATGTGATGATAAAGACGTAACGTGGAAGTTCAAAAAAAATTAATATGAAAATTGGTGTTATCATAAATGATCGAGTACTCAAAAGATAGATATGATTTAAACAAAAATTATTGTTTTCAACTTAATACATAGATTGTTGTTTCAAAATATGACCTCTAAATTGTTTGTTCTACCATATGCATATAAAGTCTATTTAGCATATTGAAAAAACATATCATGGTTCATATGAAGGCAAAAATTTACATTGTCTTTTATGTCACTGACTTAAATATAAATATTCCATAGTACAAATTTTAATTTTTTTTTTTTGGGGGGGGGGGGGGGGGGGAGGACGGGTAGGTGGTTGGGGTAAGTGTGGGCTAAAGAAAATGAAAATTTAATTATTTTTTTCAAAAAAAATTTTTAATTTTTTTTTGTGGAAAGCGGGGGTGGGACAGTCAGGAGTTGAGCGGGGTAAAAAAATCGAAAAAATCTAACTTTGAAATATTTTTCAAAAATAAAATTTTAAGTTGTTAATTTTTTTTTTTGTTGGGGGCGGGGGGGGGGGGGGGGCTAGTTTGGGTGTAGTAACAAAATAAATTGATTTTTTTTTTTAAAAAAAATAAATTTTGATATTTTATTTTTTTGAATTGGGGGGGGGGGGGTCGGGGTACGGAGTGAGGTAAGGAAAAAATTATAATTTGAGGAAAATAGGTTTATTTGAGAAATATTTTCTAAAATATTTAAGCCAACCAAACATGAGAAAATTAAGAAACATTTTCTAGAATAAGAGATAAAATGAATTAAGTAAAAAAGAAAGTAAAGATATTTGAAGAGTAAAGTAATTGAAATAGAATGAGTAAAGTAAATAAAAGAGAAAAAGAAAAGTCAAAGGTGGTTTTCTTTTTTTGGAGGGAAAGTTAGGTGGTTTTGGAGCCAAGAGCCAAAAGGCTATTTCTGTCATTTCGCATGTCGTGCCAAGTCGTGCCAAATTTCAATCGTGCCATTTAGTTTTACCGTAGTAAAATGATTTCTGATCACACAAATAAAAGAACCATCCCACTATTTAAACACAAATACCGACCACTCATGGACCAACATGCATTGATCATATTATGAAAAGGTAAACCCGGTTCACTCATGGAACCAACACATAAATTTTTGGTCCTCTCATGAAATTCACACAGGAAATGTTAGTGTACATGCATGGTACTTGATCCAACCAGTGTTAGTATTCATACCAGGACTGGTACGAGCCAGCCGTTAGTATTCTTGTACTGGTGTGGTACCCAATCCAACCAACAATCACAAACAACATGCACAATCACAATCACAAACAACATGCACAATCACAATCACAATAAACAATAACACTTGAAACCACAAGTAAAGTAAATAGGTTCTTTGCAAAAGATTATCAACACTGTGTCATTTTCACATTCTTTCTAATGTTTTTCCCAATATACATTAAACAAGTGATACTATAAATAAGTAGACATGCATACATACATATAACTTGGAAAACTCACAACCATCGCCTATTCAAAGGTAACCTTCTGGACAATCCCTGATCATCCTAGATTCACCCACAACTTCCCTTCCCAAGACAACACACAACCACTCCATAGAACAACCTAAAATAACTAACATCCACTATCAGCCTAACCATCTTAGCCATGAGCTTAATCGCCCAACTCTATGCCTAAAGGACTATGCATGCAAACTACAACAACGCACAAGATATGATGTAAGTAAATAAGGGTCGAAATACTAAGTTTAAGAAAATCTAGCCTATCTGGGCGACAAGAATCTGCTGTTGAACCATGACTATGAGCTTTTGGCTCTGTGAGAGCAAACTATGATGAATGCGGACCAAAATTTCTTGGGTTTTCACCTCCCTTATGCTTTAATCTCTTCCATCCCTTGCTCCCATGCCTTTGGTGCCTTCAAAGAGTTTTTTTAGAGCAGCCCTAGTCCATTTTCCTCCTATAAAAATGAAAGGAAAATAAAAGAAGTTTCATTAACTTGGGTGTTATTTTCCATCGTCCTGCTATAGTGGCCATGTAAGGGCTATAGCGGTTCCACCATAGCGGGAGGCTTCCCATTATGGTGGGCTGACATTAACCCGATCAATTTTAAAATAAGATAATTTCATTGTGTGCTTAAATTTTTTAATTTGGCACCCTATTTCCAAAATTTAGGATTTCACACATGAGATGCTTTTGAGTAATGATAGATTGGGTCGTTACAATAAATATCAATTTATCTATCATTCATCTCCGAATGACCATCTGCATGGAAGGAAGATAGACTAGTTAATGAGGTTTACCGCATGGTTTGGATGATGTTAATTAAATACTTCTCTCTACACAAGTATTAAAATACTACTACGCCCCCACGTACCCAAGACTACCAGGATAAAATTTCAAACGCACAAAAGCCACAACAAAATTTTCTTCCCATCCATTAAGCTGGATCTCGCTATAGCGACTAGTCAAAATCAAAAATAGAAATAAGAGGGAGGGGAATGGGTTTTTATGCCCATTTATCTCATTTTGAACTCTTTGAAATTCTCCCCAAACCCTTTTCGATCACTCCAATGATCAGAACGTCAAAACTAAGGTAATTATCATGCACTCTACTCTCTTTACTTTGTTTTATGCATAAAAGTGATTGCATAAATGGAAATGATGTACTAGAATAGAGTTTGGGTTGATATTAAAAAATTAAAAATATTGTATTTAATCATTGAAATTGTTGAAATATGGGGTTTACACTTACATTTACAATGCCACTATAGCGTTCTGGGTGTAAGGATCACAAGAAATAGGGGCGAGATAGGTTCCAAAATGGTGGGGAAAGTAGGAGGGCTTTTCTTGGTAGAAAACTAAGATTTGATCATGATTTAGGAGTTCAAATGTGTAGATCGTTGCATATATAGATAGTGAGGCTATTTTTGGGGTAAGGGGGTGTCATTGATGTGCCTCTTCACACTCTGGGATGATGAAGGTTGGTATGGCTCCCTTGCATCCCGGTATAGTGGGAGGCCGCTATAGATGATAGGTTATCGCTATGACCCCCCCCCCTTCCCGCTATAGCTCATGCAGAACCAATATGGCGCAGCCCCGTCGCAAAAGCACCTACAATCACATTAGTATGGGAGGGGGTAGAATTCGGCAACCTACAATCTGGTCTAAATATTGGATTTCTCTATTATACACACTTTTTAGTATGCGTTGAGACTTCTAATTCATACTTCTCATGTTGTAGGTTATCTAATGGACATAATTGAGGGACTAGAATACCCCTATGAGAGAATTATTGACATTACTAGCTAGGAAAGGTTGCACAAAATCTAGTGGATGGGATTTTGTATGGAGCGAGTGTAATGGTCAAGCACGCTAGTGATATTGTCTATTTTGAGCTCATGCCCGGATGGATTTAAAATGAGTTACTAATTGGTATGGTGCACTTACTTATATACCTAACATCTCTAATTTATTTTGTCGATGTGGGACTTATACTATTAAGTTAGGGTGTCTCATACACACCCTTTATGGAATCAGCATCATCACTGAGGTTTGCCCTCATCGTATGTGATTTACCTAGACTCTGCACTACGGTTTACCCCGTCTTACTAGGATTTTCCTAAACTCAATTGAACTTTGGCCCACATCAACAAGGCTAACACAAGTTATCCCTTAATATATCAGACCATGAATAATCCTGAGCTATCCCTTAACATATCAGGCATATCATATGCACTATTGTGGAAACTAAAACATATGCTTAATAAATCATTTAATGAATTCTGTAAGACTACATTACTAATGTTTGAATAAAGCATCTACTACTTTAGAATGAAAATATAAGTCTACCGGGACATGGCCTCCAACTACCTCAAAACAAATACAACATAAGGAAAAAAGTTAACAGTATAAAACAACGGAGTCTCCAAATAAGAAGGGCTCACCAAAAGCTAACTCAAAGTGTTGCAACCTCACTAGCCATGAATTTGAGTGCGAATATCATAAAAATATGCAGCGCAGAGAAATATATGCGCAGTACGTGGAATGTACTGAGTAAGTAAGGAAAGATACTAGCTAAATCATATAAAGAATAATGAACATGATAGTGAAATAAGATTTCCAAGATCATATGTATACATACATATGATCATGGAAATATTCTTTTACTATCTTGTTCATGATTCTTTAAATGATTTAGCTAGTATCCTCCATTACTTACGCAGTACATTCCACATATTGACGCATACATTTCTCTGTGTTGCATCCTTTTATGATATAGATTCTGATATTCGCACTCAAATTCGTGGCGAGTGAGGTTCCAGCACTCTCAGTTAGCTTTTGGTAGGCCCTTCTCATTTGGGGACTCCATTGTTTTAGACTGTCAACTTTTTTCCTTATGTTGTCTCTGTTTTGAGGTAGTTGAGGGCCATGTCCTGGAAGACTTATATTTTTATTCTAAAGTAATATAAACTTTATTCAGACTAGTAATGTAGTATCACGAAGTTTATTGAATTCTTTATTAAGCATTTCAATTTTCCAATATTTTATATGATATGTTTAGTCAAGGGTTATCACGAGATCATTCATGGTCTTAGGTACCGTATATCGACTAGGGAATAGACTCAGGTTGTAACAAACTTGGTATAAGAGCCACTTATGTGTCAGCATTGTTGATATGGGTCAATGTTCAATTGAGTTTAGGCAAATCTTGGTAAGGCGGGGCAAACCTCAGTTCTGAGTCTAAGCAAATTCTATACAGTGAGGCAAACCTCAGTGAGGATTCTAAGTCCATAGAAGGGTGTATGTGACACCTCAGCTTAAGATTATAAGTCCTACATCGGCAAAACATAGGAGAGACTTTTGGGAATATAATTAAGCAGGCCTTACCAATTAGTGACGCATTTTAAAGCCGTGCAGGCCTATACCCAAAGTGGACAATATCACTAGTGGTTTGGGCTGTTACAAATGGTAGTAGAGCCACTCATGTGTTAGCCTTGTCTATGTGGGCTAGAGTTCAATGGAGTTTATGCAAATCTCGATAAGACGGGGCAAACCTTAGTGCTGAGTCTAGGTGAATTCCATATGGTGGGAAAAATCTCATCGATGACGCTGAGTCCATAAATGGGGTGTATGTGACACCTCAATTTAAGATTATAAGTCCAACATTGGCAAAACATAGGAGAGATGTTGGATAGATAAGTAAGCATGCCTTACCAATTAGTGACACATTTTCAATTTGTGCGGGCCTAGGCCCAAAATGGACGATATCACTAGTTGGCTAGACCGTTACAACAGATTTTCAAGATAAAGGGAGAAGCCAAACAATCTAGTGTTTCCTATAACCGGATTTAGGAGTTCAATTGGGTCCTTTGGTGGTGGCTCATCCATTCTTGCAAGTCGGGTGGGTAAGGGAGTTTTATTCCATCCTCCCTTTTATTCTATGGGATTCTCCCAACCCCACCATCCGCATTTGAGGAGTGAATGTCCCCCTAGATTCCCGGTCTATAAATGAAGCACTGGGTGCCAAAGGTCTCTAATGCAACCTATGATGCCAATCTAAGGGAGATACATATGACATGGTTGCGCAACACGCTAGTGGAAGAGAAGTACTGTGGGAGGTCTTTTGGCCTACTTTGAAGGGCTTTACCAGCCACTACTATTTGCCCAATGATCGGAGTTGGTTATCACTGGTTCATTGCAGGAGATTATCTATAACACTTGAAACCACAAGTAAAGTACACAAATTCATTGCATAAAATTATCAACATAATGTCATTTCACATTCTTTCTTATGTTTTCTCGGACATGCATTGCACAAGTGATACTATAAAGTAGTAGACATGCATACGTAACTTGGAAAACACACAACTATAACCTACTGAAAGGTAACCTTCTAGACAGTCCCTAATCATCCTAGATTCTTCGCCCATAACTTCCCTTCCCAAGACAACACACAACCATATCACAGAATAACCTCAAATTACTATCTGCCATTATCGGCCTAACCACCTTAGGCACAAGCCTAACCATCCAACTCACAGCACGAAAGCCTATGCATACAAACTCTGAACATACACAATATATGATATAGGTAAACATGGGTTTAAATTCTCAATCTAAAAAAATAAATAAATAAAAAACTAGCCTACCTAAGCGCCAAGCATCTATTGATGAACCTTTACTATGAGTTTTCGGCTCTATGAGAGAAAACTGTGACAAACAAGGATTGGAATTCCTTGGGTTTTCACCTCTCTTGATGTAATCTCTCCCCTTCATTACTCTCATGCCCTGGGTGCCTACATAGGGGTTTTGGGAGCAGTCCTCATCTATTTCGTTCTTTCAAAATTGGGAGGAAAATAAAATAAATCACATTAACAATGGTCTGATTTCATACAGTCCACTATGATGGTCGTGCAGGCCCTATGGCGGTGCTGCCATAGTGGAAGGTTTACCACTATGGTATGCTGGCGTTAGCCTGATCAATATAAAATAAGTCAATTTTGTTGTCTGCTCAAATTTTTAAATTTGGCACTGTATTTCCAAAATTTTGGAATTTCACACGAGATTCCATTGGGTAATGACAGTCCCATAAATCATATAAGCAAAATTGAGTTAATTTTTCAATTCAAAGGTCTAAGATTTGAATGGAGATTATGGAATTCAACCCATTAAATATTAGACTCGAAAAAATGATTTATAATTTATATATAATGCTTAGAAGAATAACATAACAACATGATATGATTGAGTTTTCTTTTAACTACTAGTCTACGAGTAAGATGCAAGGATCTGTGAAATCATTGAATAGTGTACAATTTATAAAAGATAACAGAGCTTAGAATATATTTATTTCTATAAATATATCACTTGGCGTTAATAGAAGTTTGGATGAATAAAGTAAACCTACCTCATCAATATCTTTTCTTTCTAGCATCTCACAGCTTTTCAAATTGATTTAAGAAGATGCCGACATAATGTCACAGTCGACGTGATCTTGAAGTTCATATGAAGTGGAGCATCATTAAAGGGAGCTTATGTCGATATGAGACAGGGAAAGCTAAGATTTCACAATTATGCTGGGTGGGGTGACCCCGCATAACAATTTTTTTCATTTTCAACCCACCCTACCCTGCATGAACCCTCCCCTCATAACTTTTTTAATATTTTCTTTTTCTAGTTAAGTTTGATAATAAAAAAAAATTCATAAAAAGAAATTTATTTTTTCATTAAGTTGTATTAATTTAATAGGATAGTGACTTAAAATTTTAATTTTTAGAGGTCAATTGGAAACATGTAAGAAATTGTATTATTTTTATTGAACCATTTTCATTTACTATCTTAAATATTTTAGTAGTTTTAAAGAAATTATTTTAATAAATAATGTTCTATCACTCCTATAACATGTAAGAAATTAAAATGAAGTTTGAACCCACAGGAAATCACATATACCCACAACCCGCAACCCGCCCCGCCCCACATTAATTTTAAAAAAACCCTCTTCAACCCATCCTCACAGCTTTAAACCTGCCCCGCATAACCTTAAACCCAACTCGCCTCACATCCGCCCCGCCCCCTTGCCATCCCTACTCTTTCTTAATTAAATCCACTATATTTTGGAAAAATCAATCAGACAGAATAAATAGTTAAAAATATGAAGTATTATATAACATAGAAGTCGACCATAAATCCAAATTGTAACCTAAATAAATGAAGATTACATCATTTTCTTAATCTCAACAAATTAATTTCTTAACAAAAGTCGAAAATTAAAATCTTATAGCAATTGTCAATTTGTTACTTATATACAATTGCCAAATAGACCACTTACAATTTTGGATTTCAACAAAATCACAAGAGAAAAAAAAACAAAAGAAAAGCCAGTCCCACATGCAAACGGTTTGGTCCATATTCAGGTCATATGGGACTATAGTCTAAATAAAGAAAAAAAACTTTACAAAATCCAAAATTTCTTTTTAACTCTTAGTAGTTATTAAAAATATATGCATAAAGAAGCTCATTCCAAACATCAGGTACTCCAGGAAGACACCAATGTATACAATCTGCATAACTACTTGGATTTGCAATTTGTTCTTCAGTAAGAGAATCCCATTGTTTTCTATAGATAGAAGGGTGGCCTTCTTTTCTATACTCTGATAGTTGTGTTATGTTGAGTAAATGAACATTTAATCCTCTATGTTTGAGTTCATCCATAGTTGATTCAACTATTTTCATCATCTTTGGATCTGATCCATTTCCTTGGTATCCCTCTTCTTGTATTATTTCCTTTTCACTATAACAATTTTCCCCTTTTGCTTTACCCCATTCTTCAGCCCTGTTGATTGATATAAAGAAATTAAAGGACTTGTGTTGTTGATTCAACGTTGGTGGGGCGAATGAACGACCCTTTGATCTATGAGTGAGGGTGTTTCAGTAAGTTTATAAGTCGGTCAAACCAGCTTATAATATAGATATAATAAGATATTATACCTTTAAGCTTATACCTCTCATGTTTCAATTTGTTTGTTTGATTTTGACTTGAATCGAAGTTTAAGAAGGTGAGAAGACGTTTAAACCTTGTGATCATAAACTTAAATATATAAAATGTATAAAAATGTTATTTTAATCTTATGGTCATAAAAATGTTAAATAGAAAACTAATATTGAAGAGTTGTTAAACATAAAAAGAGATATTATTTTGAAGCAGACTAAAGGAACGCAGGACATACAAACTGAAAGTGGGAGAAAAGTACTTTTGAGATAACTAAAAGGTGGTGGTTCCTTTAAAGTAGAGATAGTTTTCCAGAAAGAGTTAAGAAAATGTTAGTAAGAATAGTTTAGTTAATTTTTTAAAACTAACTTAATTTTTAAATGAGGACCATAAGTCTCACTTAAACATTCTTAGACACAAATTTCTCAAATGGTTACTCAATTAAATAGTTAATATTTTCAAAAGCTGTTTTTTTTTTTTATTTATTGTTATAGAAAACTGAAATTAAGAAGAAAATTAACTTTCTGAGATAATAAATATTAGTTGAGTGACCGTATAACAATGAAGCCAATACAAAACCATACAATTTGTGGTTTCATACTTGACATTTGTAACTAATTATCTTTCACTATATATATGGATAGAAAAAGTAAAACTAATTGTGTTTTGTGATAATTACCTTTCATGAACTGGTGACATGCTCATGAAGAACAATTGGGCTTTGGTGCGATTGACATGAATTTCCAACCAATCAGCCCAAGCCTTTAAAGCCATTTCGTAGCTCCGTAACATTTTTACTTCTTTGTAAATTCCATCTGACTTCTCAAATGAACCCCACCTAAGATGAATAATAGTAATACATTATTATAAAATGGCATCAAGTTTTTATAACACATAACTTAGATGATAAAATAACATTTAGGGGTCATTTGGTCTAAGAGAAATATTATACATGTATAAGGTCATGTGTAACTAATATCATATTTGATAGATGGTTATAAGGACTATGTATAAAATTAGTATGGTATTTTGGTTTGCATTTTAAAACCTACATAACTAATATATGTATAAGTTTAATTAAGTTTGGGCTAAGGTCGTTGCATGCGCTCCTATCACCTCTTGGTAAAGTAGGCAAATAGGCAAACCCTCTCTGGTCGCCCCTCTCCTTACAGTCAAGTGGATGTACACCCTGAAGGAGCTTAGCTTCTTAAATGACTCTTAATAAACAAAACTTTTTTTAAGAAAGCAAGCCTTTTAGCGAGAAAATCAATATATAATTTTATGCAGAATAGAAGATGAAATATCTGATACATGATGAATAACTAAACTTTGCATACAATAATACTCCACATAAATTTCCTCATAAGTACTAATTCATATATTACTAATATATACCTGCATAACTCTAGTTAGCTATCATTATTATCAATATATAATGGTTGGTAAGTTTTGAATAATACTAGTATAGATTATAGTACTCACAGGACTTTGATATGGGGGCGTCTCCACCAAAGGTAAGTATTGAAGACAATAAAATCAGCATTAGTCCAACGACTACCATGTTTTTCAATGGAATTGGCTCTAACAATTCTCTCAGGGAGACGATGGTGCACTGGGTCATCTGAGTTTGATTCCACCAACAATGGCTCCCAGTAGAATTCTATTGTTGCATTATAATCCTGCATTTCCATTACATCATATTTCAAATGTAAATGATCTTTACATTATGACCAATATATTTTGCATTATTTTATTTAGCTAGTTTTATGTTTGCTTTATTTTCTACGTTATCCCAATTAATTGTGGATGGTCACTTTAAGTAGGAGTTGCAAATGGGGTGTCGGATTGAATATGAACGAGTTGAAAATAAGTTCAATAAAAATGGATTAAATATTTGACCCGTCTCTTTTAATTTAAATATAGATTAAAAAAATGGAATAATGATCAACAAATAATATAAATATTCATATTATTCATAATTTCAAAAATAGTCAAGCTAAAACGCAAAATAATCTGAAACTCTCATAAAATAATACTTCCTCCGTTTCATAAAGAATGGTCTAGTTTGACTTGACACGAAATTTAAGAAAATAAAGAAGACTTTTGAATATGTGGTCCTAAATTAAAGCTATGTTAAATGTACAAAATTGCCTTTTAATTTTGTGGTCTTAAACATGCTACATGAAAAGCTAAAATTAAAATGTTGCCAAAAAAAAAAAGATCATTCTTTTTTAAACTGACTAAAAAGGAAAGGAGATTATTCTTTCTGAAACGGAGGGAGTAGGACTTATTATTCATCTGGATATACATTTTTCAAAAGTCAGATATCCAACTCATGTCTAGTGAATCGGATGATTACTTGTCATTTTAAAACCATTTTGTCAGCCTCGTCTTTTAGTTGTCGTTTCTATGTTCCAATAGTGTAAGAAATTATTTTTTCTCAGCGGTTTTAATTTGTTTATCTAGTTATGATCCGACAAGAGTTTAATAAAATAAAAGAAGAATTGAATTTTGCAATTTCAAACTAAAAATATGTGTAATGTACAAAAATATTCTTAATCTTGTGATCTTAAACATGTAATATGAAAAGTTAGAATTAAAATATTACCAAAACTTAGATTCATAACCACGCATAAAACAGTTGTTGATTAGATAATTGTACCTCAAATTAAGATAATATTCCAAGTTTACTTTGCAGCAAAGGTAAGCCAACTATGACATCTGACTATTATAAACTATCTTTGTCTTCTCGAACTCAATGATTGGACTTCCATCCTAATTTAATCAGTAAGCTTTTTATATCCTAAACTTTGAAAAATTAAGGTTAAACATATATTGCTCTAACAGAATTGGTCAGACCATAAATAGTTTAACATATGACACAAAAAAATTATAGGACAAACGAATTAAGTCTTAATCTTGTTTCTATTTTGGGCTAAACATTGAGATTATTTATGTCATTGGCTAATAAATTGCAGGATCACTCTTATAAATTTCTACTTTTATCCCTTGGTGGACTAGAAAGTTTATTCCAGACAGCAAAAAGGATGCTATAGATCAACTAATTCTTTTGTCTCAATTTATGTGATGCATTTTCTTTTTTTTAGTGTGTTTCAAAAAAAAAAATGTCACATTTTTAATAATTAAACACAATCCAACTTTAAAAATTTTCTTTTACATTTAATAAAATGATTTTTGATCATAAAAATATCTAAGATTTGTTTTAGATCACAAATTTCAAATATTTTCCTGTGAAAGTTGCAAATTTGGGCAGTTGTTTTGTAGTTAAGAATTAGAGAATAATGAAATAATTGTTTTGACTTACTTTGACTTTGAAAATGATCAATGAAGTATTGTATCTGTAATGCATTGATTTAAGGGAAGAATCATGAACTGCCGTATCTATCAAGCAAACCATTGAAACCCATTGGCCTCTGTTAAGTGAATCTCCCACGAACACAAGTCTTTTATTCCTCAATTTCTCCAATAATGTTGTCGCATTGAACCTTTTTTTAACACCAAAAACATTCCACCCAAAGCTCAAATATACTATATCCAAAAATAACAAAGAAGAAGAATTAACCTTATAAATAGTTTCTCACCTAACCACTTAAACTAAAAATAGCTTACATATGTATAAACTATGTATAATATGCATATAATAGTGTATAATTCATGTATACTATTAGGAAAAGTAAACCATGAATCTGACCGGCTATTGCGGCCCAACCCCCCCCCCCCCCCCCCAAAAAAAAAAAAAATACATATCATGGTGATTTGAATATATTTTCCAATAAGACAAAATTAAGCATAAACACAAAACTATAGTTAAATTCTACTTTATAAACTCTTTTATAGAAGTCATAGTTACAATCTTAGTGCCACTCCCATGTGTTTTCCCTATTTCTCAACTATTAATTACTTTTATACACTAAAAACATTTATATAAAAACTTTTACACTATCAAGTCCTAAAAATCAACTATCATAACAATAAAAAGCTTGAATAGTAACATGGATAATAAGACATGTGACCTGCTATATAACCTATAACTGCTATAACCTGTAATAATTTTGTTCTGACTTGTCAACCTATCGTAACCCTCCTTTATTTATCTTTCAAACATGTTATACTATGTGAAACTCGCATAGGCAAATTATATAATAACATGAAAAAAGAAGTCTTATTTATCATGCATAATAATTGAAAGACAAAGGGAAAGAAAAAAAAAAAAAAAAAACCTTGGAATATCACATTGATGAGGTTGCCACCTCCAATTTTGGTAATTCAAGTCTTCTCTTCCAAACTTTTGACAAGCTAATTGATCAGACATGAACTTACAATCTTGTTCCTTGTATAGAGGATACGACTCGTTATCAAAAATCCACTTCCCAGAAAACAAATTACACTTATTATTTGAAGAAGAATACGTTAATGACTCCTCATTTTCCTTTCCCCTACCCGAATTACTATTACTATTATCTTCAAACAATAATTTGCCACTCTCACCAGTCAAGTAAACTACTCCGGCTACGAGGGAGACGATTAAAACAACAATAAGGGAATGAAAACTACATTTGATATCCCAAATGGGAGCACTTGATGTTGATGGAACAGAAACTAGTAATTGGTGACTTTTAGCCATGAAGTTATACTAATTTTATGTTCTTCAATATTATTGTGATGGAGGAGTCTATATATGTATGTTTATTGGTGGTTTTTATATGCTCAATAGTAAATTATTTATTTTTTAGGATTAGTGCGTTTGGTGAGAAAGAACTTTCAAGGTTTGTTAAATGTTGAAACAATATGGGATATGGAGTAAGTGGATCCACATTCTTGGTAGTTCAGCTAAAGCAACATGGTCAAGTTATAACTTCAAAGTCATGCTTTTGCCAAATTTACTATATTGCCCATCTAATTAATTATTTATTAGATTAAAAATTCATAATTTCAAGAAAATTAGGATATGGAATTCATAATAGGGGGCATAAAACAACAAAAATAATACACTATTTTGTCTCCATTTATGTGACACTTTCACTTTCTGAGAGTCAAATAGTCTAATTTTGATCGTAATTTAAGGCATGAAATATTTAGATTTTTTGAAACAAAATTTATATATTCGGAAATTATGTAAAAAGTAGTATAAGTCACCACAATTGTCAATTTAAAATATTTAAAAAATATATGAAAAATTCACAATCAAAGATAAATTTATTTGAATATCAAAATTTGAAAGCTACCGCATAAATTAAGACAGAGGGAGTAATTAAAAAAATAGTGGGTATAGAACCAAAAAGGGTGATTAAGGTGAGCTAATGGGTTGACTATGCGTTCGGTCGAATTAAATAACTTGATTCAAATTCTCAATTTATATAAGAAAGTCATTGAATGTGGATAATTATTAATTTAAAATTTAATAGCTTAATAAAAATTAAAATTTTGAACTCACAAACTTTAAATTTTGACTCCGTTGATCAAGTTGTGTCCTCCTAATCAAACCAAGTGATTAGCTCAACAGTTACCTGCATACAATAAAGAAAAGAAAGAAAGAAGTGTTGAGAATATAATCAAATAATAAAAGTATGCTCTCTCTAACAGCTTAAGCTTTCAGATGAGATGGTCACACACTTCAATATGGTATCAAAGCAAGCAAATGTCCTGAGATCGAATCTCACCGCCATCCAAATCAAAAAAGAATTTTTACGTGCTTGGTCTATGAAAAAAATTCAGGTCCGCACGAATATAATCAAATACTCCCTCCGTTTCATTTTATGTGGCACCATTTCCTTTTTGGTCAATCTAAAAAAGATACAATTCCCCTTTTACCCTTATTGGTCCCACTTAATCTTAAATATAGTACTCCAATACATTTATGAGGAGAGAGAAAAGTGAGTCTACTTTTTAATATGACTATTTTTTAAAGGGGAGATTTGGTAAACATTTCAAAGTCTTCATTTATTTCTTAAACTCCGTGCCCGGTCAAATGTTGCCACATAAAATGGGACGGAGGGAGTAATAAAGAACAACTTTCACATATAGCAAACATAAAAATCATATTTGTATGTTATAGCTATAGTTTGCATAATTGCGCTCCATAACAAATTTTATGTTTGCTATGGAGCTTTTGATTTGTATAATTCGCTACAAACATCCAATTTTATACAAATTGTCCAGTTTTGTATAAATTCATTTATACATTATAATTTGTATAATAAGATATGTATTTGTATAATTATAAGTGTATAGGACGAAAATATATGTATTTGTATTTGTATATACACTTTTCTCTCGCTTTATACAGACACAAACATATTTTATACATTTTATACCGAAATGTATAAAATGGTTAACTGTATACCGAAAATGCCTAATTGTATATCGAATCGGATGGGAAAAAAAGGGGATGTTTGCTGCAAATTACAATTAAAATAAACTATGGCTATATCATTTAATTTAAATTAATAATTTGCTATTTCATACAATTTTCTCAATAATAAAAGTGTGCTCTCTCTAACACTTACATGCATTATGAGTCGCAAATCCTCAAGTTTTTCCAAAAAGGATATAAAAAAGAATATCCTAAATTTCAAAGCAGTAGAGATTTCTTTCTATTTTAGATTACTAGAATATTACTTTGTTTCCATATATAGAATATCGTTTGTTATTTGGTCACTTGGGAAATTTCATCATAGCAACGAAAAGTAATCTTAAAACTTGAAAAGTGGCATCATTAAATATGAAAAAGAAGAAGTTCTTTAACAGCGAATGCTTCGATGTAAAGATTGGTTCATCATTTTTTTCATCGAGTCCGAGGACAAGATTATTCATTAGTTTTTTTTAAAAAAAAATTTAAAAATCAACGTTTGACCATAAAAATTTTAAATATTGTTTGGAGTTGTTTTTGAAATTTGAAAACACTCAAAATCCTATTTTTACTTCTTTTTACTTTCACCATATTTTTCTTTTTCAAATTTTACCCTAATGGCTAATAGTAATGTTATACTCCATTTTCCCTCACTGCTTTCTTTCTAATTCTCACTGTTAACCAACTGATGAATTCAATTGAATTTAAATCATATTTCATGTTTTTAAAAATTATAATTGCATATTTGAGTATGTTTTTGGTTACTCTTTAGCTACATAAACTCGATGGCATCAGTTGATCGTGCTACTAAATATACTAAATGTACACAATTGTGTCAAAAATTTTGAACTAGATAATTCTACTTTGAAATCTAATGATATTTTTCGTAGCAGTTCAAAAGGTTGGTTTACTTTTGGGCTAGCTAGCTCCTTTTGTAAGTTGTTTGACATAATTAAACTCTTATTTTTATTTCAAAGGTGTTTAGACGCCTAGTTGGGTGGGAGGTAGGGAAAGTAATGCTTCTTACTCTTTTTGGTTTAAGATAAGGTAAAATATGATTTGTAATATTGTTCTAGTTAAGATAATCATTGGAAGATGACATGAAAATTAGTGCCAAAATTAGAGGGCTGTTTTAGGTATAGAAAACCAAATTAGCATGGTCTACCATGATTCTACTATTGATTGTTAATGAATTGAACGATTTGGATGGCATATTAGGTAAGGAGTAGTTAATATCTCTAAATCCAGATTAGTGATGACACGAAGGCTCCCTTTGACCATAATTAATTTTCTAAATTACTCCCTCTTCTCCGTTCTTAAATACTTGTCACACTTTTTATTTTTACGTCACTTCAAATATAAACATACTTAGTTGTTTCTTAATTTTCTAAAATAAAAAAATATTATGAATCATCTATTTTTAATAACAATGACCAGTATTTCGAAACGAACCAGTATTGCCCTACCCCTATTCCATCACTATACCCTTCTCTACAAAAAGGAATATACAAATATAGGAGTAACTGTCTACCGTACATGGAAAGTACCTATTTATGTATATATAAAAATAATTAATGAAGCTCATGAATCATGTGTAAGGGGTTAATTATCTAACAGCTGCTTTATTTCTTTAATTGTCATAACAGATTACGTAGGTTTTGTATTCATTCAATAAAATATATATGCTGTTGAATTATAGTTTAACATTTTAAACCAAAAAAATGGGCAGTTATTGAAATAATTAATTAATTTACCTCTAGCGTCTAGAAAGGAGTTGCACCTAATTATTGCAATTAAATTCGAGATCAAGGCCCCTCTCCGTTTTCACTTAATTTTTTTTTCCATTCTTCAATTTAGGATTACTTTTTTTTTTTCCATTCTTCAATTTAGGATTACTTAAGTTTAAAATTAAATGTAATATATACTACCTCCATTCACTTTTAATTGTCATAGTTTCCCTTTTTAGAGTCAAACTATAAAAACTTTGACTAACATTTTACGATGTATTTTTCCATCATATTGATATGCAAAAAATTGTAATTTATAGTACTTTTCGTATAGTTTTTGAATATCTAAATCTTTTTGTTTAAAATATCGAATTAATGTAATCTAATTTAACTTTAAAAATTAGTCAAATTAACTTTCGAAAAGCACAACATGACAAATAAAAGTGGACGGTATAAGAGGGATCATGTCTTTGTGAACCAGTTTTAACTTATCAGTGTATATACACGCACATAGACAAATGTTTAGGAGGCCAAAAGTATTTTTTTTAAAAATAAATAAATAAGGTATTTGGCCATATTTTTAAGAGAAAATAAGTATTTTTTCGGAGTATCAAAGCTATTTGAAAAATACTTTTGAGAAAATTTCCTAAAGAATACTTTTTAAAAGCTTGATCAAGCATTAATTATTGTACAAAAAAATTCAAAATAATTAATCAAACACAAATTACTTCTCAACAAAAATATTTTTTTAAAAAAAAAAAAACACTTATGAAACTATTTTTTAAAATAAGTTATTTTTAGAAATTTATCCGGATATAGTTTGAGGTTAATATCACCTATATTACCGCTATGATAATAAAATCATTAAACTATTTTTAATTGTAAAGATAAAGTCACATTGTCACTTGAAATGAAATGAATCGTATTCACTATAATGATAAAAGTAACACAGCTTTAACTTCATAATAGTAAACTTATCTTGATGATGAATTTTGTCATTATAGTAGGTAAGGTTTGTCACACCCCTATTTTCGCATGCAGATAGGGTTTTTCCAATTTATGTGATGATATTTAATAGGGATTATTTTATTTATTTTTTCAAAGTCGCCGCTTGAAATTGAGTTATGGTGTTTCAAGTCACCTTTTTTAATCCCTAATCAAAAGGAAATGACTCTTTAGTTTTGGTCTGCGAAATTAGAAATTCGGGTAAGGAATTATATTGACCGAGAGGAAGGTATTACGCATCCCACGAATTTCGTGGTTCTAGCACGGTCGCTTTTATTAACTTATATTTATTTTAACTATCTTTTGGATATATTTTTAATAGGCCATGATTTCCTACAATTTTTTATTTTTTGTTGAACTTTTATTTGGGCTCGACCTATATGTGTAACTGCATTCTTGATTTTGACATTTAAACACACAAATGTCTTCTTTGCATCACACCTACTAATTTTCTATAAATCTCACTTTAAATTAATAAAAATCGATTATATTATTGGACAAGGTGTGTCACCATATCCTTGAGTTTATTTTAATGTCTCAAGAAAAAAATGTGTAACCACATTCTTAGTCGAAACAAACATTTTTTAACAGGTCGTATATCCTAATATTTACCTATTGCTAGAAAGTTTGAATGTATTATTAATGATTAAATTATATTTTACTGTTTATATTCATGAATACTATTTAAATAATAAAATTTAAAATCTTAAACAAATAAAAAATTATTTTTTCATATTCAAATTGGATATAGGTGCACTTACATTTTTAGTATACTTGCAAGTTATGACAAAAGACAATAAAAAATAAAAAGTAAAAAATTGGTAACTCTTCATCTCTTAATTTTTTTAAAATAAACATTTTTAATATTATATACAATTGACTAAACAAACTATTAGTATAATTCTGTTAGACATTTAGTTGATTTTGGTTGGACACAAGAGGTACTTAATTGATAACAACATATGGTACAAAAATGAAAAATAAATGTATAATAGAATAAACATGAAATATTTCAATATTATTGTGTCAGAATAAAATACACATAAAATTTGAGCAAATTTCATAACATTGAAAGCAAGTATTATATAATCATGAAAATCAAAATATACAATAAAATTAAATGATACCTCTTGCGAAAATCAAATCACGAAAAGACATTAAAATTCCATAAATAAATTAAGAGTAAGGTAAAGTTGAACCTTAAATGAAGAAATAAGAACCGCAAAATCTTGACCGAAGCTCGATTAGATCGCTCACAAATATTTTTTTCTATTTTTGGTGTGGATGTGTGTTATGGTATATGTATTGTGTTGGTATGAAAATAATAAAAAAAAGAAGAAAAGATATGAATATATTTGTGGGTATGTTGCTATTTTTTCTTTTCTTTTGGCGTGTGTTTTTGTTATGTTTTTTCTTTTCTTTTTTTCTCTGTGTTTTGCTTTGTTGCTGATTTTTCCTCTGCCTGTGTGTGTTGTGTGTAGTAGTAGTATGTATATTTTTTTTGGTTGCTTCTTATTTGCTGATTTTTTTTTTGTTTGTAGTTGCTGGTCGTCTGTGGGAATTGTGGAGTAGAGTATATATGGTATGGTGAAGTGGGGTCGTGTGTGAGGGAGTGTGGGACATGGAAAGTGGGGTTGAAAGGGTAGTGGAGTGGGGTTAATGGGGTGAGGGTAGTGGTAGGTTATTTTTTTAAAAAAAAAATAAAATAAAAAAAATTAAATATGATAAATATTATAATAAGAAAAATATTAGCTAATAAAAATGCAAGGATAAATGAATAGCTATTCTAAATTATAATTAAGAAATACTAGTTTATTTTTTAAACTAAAATAAACATATATTTTTGTTATCTTCAAATCTTTTGAAAAAAAAGATAAAAATAAAAATAAAAATAAAACTTATCAAAAAAATATAATTATGTTTTTGTTGTTTTCAAATCCTTTAAAATAAAGTTAATAAAATAAGGTAAAAGTCAAACTATTTAATTTAGATTTTTAAAAAATATTTAAGGAATAAAAAATGGTGTATAACTTAAGTTCGGTTAAAAATTATGTGTCTACAAAGTTTAGTGACTTTACTAATACAGAAAGTAAAATTCAAATATTAGTGATTTTATTGTTATAATGAATTAAACTTAATACTTAAACCTGATTTTTGTTCGATTAGATATGTCAGACCTCGTATAACACGCAAATTCTTTATCTTTAAATTAAAATATGTGGACATAAAACATTATATGCTTTATTGTTATGTAGCACACTATGCTTGACTTTTATTTCCTTCTCTCAAGGTCCTTCATCGTATTACGGGGTCCTAAAAAGCTTTTTTTGATTGTCTCCATATCTATTTCTTAAAGCTACACCATTTCACCGATTACCAAATTGATTCTGCTAGTTGGCTTTGTTGGTATTGAGGCATAACATTCAAACATTTAATTCATTACTTTATTTTTAGTGAATAAAGTTTAGTAACTATATTTGAGATTAACCTCTAACTTGAGAATACCTTGGAAGCTGTTTTTGTTCAATTCAATCAGAAACATAAACATCTAAGACAATACTTTATTTGTTTTAATTTGTCTGTTTGATTTTGATTTGACACTGAATTCAAAAAAATTAAGAGAATAATATTTGGATTGTGCGGTCCTAAACTAAAAATATATATATATGGAATGTACCAAAATGTTATTTAACCTTATAATTTTAAACATGTCAGGTGAAAAATTAGAATTAAAGAGTTATCACAAAAGAAAAAAAAACATTCTTTCTAAAACGGACTAAGAAAAAAAAAGTAACACAAACAAATTAAAATGAAAATGAAAACGAAAGGAATACAAATAGTCCATTTATGTGGCTCGATGAAAGGATATGTATTCCACACTATGTTTGGCTATGGAAAAGAGGAACAAATAACCTGTTAAAAAAGAGTTAACAAACTATATATCAATCTACCAACCTGGATTGTGGTGCAGTAGTGGAACTATTCCACCTTTAACTGGAGGTCTCATGTTTGCATAACCCCCGAATGAACCGAGTCGACAAGAACATATCAATCTTGCAACACTAAGTATTGTCGCACTTTTATTCTTTGACAAGCAACAAACAGTTCATATGTTTTCACGAATATAGACAATATCTTTTGTTTCAAAATGGCGTAAATCTTCTACTAGGTAGATGTTGGGTCAAATCTCAAATTGAGTAGTTACTCTGTCACTTCAAAATAATATGTGCTCAAGAAAACATCTAATTTGTGGATGTTTCAAACATCCACAAATTAAAATTGTAGTGGTTTCTAAAAATGCTACGATTAGCAATACCATGAACATATTACAATGGTTTTTTCAAAACCTCTACGACGATCGCCACAAAATGAAATTTGAATTTTTGGAGATTTTGAGAGATTATTGGTGATACAACTTATAACCCTAAAATATGATATTATTAATGTAAAAAAAAATAAATATATTGTTGGGATTTATAAACCCCACAATATGATAATAGTTCTTTTCAAAAAATTATGTTGGGCTTTATTATAATCCTCACAATCTGATGTTAATGATTAAAAAAATAATTACTTAGTGACGATTTCTTTCTGCCACTAATTTTTGCTACTGTAATTTATTTTCGTATTTCAACTGTGTTTGGTTCTATGTAGTTTTGATGATTGACAAAATGATAGGAAATACACTAGAATAAAGAAAAGTGTACAAAAATTAAGGAACGAATAATAATTACTTCTGATAAATTCAAGAAAACAAACATGTGTTGAATTCAGAAACTTACCATCCTCAACTTTCTTCTTTAGCCTTTGTGGAAATGGAGGTGGTGGTTTGGAAATTTGTTGTAAAGGTTGTGATACTTCTACTACCGACTCATATGTGCTCTTAGCCCCTTCAACATTCCTGGGACTAACTTCCGCAGGGGCAGGGAGATGAGAGAGGCGAGGTACATATGGAAGAGAGAGAGAGGAGAGAGGCAAGCGAGAGATCAAAGAAAGAGGAGAGAGGCGAGGGAGAGAGGAGAGAGAAAATAGCGACAAAATCCTAACTATAACTATAAATCGTAATTCTTTCAAACTATAGTTGAGTATGGTACATAATATCACATGTTTGCCTATTTACGTGATTTTTTCTTATTTTAATATAAATAAGTCCAATTTTTCGCCCTTTGTTTTCATAAGAAAAACACTCTTACTAATTGTTGCCAGAAAAACATGGAACACTTAAATAAGGATTGACCATTTTTTCATGTCTTCTAGGTGAGAGTGCTTGAGTTAACTATCGTCCAAATAACCAACACAAAACTGAACTATGCAGAAACCTGATCGCGCCATGAACATCATATGGTAGTAGTTTAAGGAGTATTATACCGATGTAAAATTATCATCCCATCGTGCAGGAATTAGTAAGAAGTATCTTCCTGTTTGCTATTAAACCCCACATGTGAAACACCAAAATCATTGTGTTCGTCTGAGCATCAACTATACTAGCTATTTCTAAGACATCAAAAGATGCAGCAGACAGTTCTCCGTGGCTACTATAGAAAATGTCAATCACAGCAGGTGTTCAAGGAAAAGAAAGCAAACCCTTTGTGATTTTCAGTTGGTACATGTTTAAAGTAGGTGAACCATTTTTGTTGCAGCCAGGCACAACCAAAAAGATGTTGTTCAATATTTCTTTCCGAGTATCGATTCAATGCCATCATAGTCCTAATTCCTTTTTCAATTGGGCAAGGGCTGCTTCAATCTCATCAATATTTTCTTCAATACTGTTATCTCTATCTGTTCTCTTTTGTTTTTCATTACTAGTTCCAGATTGTGAATTGCCCTTCTGGGGTCTCTCGTTGTTGTTTTCGTCTTCTACCTCTGCATCGGTTATATTAAGCTCCTTCTCTAAAAACTCAACAAAGTCTTCTCCAATTTCCTGTCAACAGTCAAATTGTAAACTCTAATTCTTTCTCTATCGCGTGCAAAGTAAAAGTACCACAATTTCTTCCAACTCTAATATTTAAATGATTTTCACATCCAAGGGATCTTGCTCAAACCCAAGGGTAAATAAGCTAGAGACACCTCATAGGGAAAATGAAGGTTAATACCTAGAGGGTGGTAAGAGGCAAATGATCAAAAGGAGAAAAGAAGAAATAGAAAAATTTATCATTTCTACATTTGTCAATTGTGTTTTTCTATCTCATAAGTTGAATTTATCAAATTCTTACCGCCAATTCTTCCCACAAACTCTTTGGTTTTCCCGTGGAAGCAACATTTGACTCCCAATTCCGAAATTCTTCTTGGAGATCCTTAAAGAAGTCCGCTGCAGAAAGAAATTAGACTTGAGCACATGACTCTCTCAACTGCAAGACAAGCTAATATGAAAAATGTCCTAGGACAGTTGAGGATAATGGATACTGTATCTTTAACTACAATCTACCTATGGTTATTTGAGCATCCTTGAAAAAGCTACCTGCAGCATGAAGGGGTTAAACATAAGAATGTAAAGCAAAAAAAATGCCTTGCTGCATAGATTAACGTATATTTCTGTTTTATTTTTCTTGCTTTTGTCTTTTGTTTTTAGTTTTGAGCATTCTTTTTGTTTAGTATAAACATACAGTTTCTTAGCATGAATATCGTAGGTGAAACCTCTTGAACACTTAAATTACTGGCCTTATACTTGGATGTTGTATGTGGAAGTAATGCTACATTCAAAGATATTGGTGTCATGTAACTATTTTGAGGTATCACAAACAATATTCAACATAGGGTTCAAACATCCAACTCTATTAAATAATTCAGATTCTGTGGTGGATTTGACATCCACAACCCCCCGTCACCTGTGCTGTTTGTCTATAGAAGTCTGGGGAGTGGGGGAAGCCTGAAGAGCTAAATGATGGTAAAAGTTAGACCTCAATCCGCATAAAGTAGGATATTCGTTCCTATAAAGTCAGCAAATGTATCCCCCAGAAGTCCAACCTAAATGCTTTCATTCGTAAAGTTTACAATTCAATCAAGAAATTGGAGGCATATCAGATTACACACTCTAGTTCATTACTGATGGATGATAGATGCTTTAACCATTCACGCTATAATTCTGATAAGAGTTATCTAGTACTTTTTGAGGACAGAATTGATAGAGATTTTGAACCATCTCCTGACTTCGAGATGGCCAGGTAAAACCACTTTTGCTTTAGTATGAGGCTTTGCGGACTATTTGTAGAAAACTATTTTTTTTATTTGTCTGGACATAAACAATCACGCTTACTAACAAAATGTAAGAACAAGTCAGCAGCAAATATCACAATTAGCAAAGATGTTTTACCAAAGCTATAAAAGTCTTCTTCATCTGCAGCACTTCTATTTTGTTCTGCTCCACTATAATATGAATAACTTGAGGTGTCACTTCTTGAATCATATCTCTTCCTGGTTTTGGAGTTCAATAGTGTGTTGTATGCATGCTTAATCCTCATAAACTTTTCTTGAGCATTGTGCTATACAGAAAGACATCAAACGAATCTGGAGAAGCACTTAAAAAAAAAAACAGGTTTGTTCACTCGAAAGGAAGAAAAGTTTTAGTTCCTATCCCCGTTTTAACTAGAGGCAATCTGTTTTTCTTTTTTGTTTCCTGTCGTCAACACGGATTATGCAAACAAAGTGTAAAGACAAAAGGTAATTTAACATATGATGCCTTGATTTTAAGTAAAATAAATTGTGTTGCACTATATATGAAATTTCTGTTGCTAGATTAACATATTCTGTTATTTCTTGGTCCTGAGTGGACAAGTGGGATACAAAGCACGCATCGGACTTTACAGCTGATGAATCACTACAGCTGCAAGCAACAATGACAAATTTCGTCTTTTGTACGACAATTTGGTGATTCCAAGGTTGAAGGTCATAGCTTTCTTCATTTTATGAATTGTCACGAGGTCAAGAGATGAGATAGCACTACCAACCGGAAGTACGCAGCAAAACTCAGCCTCGCCCCAATAGGGATAAAAGTTAACTTGTAGAACAAAATAAAGCAGTGAATAAGTAACTACACTTGACTGCCAAAAACTGGAAAAAGGACATACACAAAGAAGTCGAGAAGAATCCACATTCAAGACCCTGATCCCTAAGCAGTGTTATGTCCCATACCAACACATCTAAACAACTTTAGACATTTTATCCATCACCACTTCTGCAAATATTTGTGTGATATATATAGCATAGAGGGACAGGAATTTGATCCCATAGAAGCATTGCTTTAAGCCTATGCAAATTATCGATTTTATCAATCAGAGAATAGTTCAGTGACAAACAATCACCAAGCTAAACGACCACACGAAAGTATGTACCAGTCGATGTTCAATTTCTCCCTTTTCATACTCTTTTAGAACATACAAACATCCTTGCCAAGCCGTAAAGAGTTACTAAAGTTCAACTTTCAAGCGCAATCCACGAATTCTGATAATTGTGGATTTTAATTGAATCCAGATATCTATTTCTTTTTCATGAATATACCTCAATTGCTGCACATTAAACCTATCTTTACTTCATTGCATTTATGTTCAACAGTAACAGCAGTTTACTCTGGTTAAATTTTCTGTGACTACAATCTGAAATGAGGAAAGTGTGGATTTTTAGCATCAGAAACGGACTGCCTCTAAGGTTTTACTCCATATTAATTTTCAAACAAGATCAACCTGCAAGAGTACTTAAGACGACGAAAGGCACAACACAAACAGAAACAGAGAGAGCGCTTCCCTGCCGAACGCTATGAAATGGCTAAATTCGATTCAGAAACATTTCTCTAGAGCAAAATAACAAATCATGCCACAGAAATGACTAAAATTCAAAGGTTTTACCTCTTTGTTAACATCAGGATGATACTTGAGAGCAAGTTTGCGATAGGCCTTTTTGATTTCGTCGGCGGTCGCTGATGAAGATACCCCTAAAACTTCATAAGGAGACTCTTTTCGACTTGCCTTAGCCAATATATGTTTGTATTTTTTCCTCTTCTTCCTATAATAGCTACCTGGACTATTCGAGAAGCACATTCGTCTAGGTACCACGAAGCATCCATACCCAATTCTACAAACAAATCTTGAAGTTAACTCTCTTAGGGTTTGAGGAAAATAGAAATTGTTAACTGGCTTTTGAGATAGAACAGATGCAAAATCCATACGCGTTCTTGATTGCACGCTTCTGGTTATGTTATCTTTAACAAAAATATAAATGGATGGCTGAAAATTCATCCCTATCATAATTCACGGATGTATTAAGTTAATTTACCAAAAGACCCTATGCTCCAATTTTGATATTTCTACAGCTTGCAGGCAGTTTTTGGGTAAATTTGAAGCTCTAAATGAGTAGTTTAACGTTTTGTTCCTTGTCTTTCACTGTGAATGGCAACCTACTAATGCCGGTCCATCGGAGAAGATGCATATATTCTTTGAATGCAGTATCTGTTCTCAAATTAGTTGCTGCACGCCAACTGCTTGATGAAAGTGCTAAGAGAACAAGGGGTTTAGTTGCAGATTTGTATGTTACTGAATGTGTAGATAGAGCTGAAATGGTTATGGAAAGCAATGGGAATTCCAATGTAACTGATGAGTTATTAGGAGAGTCTATGTTTGATTGTGCTAGCAATTACATGAATGAGGAATATGTAATTGATCAGTTGAGGTATTGTAGTAGTGAAGGAAGTTTTGAGCTTGGAAAATTATACCATGCTTTAATAATTAAGACGGGGATCTGGTTCGATAAGTTTGTAGCTACAGCCCTTCTTAATATGTATGCCAAGTGTGGTGAAATGGCAAGTGCTGAGATGATATTTGGTACGGTGTCTTACGTTGATGTGGCTTCGTGTAATAGCATGATTTGTGGGTATGTAAGCAATGGAATGGAATCTGATGCCTTTGCTTTCTTTGTCAAGATGGGTGATATTCTAGATATCGTGTCAAACCATTATACGTACTCGATATTGTTATCTGCTTGTGGGTCTGTTCAAGTAGGAAAACAGTTGCATGCTCATATTGTAAAACTGAAATTTATGTCGCTTACGGTGGTGGGGAATTCAGCTTTGACGATGTACATCAACTTCGGAATGATTGAGGAGGCTGAGAATCTGTTAGAAGGACTTGCTAATAAGAACCATATATCTTGGACTGCATATATATCTGGACTTTACCGTCAAAAGGCTTTCGATAAGGCATTGACACAATTCTGTTTGATGAGAAAGAACAATACTGAACCTAATGAATACACCTACTCTGTGGCCCTTTCATGTGCAGCTTCTGCAGAATATTATGATTATGGTTGCGCACTTCATGCTCAGGTAATCAAGAATGGAATGATCTCAAAGGTATTTGTCGGGACTGCCATCATAGAGATGTACTCAAAATGTGCAGAACTGGGTAATGCTGGAAAACAGCTCAAGGAGATGGGACGCGTAGCATCCTGTGCATCATGGAATGCAGTGATAACCGGCCTTGTTCACCATGGTGAGGTTGGTTCCGGATTGGAGATGTTCCGTAAGATGCTAAATAATGATATTGCTTGTGATGAATATACATGTTCAGTTACTCTGAAGGCGTGCTCGTTACTGCCATCCCTTGAAATCTGCAGGCAGGTGCATTCTTGGGTAGTTAAGGGAATGTTTGGGGTGAACTTGCATGTGGCGAGTTCATTAATAGAAACATATGCACAATGCGGTAATTTAGAGGATGCTGAGAAGGTTTTCTGTCTAACATCTGAACCAGATGACGTGACATTTAATGCAATGATTAAAGCTTATTCACAGTATGGTAATCCAATGAAAGCTATATTCTTGTTTAAAAAGATGGTGGAGAAAGGGATATTACCAACGCGTTTCACGTTCCTTGCTGCTATTTCTGCTTGTAGCCATTGTGGTTTAGTTCAACAAGGGAAAGAGTTGTTCGAGTCTATGACTAGAGATTACGGAATATCACCTGAAGAGAATCACTATAGCTGCATGGTTGACCTGCTGAGTAGATCAGGGCAGTTAGAGAATGCTCTCGAATTCATAAACAAGCTTCCAATTGAACCTAAGGCTCCAATCTGGAGACCATTTCTAGCAGGTTGCAGATTTCACTGTTCCCTTGAAATGGCAGAGATGGCAGCCAGTAAAATATTAGAGCATGACCCTGGTGATGCATCAGTTTATGTCACCCTGTCGAACATGTATGTTGAAGCAGGCAAGGTTAGGGATGCACTCAAACAAAGAGAGCTGATGAAGTCTAAGTCGGTCCAGAAGGAACCCGGTTGTAGCTGGTTGGAAGTGAATGCGAAGATTCATAGATTCTTTTCTGGTGATACAAGACATATAGATACGCCAAAAGTATATTCGAGATTGGATAATCTGATGCAAAAGATTCAGAACAAAACAACTCGAGAACTAGGTAAGGTTACAGAAGAGAAATGCTTTTTTCACAGCGAACGGTTAGCAGTTTGCTTTGGCCTATTGAACTTACCTAAGGGAACCACTATACGCGTATTCAAGAACATTAGGATCTGTTTGGACTGCCATATCACAATGAAGCATATCTCGAAGATTACAAATCGAGAAATCATAATAAGAGATAACTACAGATTTCATCATTTTAAGCAGGGCTGCTGTTCTTGTGGGGATTTCTGGTGACACTGAAGACATGTAACTTGGTGATTACTTGTTTTCCTCACATCAAGGTTGACATGCTACTTAGGTGCAACTCAAACACAAGGGAATGATCATTTGTGTAACCATTCTGAACATTAATGCCGCATGACCGTTTGTCTTTTAAAAGATGAGGCAGCAAAAAGATTGAAAGTATTGATTGAAAAATAACTCTCAATATTTTTCTCAAGCATAGCAAAGCTTTAAATAACCTAGTTACAACAAAAAAATCTGCATAATTCGAAACTCTAAAATATCTCAACAAACTAAAACAATCTAATAAAAGTTTAAACGTCAAATCATCCTAAACTTAGGTAACTTACTTATTAGTTTTAAAAGAAAATTATTGGAGTAACTTAAAGCAATTTTCAACCGTACTCTTCATCTGTTTTAGTCGTTGCAATTTAAAAAAGTTGCTCCTCCTCAATTTCTAGAAAATAACTGATCTAATCGAACCATTGACACTCTAATATACAATGATAAATACAAAAAAAATAACGTTTGAAATTATTTACTGACATATTTCGTATCTTTTAAATGTATTGTAATATGTAAATGAGAGGGAGTTGCTTGAATGATAAACACCCTCACTATCAACACGAAGTTGTGAGCAGGGGCGGATCTATGTGTGTCAGTGGGGGTGCCACGACACCTAGTGACCTCAGTTAAAACTTCGTGTATACATCTGTAGATGTATAACAAATTGATCAATTATTAAGCTTGCCACCTATTAACAAAAATTGTTGGTGTTGCGACTGGGCAGACTGAATCTGCCACACGATTGTCGAGGGGTCGAAACCCCTACTTAACCTTTTTTTTTGGCTTTTTCCTTTTTCCCCATTAATGTGCGTCACTGGCAAGGCTTCGGGTTCCCCCACCCCCCGGTCCCCCCGTCCCCCTTAATCTACTTTACTCTTTTTTGGTTTAATTAATTGTTACTGTTTTAAAAAACTTTCTCTTTCGCTAAGTATTAATCTCATGATATGAATTTTGCGTGTTATCATATATTAATTAATGAGTACCAAGTTTTGAATGTCATTTAAAATATTAATAAAAGTATATTTAAATAGTATTTTAATAAAAAATAAATAATAAAGTTTTAAAAATGATGGATATTATTAAGTTAGAATTTTTTGAATTTAAACGTTCTTTTGATATTTTACGTTGTGCTAAGCGAAACAATTGGGTTGAAGCTATAATTTTTTTTAAAAAAATTCTCAACTATATATCTGCAATAACACATTGAGGCAATGAAAATGAATATAATAAAGTAATGGTATTTGATGATTTATATAAGTTCGAATAGTTTTGTCACAGTTTTAGAGAATACTATCTCTTATTACTACAAAAAAAAAAAGTTAATTGTTTAGGTATCTTTAATATTAGAATATCTAAAAGAACAATTACTAAATGTGTATATTTGATCAAGTTGTTTATAAATATCGATAAATAGGAGAAACCAACCCATTTATCCTATTTAAACATGTGGCACCCACAACCTTCAAATTCAGGATCTGTCTCTGATTGTGAATTGAGTCATCAAAGGAGCAAATGGGGTGGAAGCTCATTGGGAGGGGTTAAAAAAAGGAAAATTACTTATATACACAACTTAAGTTTCTGTATTCTCCATTTTCCCTACCTTTTTGAAATATTTCAAAAATCCCTTTTTTATCCCAATTCTTAAGACTTCCGAATACATAAGTGAAACCCACGTTTACCCACTTCCTTTTCAACTCCTTTTTTTTCTCCCTAACCAAATTGTTAGCAGTTATCAAGTTGATTTCAAAGCGATTCTCTCTCCAGTCAACCAATTTCAAACATCTGAATAGGTAGGGGCTGTCTTCTCCATTGTTGTTTTATTTGAGTTCTTGTTTTTGTTCAAAGTTTTGTTTTTGATACATATGGATAAGGGTGCTTCATTTAATATTGGGGTTACTCAACCAAATTATTCTAATACTAATCGAATATATGATTCTGACAATGACAAATGGGCTGAAAACATATCCAAGATTTTGCACGACCCACTAGAAATGAGAAGAATCAAAGTATTTCCAAGTCGAACAAGGAAGCACCATCATCCTCAAAATCAAATGTTGTAAAAAAAAAAAAACCCCCAAAAAAGAAAGGAAAACAACACCTCCAATCTCTAGGCCTTCACTGTCCAAAGTGTGTGTTTTCGTATTTTTTTTTTCAAATTTTCGTGTTTGATATGGTATTGGTATGTTGGATCTGAACAAACTGATACATTAATTTGCATGTGCTATGGTATATAGGTTATCCGGAGCAAAAATGATACATTGTTTTACATTACAGTGTTCTCATATTCTATTGGATACTAATCGATTTGTAAAGGGTTGATACATTAAAACCCTAATTTCAGCATAGTAATAAATAGGTGGTTGGATTGTATCATATAACGAAGTTCAATCTGAACTCTTGTATGTAATGTTCTCATTAATGTATCATATAACTTCTATATATTAGCTTTTGAAATCTGAATGAGTATCTGATACATTTATTTTTTGTGCATCAATAAAACAATGGGGATACATTGCTGTTTAAATTAGTTTGTTCACATATATGTTTTATGTTTGTTTTGTATTTTTACTAATAGTTCGAATGTATGTATCAAATTACAAATTTCATAGTTGGTCATTTGTTAGTTATATTCATAATATTGAATCATATACAATACATTATGTTCATAATATACAATAAAGCTTTTTTTGTGTCGATCTAATGTTTTTTATTCAAGTATCATATACAATATAGAGTGGTCATGTTTCAAACTTGTTCTATTATGTATCAGTGAATGTTAGTCGTATTCATCTGCTTTAATATCTCAGATCATCAAAGAATTTTCAATCCCTGCTGGATAATTACTATGGTATCTTGTAGACGGTGTTTACATTCCGGTTAACTGTGATGGACAGTTTCACTGGGTATTGGCTATTGTTGAACTGAAATAGAGGCTAATATGCGTATATGACTCTGCATTAGGCTAAAGGAAAAAAGTACATGCTGACGAGTTAAGAAAGTTGTCGGTAATGCTACCTTCTTACCTTCTCAACAATGGATTCCTTGAAAAACCAAAACGAACAAACTGGTCAGAACTTAATGCATATAAAGACAAAGAAACTGGTACACTTTTGGAGCCGCAACATCCATTCAATGTTGAATTTGCTGAAGATATTATGCAACAAAGAAGTGATAACTTGTAAGTATTGTATCTTCTTGTTTTGAATCGTCTGTATAATTTATATTTATAATTTGTATTATGCATTGTTTGTAGAGATGGTGGGTTATATGTAGCTACATTTGTGGAGTTCTTGAACGACTAAATCGATATGACCCAAGATGGTTTCCATCTAGAGTATCTACGCAATAGATATGCAACATTGTTGTGGAGATATGGCATCGACAAGGTCAATGTTGGATACATCAGCGAAAATGATGATCCACCAAAACCTAAAGGGTCAATCCACACCACCATTCGAAGAAGATTTGGTTCACATAGAGTATTAATTAAGTATCTATGCATAGAAAATGTTTTTGTGTTTTTTGTTTTTAAGAAAATTTCACTTAAGTTTTAGAGTGTTTCTTTGTAAACTTATTTATATTACAGTATTTTGTAATTTCCTAAATTTCATGTTTTCAATATATTGCTATTGATACATTATGTACCACTTTATTCTTAGAGTAGTAACCGTTGTTTTTCAAAAAAAAAAAAAATTCTTCTTCAAATCTCTGATAAATATGGAAGATGCACTATCTTTTAGTCTTGTTTTGGCACAACATATTTTTGATTATGAAGATATTGGTTGGGTTAAACATATATCTAAAAAACTTCACGATCCTTTAGTAATGACGAAGGTAAATATTGAAAACTTGAAGAATGATGTCCCTTCATCTTTGAAAGCAGAGGTTGTTAAAACCCCCCAAAAAGAGGGGTCAAAATTTTGCTCCCACAATTTCTCGACCATCCTTACCTCAATATGTTTTATTTACACTATATCTAGTTTTAATAAGTATATGATACAAACATTTTGTGGCATGTTCAATGAGTATCATGTTAAATGTTGTGTCAGTAAAATATTATCTTATTTAGTATGTTTCAGATACATTATATCTAGTTTTAATAAGTACCTGATATAAACATTGTAACATCTCTCTATTCGAAAGAACTAGGAAGATTTAAAAATTGGAAATAGTCATTTTTGGAAAGAACATAAAAATCTGGAAAATTTGTTAAGTATGTTAAGTTGAGTTTTTGGTCAACTTCAAACTACCATAACTCCTAGCTCAGGATGAGTTAGGTGTGTTTCCAGATATCGTAGGAAATATCTCGGTAATATTTCCAACGCCGCTAATTTTTTCGAGATCGTATGAGTGAGATATGCCCATTGGAAGTTGGATTGTTTGGATAAGGAATGTCCAATCCGGATTTTGGAAGGGTAGTTTGGTCTTTTCCTTAACCTATTATTTTAATTTCATTTTTGGTAATTATCTAAGGGTCTAAATTGAAGTTGGTCAATTTACGCTTTTGGGATTTGAGTTAGGGTTTTGAGAGAAGAGAATAGAAGAGGAGAAAAGAGAAGAAAGAGCAAGAATTGTCAAGATCTTTAAGAATCGCTTGTGGATTTCGTCACGGGGTGATCCCTATGAGGTATGTAAGATCACATAGTGTTGGGTTAGTTCAACCACGTGCCAATCATGATTCAATTCATCGAAGTATATTTGATTTGAAAGTAAATCCTATGAGTTCTTGATGAAATTCATTTGAATTCTTGTAGGTTTGTGTTGTTGAAGTTTCTTAAGTTCAATTCTTGTCTTTGGGTGGTGTGAATATCGAGTTGAATCTTGTATATATTGAGGGAATAATCGATTCTAAGTGTTTGGGGAAAGAACTAAGTTGAAATAAAGGGTTTAGAGTTGAAAAATGAATGAGAAAAATCGAGATTTTCTGGGCAGCACTTCAGTGTCTGAAGTTTGGGCTCTGGGGAAACGCACTAGCTAGATTGCCACAACTTTAGCTCTGAAGTTTGTGCTCTGGCGCCCCGCGCCTCTCAGAGCGCCAAGGACGCCAGTCATTCCCATTTCTCCCCAATCTTTCCGTACTAGTTCCTTAGCAACGTACCTATGTTTTCTAGTTGATTCCAACACTCTAAGGTACGTCTAAACATCATGAAGTCATCCATAAAAATGAGATCATGAATCCATAATCCAATTCAAGGAAAGTTAAGATCAAAGTCAAGAGAAGTAAAAGTCAAGTCAAAAGAAGTTCTTAGAGTTTTCCAAAAGTCTTTTCCAAATGTTTTAATTTGTTTTAAGACTTCAAGTTGAGTAAAGAGTAAAGAGTAAAGGTTGAAGTTCATTTCATCAAAAGTATATGGGGACTATGTATTCCTAAAGAGTTTAAAATGTTTTCACATTTAAACAAGAGAAAGAAACCTTGATTTCCAAAGAGCCTTTGAGCTAGTTTTCAGTAAACACTAAATGCTTTCATAATTAAGCAAGAGAGGAAACTTTGATTTCCAAGATAGCCTTTGAGCTAAGTTTTTGAGCAATTATCTCAAATCACAAAAAGAATATGTTTTTAAACATAAGAGCTAGTATCATTTTTGGGAGTAGTATTAAGCACCGATATGGGGGAGAGTTCAGACAACTCACAGCCCCCATAAACCATGTAGCCATCATGGGTAGAAAAGGGTCATACTTTTTAGATGATTCCGTAGTACTTTTTAGCATAGATTAGTGGATCCACTTAGTAGTCAGGTTCTATACCTTCGGCAAGGTATAGGACGGCCCTGGCAGCGTGAAGAAAATTGATGTATCATCACAATAGTCTTACGTGATGGTTTTCGGTTAGAGAAACTCCCACAGAAGTAATTGTATTCTTATATACACAGTTTAATTGTATTTTTACATACATTTCAGAGTTATATTTGTATTTTTGCATACATACAAAGTATTATTGTATTTCCAAAATACACAGAGTTGACATCCATGTTTTAAACATCTTTTCTTTATATTGCACCTGTTTTAAACTGATTTATATTGAAATGAGTTCATTTAACTTGAGTTGAGTTGAGCCAGGTAAGTTCTTCAGTTCCTTTCAAGCTTATGTCTTGTTTTAGAATTTCCCACGCATACTCGTACATTCAACGTACTAATGCCATTTGGCCTACATCTTCTTATGATGCAGACACAGGTAACCAGGATCACAGGATCAACATACATCGCATCGTTGATCTAGTTGAGCACTTATAATCTTGTGGTGAGCCTCCTTGCTTCTCGGAGGACCCCTTTTTATTGCTTTCAGTATTAAATAGTTCATTAGGATGTCGTGGGTCTTGTCCTGACATCCATCTCAATTGTTTAGAGGCTTCATAGGCAGTCATATGTTTGTTCTTGAGTTTTTATTTCCTATTTTACTGGTTGAGACTTGAGTTGCCTTTTTTGGCTAGTGAATGTTATCTTGATACATTTTAAGTGTTTATTGAGTAGTTCAGTTTACTTTTAAAAGTATTTTTCTTCATGAGTAAGTCTTCCGCTTAGTAAGTAGCCAGGCCAAGGGTTGGGTTGGGGCCAGCAATGGTTCTCGATTGCCAGTCCCGCCCAGGGTGTAGGCTCGGGGCGTGACAAACTTGGTATCATAGCACAAAGTTCAAGAGTCCTATAGAGTCTATAAAGCCGTGTCTGTATATTCTTAGTTATCGGTGTGAAGCACAACACATCTATAATTAGGAGACTGCAACACTTAGGAAATTTTCTCACTTCTTTCACACTCATTTCGTGCATTAGAGTTTGATCTCTAAAAAGTTTCTTTCTAACTCTTGCTTACGCAGGTCTTTCAGATCATGCCTCCACGAAGAGAATTCAGAGGTCGTCCAGCTAGGAGAAATGTTGAACCATAGGAACAAGGGGTACCTAATGCACCAGAAGTGCAACCCCAAGGAGAGGTCACCAATGCTGAGTTCTGTGAGGCTATCCAGATGTTGATCCAAGTCGTGACCTACCAAGATGGGAAACAGAGAGGAAATTGATAGGAAGTGGCTGATACTTCGAGGATCCATGAGTTCTTAAGGATGAGTCCTCCAAGCTTCACAGGTTCAAGTGTTATTGAGGATCTAGAGAATTTTGTTGTAGAACTTCAGAATGTTTTTGAAATCATGCATGTTGTTGATACTGAGAGGGTGGAACTAGCTGCATACCATATGGTACGAGAACTGAAAGTGGCTAAGGTACGAGAGTTCCTCATACTTAAGCAGGATTCTTTGAGCATTCATGAGTATAGTCTGAGGTTCACACAACTTTCTCGGTATGCTCCGGAGATGGTTGCTAACATGAGGAGCAGAATGAGTTTATTTGTTGCTGGGCTGTCTCGTTTGTCGAGTAATAAAGGTAAGGCTGCAATGCTAATAGGTGACATGGATATAGAAAAGTTGATGGTCTATATGTAGCAGGTTGAGGAAAAGAAGCTGAGGGATAAAGAGGAACTCAAGAATAAGAGGGCTAAGACAGGGAATAAGTCCGGGCAGCAGAAGAGTAATGTCAACCGGTCATCCTTCTAACAGAAACAGAAGGGACCTGCTTCTAGGGGTGGCAGGGGGACCGAGTCGGCCCGGCCCGAGACCGGTTCGAGAACCAGCTAGCTAGACCTGGTCCTGTTTATTCTCGCGGGTTGGGGGACTTTGGGGTTAGGGGACCGGTTAGGGGTGGTTCATCCTTTGGTCCCGATCGACCCGGCCCGGTTGAACCGACCGGTTTTTGCGGGATCCCTTTTTTTTTTTTAATTTTTTGAATTATATCAGTTGCCAACCGTTGGGGCAATGGCTAGTGGGCCCCCCAACGGATTTATTCTACTTTTTCACTTCCCCAACACCCCCTACCACCCCCCTACTTTTAATATTTTAATTTAAACCCTCAAGTTATCATAAATACACTTTAACCCATTTTTAATATTATAAATACCCCTCTATCCCTTATTATTTCTTACAAAATCATCTATTCTCTCATCTATTTCCTATATCCTCTCAATCTCAAATCTTAATTTTTTATTCCATAAGTCTCATATTATATCATAATACATATATTTCAATTCTAAATTTTCATATTATATTATAATATATATAATTCTCATATTTGCTATCAAGTATTGGAGTTCCAAATTACAAGTTACAACAAACTACAAGTTTCAAGAATCGGTTATAAGGTCTGCTATTAACGCAGACGTTTGATACATTCGTTTCATGATATTTATATTTTATTTTGCGTCATTAATTTTTGCGTAATTATTATTTTTATATTACACTTTACATATAATTAAATATGAGTTCTAGCAAAAAAGATACCGATAAAGGAAAAGAGAAAGAACCAAGTGGCATTAGTAAATTATTTAATTTTAATAAAAAAAAGTAGTAAGGAAAAAAATAAGAGTAACTATGGTGGTACTTCTTCTAAATCAATGTCTAGAGTTAGATTTAATACAAATGATTCTACTTATATTGATGATACTTCTTATGATATTTATTCAATGTTCAACTCTATCATGAAAGTTTAGAATGACGTTATGGTAATATTTATCCTAATCTTGATGAATATTCAAGTGAAGAAGTAGAAGTTGATCCGGGAGAAGAAGATTTAGAAGATACACCTACTAGTCCGGTGACAGAAGTTCCAACTGAAACTACAAATTCAATGGAGCAAAATTGTGTACACCCACCCCTTATACCTCCTACAAGGGAGAAGGTGAAGTATTAACACCCTAAAACTTCTGTTGTGTGGCACTTTATGACTTTAGATAAAGAAAACTCTATTGCTATTTGTAATAAGTGTAAGCAACCTTTTAAACATAGACAAGGTGGGGGTCAAGGTGGGACGGGGGCTTAAATAGATATTTGTTATCTTGTGTGCCGATTGAATATAAAGAAGCTAAAGCATTAGCCGATAGGAAAAAAGGAATTCCAATTAATGATTTTGATATTAATGTTAATGAATCGGTAGGGGCTTCTAACATGGTTTAAGGAACATTAGATCTTTCTAACCCCGGTGGTCCACTAACACAATGTAAATATAATAAGGAAAGAGATCGCAAAAATTTAGCTAAAATGGTTTCTGTTTGTGGTTTGCCTTATAGTTTTCTTTCACATCCCGGTTTTATTGAATATATTCAACTAACTTATAATCCTTCTTTTAGAGGTTTTTCAAGAAATACTGTTAAATCTGATCTTTTTCTATATCAAGGTAAACATTGTCAATATCTTCGTTTTTTGTTTGGCATATTAGATTGTAGAGTGTCTATAACTTCAGACATGGGTGGTAATGTTAATGGACATGATTTTTTAACTATTACAGCACATTGGATTGATAATAACTGGAATTTGCAAAAAAGAATCATAAGTTATAAAGAATGTGTAGAGAAAAAAACTGGTGCATATTTAGCTTCAAATATTTTGAGTGTTTTAGATTATTACATGCTTATAGATAAAATAATGTCTGTCACATTAGATAATGCATCTAATAATACAAACACTGCTAGTATGTTAAAAGTTAGATTATTTCTAATTGATGTTAATGCTTTTCATGTTAGATGTATTGCACATGTATTAAATTTAGTTGTACAAGATGGTATTGAATTATTTGATTATGGTTGTATGAAAATTGAATATGCTGTTGCCTGAATTTTTTCTGCTCATAGAGCTGCTAGAATTAGGGAATTTAATGAGCGTTGTGTACTATGTGATTTTCCACCAATAAAAATTTCAAGACATATTAAAACAAGGTGGAATTCTCTTTACGAAATGCTTTTAGTTGTTTACGAATATAAAGGACTCGTACAAATGGTGTTTAATGCTCATAATGCTAACCCATTAGATAGAATTTGTGAAGAAGATTGGGAAGAAACTAATGAACTATTAGAATTTTTAATACTTTTTTATGATGTTACAACCATGTTTTCTAGAATTTATTATCCTACTATTTCATTAATATTAATAAATATTTGTGCTATTTTAATTCAATTTTCTAAATACAAAAAAATTGAAAAATTTAGAGTTGCAATTAAAGGTATGATTGTAAAATTTAAAAAATATCTTTTTCCTATTCTTCATATTTATTTAACTGCTATTTTACTTCATCCTGACTATAAATTACGAGGTGTGCAAGGACTTGTTGATACTTTAGAAATTTTACCGGAAGTCCAACTTGTGAAATGAGTAAGTCTAGCATAAAAGTAGAAGCAAAAATTTTGTATGAAAAATATAGAACTACAGGAAATACTCAACGAGAAGTTGGTCAAACTTCTAATCCTCAGAGTAAAGCTTGAATTTCAAGTTATATGCCAGGTTTTCTTGGTCTTAACTCTACTAACCGTTATGATTATGAAGAATATCTTAATCAATTTTTAAAAACAATGGAAGACAAAGATGGCAATGAAGATTTATTAGCATGGTGGAGGAGGCAGAGCGTTGCATTTCCAATTTTGAGCAAAATGGTTCGTGATGTTCTAGCTATTCAAGCTTCATCAGTTGCATCGGAGGCCGCTTTTAGTGCGGCTAGGTTTCAAATTGGCGATCATAGATATTCGTTGGTGAAAGAAAGTTTGGAAACATCAATTTTATTTAGAGACTGGGTCAACGCCGAGAGGAGAAATTATAATTTGCCAAAGTTAAGTTCCAGACAAGAAGCTTGGGTTAAAGTGGTAATTGAATCTAGTGACGATGAATTAGAGTCACAAGAGTTTCTAGCAAGTTTGCCAACACTGGAGGATGTCATCATCGATATGATTCGACAATTAGAATTAAATTTTAAAGGAGAACACATATATTCGATTACATCAGAGAAATAATTGAAACAGAACCCTTCCTAGAAGGTAGCTGCGTAAATTAGTTACTCATCTAATATTTGTAACAAATATTAGTTTTACATATGAGAACTTATAGAAACAGAACCCTTCCTAGAAGGTGGCTGCGTAGATTAGTTACTCCACTAATATTTGTAAATTGTAACTTCTAAGTTCTAAGTTGCATTTAGATTTTATTGAATAAATTTGAAGGCTTTATTCAAGTCTTTTTTATGCAAATATTGTCTTGCATTTTAATTTTAATATATGCATACATATTTACATATATACTAGACTAACTTTAAAATACTTAATTTAAAAATCGAAATTTGACATTTGATATTTCAAGTTTAAATTACTTTAAAATATTTAAAATACAAATTTGAACTTCTCAAATTTGAAATTTGAGCATTATTTATTAGCTAAAGCCTAAAAATATATAGAAAACCAAATAAACTAAAAATGTTATTCATTTACATATAATTTCAATACAAATAAATAAGTATATGAAAAATAAAAAATCCCACGTCCGTCCCATCCCGTCCCGCCAAACCCCGTCCTATCCCGTATATATAGTGGGACGGGACAGGACGTATTTTTGTTCCCCCAATCCTGGTCCCGGCCAAATCCCGCCAGTGCCGTCCCCAGTTCCGTCCCCGTCCCCTTGCCAGCCCTACATGCTCCATCATCTACTAGTGCACTTGCACCCAAGAACAAAAGTGAGTAGAATAGTCAGAATTTCAGAGCCAAACCTGCCTATTCTCAAGGTAGTATGGCACAAGGGGGCTAGTAAGCCTCCTGCCTGCACTAAGTGTGGTAGGAACCACTCAGGTACATGTCGTGAGGGCTCCACTGGTTGCTTCAAGTGTGGCTAGAATGGTTATTTCATGCGCAAATGTCCAAAGAACAAGCAGGGTAACGGTAATGGGGACAATAAAGCCCAGTCTTCTTTAATTACTCCACCAGACAGGGCTGCACCTAAAGGAGCTACTTCAGGTATTGGCGGAGAAACAAACCACCTATATGCTATCACTAGTCGCCAAGAGCAAGAGGACTCGCCAGATGTTGTCACTGGTATGATCCAAGTCTTTAACTTTAATGTTTATGCTTTGCTAGACCCAGGAGCGAGTTTATCCTTTGTAACTCCATATGTTGCGATGAATTTTAATATTATTCTTAAGCAACTTAGTGAACCCTTCAGTGTTTCTACACCTGTTGGTGAGTCTACTTTAGCAGAGAGATTCTATTGTGATTGTCCCATTTTCGTCAATCACAAGAGTACATGGTAGATTTTGATGTCATTCTTGGTATGGACTGACTTCATGCTTGTTATGCCTCAGTTGATTGTAGAACTCGAGTGGTCAATTTTCAATTTCCAAATGAGCCAGTCTTAGAGTGGAAAAGTAGTTTAGCAGTGCCTAAGGGTCGTTTTATTTCGTACCTTAAGGCAAGAAAGTTAATTTACAAAGGGTCTGTCTATCACTTAGTCTGAGTTAATGACTCTAGCGTTGAGATACCTCCTATTTAGTCAGGTTCAATTGTAAAAGAGTTTCCAAAAGTTTTTTCAGATGATCTTTCTAGAGTCCCCCCCGAGAGAGAGAGATAGACTTCAATATAGACCTTATTCCAAATACTCGTCCTATATCTATTTTGCCATATATGATAACACCAGCAGAGTTAAAAGAGTTAAAGGAGTAGTTGAAAGAGCTCTTTGATAAGGGCTTTATTCGACAAAGTGTATTACCTTGGGGCGCTCCGGTCTTATTTGTGAGAAAGAAAAGTGGTTCCCTTACGATGTGTATAGATTACCATCAGTTGAACAAGGTTACCATCAAGAATAAATATCCTCTTATGAGAATTGATGATCTTTTCGATCAACTTCAGGGTGCCACCTATTTCTCTAAGATAGACCTCAGATCTGGCTACCATCAATTAAGGGTAAGGGAATGTGTTATTCCAAAGACAGCTTTCAGGACCCATTATGGTCATTATGAGTTCTTAGTTATGTCCTTTGGTTTGACCAGTGCGCCTGCAACATTCATGGACCTTATGAATAGAGTATTCAAATATTATTTAGATATGTTTATTATCATATTCATTGATGACATACTAATCTATTCAAGGAATGAAGAAGATCATGCTAGTCATCTCAAAATAGTTCTCCAGACTCTAAAAGATAGAGAGTTGTATGCTAAGTTCTCAAAATGTGACTGTTGGCTTCAGTCAGTGGCATTCTTAGGCCACATTGTGTCTGGAGAGGGAATTAAAGTTGATACCCAGAAAATAGAGGCAGTGCAGAATTGGCCTAAATCCACATCTCCAACTGATATTAGGAGTTTATTGGGTTTGGCTGGCTATTATAGAAGGTTCGTAAAGGGGTTCTCATCTATTTCATCCCCTTTGACCAAGTTAACTCAGAAAATAATGAAGTTTCCATGGTCTGAAGTTTGTGAGATAAGCTTTCGGGAAGTGAAAAAGAGGTTGACTATTGCCCTAGTTTTGACCTTACCAGAAGGTATGCAAGGCTTTGTTGTATGTTGTGATGCGTCTAGAGTTGGTTTGGGTTGTGTATTAATGCAGCATGACAAGTTATAGCTTATGCCTCTAGACAATTGAAAGTTCATGAGAAGAATTACCCAACCCATGATCTAGAATTGGCTGTCGTAGTATTTGCTTTGAAAATTTGGTGCTATTATCTTTATGGTGTTCATGTGGATGTGTTCACCGATCATAAGAGTCTTCAGTATGTGTTTACTTAGAAAGAGCTTAATCTCAGACAAAGGAGGTGGTTAGAATTACACAAGGATTATGACATGAGTACTCTTTACCACCTAGGTAAGGCTAATGTGGTTATTGATGCCTTGAGCAGGTTGTCTATGGGTAGTACCACCCATGTTGAGGATATAAAAGAGAGAGTTAGCTAAAGATGTGCATAGACTTGTACGCTTAAGAGTCCGACTAATGGATTCCACAGAAGGAGGAGTAGTGGTGTTGAATGAGGCTGGATCATCATTAGTGTCAGAAGTAAAAGAGAAGCAAGACCAAGATCCTATTTTGCTTGAATTGAAGGCAAATGTTCATAAGCAAAACGTAATGACTTTTGAACAAGGGGGAGATGGTGTATTGAGGTATCAAGGAATATTATGTGTACCAAGGGTGGATGAACTCCAAGAGAGGATCATGGAGGAAGCTCATAGCTCCAGATATTCCATTCATCCAGTTTCCACAAAGATGTATCGCGATTTGAGAGAATTCTATTGGTGGAGTAGTATGAAGAAGGGCATTGCAGAATTTGTTGCTAAGTGTCTGAATTGCCAACAAGTTAACATAGAGCACCAAAGGCCTGATGCTATGGCTCAGAATATAGAACTTCAGGAATGGAAGTGTGAGATGATTAATATGGATTTCATCGCAGGCTTACCAAGGTCTCGCAGGCAACATGATTCTATTTAGGTGATTGTCGATAGAATGACAAAATCAGCCAATTGTTTGCCAGTAAAGACTACCCATTCAGCAGAGAACTATGCCAAGTTGTATCTTCAAGAAGTGGTTAGACTTCTTGGAGTTCCGGTCTCCATTATTTCTAACAGAGGTGCGTAATTTACTGCACAATTTTGGAAGTCATTCCAAAAAGGCTTGGTTTCAAAGGTGAACTTAAGTACTGTCTCTCATCCTAAGACAGATGGGAAAGAAGAGCGTACTATTTAGACCTTAGAGTATATGTTGAGGGCTTGCGTGATTGATTTAAAAGGTAATTGGGATGATCACCTACCTCTTATTAAATTTTCTTACAACAATAGTTAGAACTCTATCATCCAAATGGCTCCGTATGAAGCTCTTTATGAGAGAAGATGCAGATCTCCTATTGGATGGTTTGATGTTGGTGAAGCAGGGTTGATAGAGCCATATTTAGTCCATCAAGCTATGGAGATGGTGAAAGTGATTCAAGAGTAGTTGAAAATGGCACAGAGTCGTCAGAAATCCTACACTTATGTTAGGAGAAGAGAATTAGAGTTTGAAGTAGATTATTAGGTGTACTTGAATGTTTCACCCATGAAAGGTGTTATGAGATTTGGGAAGAAGGGAAAGCTTAGTCCCCGGTATATTGGCCCTTACAGAATATCGAAAATGTAGCTTATGAGTTGGACCTACCACAAGAGTTAGCCACGATTCATTCGGTATTTCACATCTCCGTGTTGAAGAAGTGCATGGGTGATCCTTCATTGATCATACCAACTGATGATATTGGGATCAAGGATAGTTTGTCTTATAAGGAGATTCCTGTTCATATTCTAGATCGCCAAGTTCACAAGTTGAGAACAAAAGAGGTAATATCAGTCAAAGTTCTTTAGAGGAATCAGTTTGTTGAGGAAGCTACTTGGGAAGCTGAGGAGGAAATGAAGAAGAGATATCCACATCTCTTCGAATCCGAAGAAGTTCTAAATTAAGGTACTAATCCTTTTCTTGGTATTTATTTATAAGTTGGCATGCTGTTTTTACATTTGCTTGTTAGGTGTTGGAACTGAATTATTGATGTTACACCCTTAGCCTAGTAAGAGTAATCTCATTCGAGGATGAATGTTCCCAAGGGGGAAATATTGTAACATCTTGCTATTCGAAAGAACAAGGAAGAGTTAAAAATTGGAAATAATCATTTTTGGAAAGAATATAAAATTCTGGAAAATTTGTAAAGCATGTTAAGTTGAGTTTTTGGACAACTTCAAACGACCATAACTCCTAGCTCAGAATGATTTAGGTGTGTTTCCAAATATTATAGGAAAGATCTTGGAATGATATTTCCAACGCTGCCGAGTTTGCGTAATTTCGAGTTTGTATGAGTGAGATATGTCCATTAGAAGTTCGGCTGTTTGGATAAGGAAAGTCCAATCCGGATTTTGGAAGGGTAGTTTGGTCTTTTCCTTACCCTATTATTTTAATTGCGTTTTTGGTAATTATCTAAAGGTCTAAACTGAAGTTGGTCAGTTTAAGCTTTTGGGATTTGAGTTAGGGTTTTGAGAGAAGAGAATAGAAGAGGAGAAAAGAGGAGAAAGAGCAAGAATCGTTAAGATCTTCAAGAATCACTTGTGGATTTCGTCAAGGGGTGAGCCCTACGAGGTATGTGAGATCACATAGCATTGGGTTAGTTCAGCCACGCGCAAATCATGATTCAATTCAGCGAAGTATGTTTGATTTGAAAGTAAATCCTATGAGTTCTTGATGAAATTTGTTTGAATTCTTGTGGGTTTGTGTTGTTGAAGTTTCTTAAGTTCGATTCATGTCTTTGGGTGTGAATTTCGAGTTGAATCTTGTATATATTGAGGGTATAATCGATTCTAAGTGTTGGGGGAAAAGAACTAAGTTGAAATAAGGGGTTTAGAGTTGAAAAACAAAGGAGAAAAATCGAGGTTTTCTGGGCAAGGGTCTGGAGCGTCGCGCTAGCCAGAGCACCCCACTTCTGTGTCTGAAGTTTGAGCTCTGGGGCGACGTGCCAGCCAGAGCGCCACAACTTCTACTCTGAAGTTTGCGCTCTAGCGCCCCGAGCCTCTCAGAGCGCCAAGGACGCCAGTCATTCCCATTTCTCCCCCATCTTTCGTACTAGTTCCTTAACAACATACCTATGTTTTCTAGTTGATTCCAACACTCTAAGGTACGTCTAAACATCATGAAATCATCCATAAACATGAGATCATGAACCTTGAATCCATAATCCAATTCAAGGAAAGTTAAGATCAAAGTCAAGAGAAGTAAAAGTCAAGTCAAGAGAAGTTCTTAGAGTTTTCCAAAAGTCTTTTCAAAATGTTTTAACTTTGTTTTAAGACTTAAAGTTCAAGTTGAGTAAAGAGTAAAGGTTGCAGTTCATTTCTTCAAAAGTATATGGGGACTATGTATTCCTAAAGAGTTTAAAATGTTTTCACATTTAAACAAGAGAAAGAAACCTTGATTTCCAAAGAGCCTTTGAGTTAGTTTTCAGTAAATACTAAATGCTTTCATAATTAAGCAATAGAGAAAATTTTGATTTCCAAGATAGCCTTTGAGCTACGTTTTTGAGCAATTATCTCAAATCATAGAAAGAAGTATGTTTTTAAACATAAGAGCTAGTATCATTTTTGGGAGTAGTATTAAGCACCGATATGGGGGAGAGTTCAGACAACTCATAGCCCCCATAAACCATGTAGCCATCATGTGTAGAAAAAGGTCATACTTTTTAGATGATTCCGTAGCGCTTTTTAGCATAAACTAGTGGATCAACTTAGTAGTCAGGTTCTATACCCTCGACAAGGTATAGGACGGCCCTGACAGCGTGAGGCAAAATGTTGTATCATCACAATAGCTCTTACGTGATGGTTGTCGGTTAGAGAAACTCCCACAGAAGTAATTGTATTCTTATATACACAGTTTAATTGTATTTTTACATATATTTCAGAGTTATATTTGTATCTTTGCATACATACAGAGTATTATTGTATTTCCAAAATACACAGAATTGACATCCATGTTTTAAACAAATTTTCTTTATATTGCACCTCTTTTAAACTGATTTATATCGAAATGAGTTCATTTAACTTGAGTTGAGTTGAGCCAAGTAAGTCCTTCAGTTCCTTTCAAGCTTATGTCTTGTTTTAGAATTCCCCTCCCATACTCGTACATTCAATGTACTGATGTCATTTGGCCTGCATCTTTTTATGATGCAGACACAAGTAACCAAGATCAGTATCCAGCACATCGTTGATCTAGTTGATCACTCAGAGTCTTGTGGTGAGCCTCATTGCTTTCTGGAGGATTTCTTTTTATTGATTTCAATGTTAGATAGTTCATTAGGATGTCGTGGGTCTTGTCCCGACATCCATCTCAGTTGTTTAGAGGCTTCATAGTCAGTCAGATGTTTGTTCTTGAGTTTCTATTTCCTTTTTTAATGGTTGAGACTTGAGTTGCCATTTTTGGCCAGTGAATGTTATCTTGATACATTCTAAGTGTTTATTAAGCAGTTCAGTTTACTTATAAAATATTTTTCTTCATGAGTAAGTCTTCCACTGAGTAAGTAGCCAGGCCAAGTGTTCACTTGGGGCCAACAATGGTTCTCGAGTGCCAGTCCCGCCCAGGGTGTAGGCTCGGGGCATGACAAATATCGTGTGTCATGTTCATTGAGCATCACATTTAATTGTGTATCAATAAAAAATTATCTTTTGCAATATGTATCAAATACATTATATCCAGTTAAATAAGTATCTGATAAAAACATCTTGTGTCATGTTTAATGAGTATTATGTTCAATCAGAAATGTACACAAGGCTGAAAATATTAACATATCAATTTAGTGTATCAAAAATTCATCATCTAATAGTAATTTGTAGTTTATATTAATATAACAATGGAAAATCTAAAAGTCGAATTGATCTTTAATCTTAATTGTATATGAAACATAACAATAATCCAAAAAAGATTTTATCAATCATCTTTCGGAAAGAAAGTACAAGTTCTTCGATTGTGAGCTTCTTGTCCACAACTTCCACAACAATTTGTGTTTGTGCTTAGCTTTTCATGTGGATTTTTTTCCTTCTTTTCCTTGGTAGTCCAGGCATCATTTTGTACCTATGTGGCAAGACAATTTCTTCCAAAAACAAATTTTGAAACTGACCAATTGTCCTTACTCGATATTGAAACCATTGTAACTTCATATGTATTTGCTACTACATTTGATTTGTAGTAATCAGAGCAGTATGGATGTATATCTGTAACTTTTTTTTCCTGACAGAGGCCTTCAATTTCCACGAACAATCATCCGATAAACACACTAATACATAATTGCAATTTTAATAGATACATTATAAAAGTTATTGTTTCATGTATAATTAAAAAAAATAGAGAAGAAAAATTAAATACGCATGCTAAATTGGATAATAGATACATTAAAAATGTGTTCTCTTCATTTCTAATACATTATAAAAATAAAAAAATTCACATACTGATAATTTAAAAAAAATATAAATTCACAACACACTCACTCTAACTGTATGGAGTTGTATCCAGTAATTCACATGTATAAAACTACAAGTGTATCATTTTTGTTTTCATTAATGTATCATTTGCATATATATCCTTTTACAAATTTAAAAATTTTTAAAAAAATTCACATGTATCTATCTGATACTTTATATAAACAACAAAATAACTCACAAATCTGCAAACCTATTACATGCTAGTCTAATTAGTATTGTATCAAACTCTAACCATTAATGTATCATGTCTTATATATCAATATACAAATTAAAAAAAACAATAATTAAAATGGATAATGAATTTTAGAAATTAAAAGTAATTCAATTATTGATACATTTAAAATTCAGAAAATCACATGTACATGATACATGAAATTAAGTGTGCACTAGCTATAATTGTATCAAGTTCAATCCAATAATTCACATATATCAAGATAGAATTGTATCCATTTTTGTAGTCAGTAATGTACCATGGCACAAGGTATTTCGTCTAGTTGAAATTTCACATGTATCAAAGAACAATTGTGTGTGCACAAGGTACTTCGTCTAGTTGAAATCTCCCACAATTACATATTTTTCGCTCAAGGCTAACAATGTATCTTCTTTCAAGAATATCATTGTATCACGACTTACGTATCAAAAATAAAATAATACTAACTCACAACTTAAGAACAAGGTAGTATACTTACTTCAACACCTGAAGCATTGAATCATCATTGCTGCAAATTCATTTTTCCAGACAATACAAGGCAAACTCTACAAAAAGGTGAATAGCCGCCACAACTACAAGTTCAACTCGCTCAACTATGATAATATCAAATAAGTCGCGCATAGAACTTCTACTAAATATATTAAATTAATAAACCTGCAACTTATGGATAAAGATAATATCAAAGGAAAAGTTTAATGTATCTATTATCCTATTTAAATATAACAATGCCTTGGGTACCGTTTTCCCCAACTTCGACACAAACAATTTCACTGGATGTAGCATCAAAGCAATGCATCTCTCCAGCCATCTTGTATGTTGTATCAATAGAGAATTTGAGATTCAATTCAGTTGTAATGGCGGATTTAAGATTCACAAAAGAAATCATTTGTCCAACAACTATTCCATCACTATTATTTCGTTCACAACTCAAATCGCTCACCCAAATTTGTGAATAAATCAATAAAATCGATATATTCATCATGTATAAGCAACAGTGGTTGTCTATTTTGGATCTATTTTCATTTGGGATAGATGGAGGAGAAGAAAATTTGAATCTGTAATTCTCTGATTCTGTTACAGATTGGAATAGATTGGTATCAATCTGTTTTACGTGATTCATGGGATCTGTTTTATGTGATTCGTGGGACTAATAATTGATTTTACGTTTAGACTCATTTCTAAGCACAATAATCAAGTTGTTTTATGTATCATACGTTATTTATCCAGCTGAATATAAAGTATTTGGATGCTACAATTTTTAAGGGATTTTTGTAAAATAGAAAAGAATAGGAAAATGATGTAATTTAAGTTTTACACTATGGGATTTATGTAAGTTATACTTAAAAAAAATGTGAGTAATGCAACATTTTTATTATTAATGATGATGCTGTCATTGGTAATTTGTTCAAGGTTTGCAATGGATCGTGAGCTAGTAGGATAGACCTTATTGTTTCATATGTTTCTTATTTCTCATCTACTCCTATAAGAAAATGTGTGCCTTTTCTTCTCCTCACTTGATTTATAGAGACGCTTCTAGGTTGCATGCATAGTTTACACATGTGCTTCAGGTATCTTCATAATTTATAAATTTTTCTCACAACTTTGTTAGTTTTCCTTTGTAAACAACTATATAAGGTCATACCCTTATGTCTACAATGCCTTTTTGGTATTGTTGTTCGATGTCAAAAATATTTATTTTGACAATTTTTTTTTTTTTTAAAAATTAAGCATTTGACAAATAGTAAAACTGATTTTAAATGGAAGTAGAAGCAGGTTTTTTTATTGTTGGGAAGAAGCTAAAAAATTTTGTTTCTTAAAAAAAAAAACAGAAGTAGAAAGTTATTTTTTTTCAAGACTAAAATATCGCTTCTATATATACATATCTACCAATATATTCCTTATTAATTAATTAATTGACATAGCTCATAAGTTTGGTTAAGTTTCATTTAAGAATTTTTTTTATTTATTTTACGTTTATAAGTTATTATTTTATATATTATATTACATATTATTTTGCAGAATCAAAAAAAGAAAGTGACAACAATATTTTTGCAAGATTAAAAAAAAGCAAAAGAAAATAACAATAAAGATTTCAGCCCTCTTAAAAAAGGTTTAATATTGATTGAAATTTTGAATATGTGCATTTTAATTTACTAGAAATAAAAATTTCAATTAAAATTTTATAATAGATATTTAAAATAGTTTCTCTCTATAAAATAATTTTAATATTAAAAGCACAGTGATACTTGTCATTTTTTGTAATTTGACTCTCAAAAACATTTTTTTTGAAAATATTAGTCAAACACAATTTGCTTATCAAAAACACTTTTCAAATGAATTATACAAACACAAATTGTTTTTTTAAAATCTTTTTTTTTTTTTTATAGAAAAGTTATTTTTGAAAAGTATATATAAAAATAAGCAGTTTTGAATAGCAATGTCACACAGACTCTAAGTATGTTTAACCTTGAGTTATTGCAAACACATTTTCGGGTACCCTCCCACAATTTCTTGGCTTTTTTTCCCATGAGATATAGTCGAGTGAAGTGTAGGTTCAATGGTGTTTTAATTTTCGACACAAACAATAAATTAATTGTCCACCAATCTTTAAGATTCAGAGATCCTTTGTCTAGTTTTTTTTATTCATTCGAATTCTTTAATGCATGTAAGGTCATCCTCATGATCCTAACCCATTCTTATGTTTTCACCCTCCAGTTTTATAATTGTTCTGACAATTTTAGGATTTTATTCGATATGGTGTTATATGGAGAAATTGTCTGCTTTTGATTCATTTTCTTTAATTTTTCACACCAATCCCCTTATATTTGTCTTTGGTATTGGTCACGTGATTTAGAATTTTCTCTATCCTCATTAGTATAGCTCTGGTACTATAATAAATGGTTTTTAAGTACTCTAAATTTAACCTCAAAAGTGGATTAAGAGGTATTAGAGTCCATCACCTATTTGAATTCTAATATTGTAGTTAATTGTTGTAGCTTATTCTTTGTAACAAAGGATTACTCTTTCTTTAGAATAGGTATTATATTAGGACTCTTATACTTATCGTCAATATGTACAAAATCTACAAATACAAAACAAATATGGCAGAACTATAATCTGCTCTTATCTTCTCAAAAGCTTCTCATACTTATTCTTCATATGGTATTAGATTTGCCCTTCGATCCTATGGCTGTTTCTCATAATTCCAGCAACCTGTTGTCCCTCGCAAAACAGTCCAGTTCTTCCTCCATTATCTTGTAACACCTCGCTATTTGAAAGAACTAGAAAGAGCTAGAATTAGAAAGAGTTGTTTTTGGAAAGAATGAAAATCTGGAAAATTTGTTAAGTTATGTTAAGTTTGAGTTTTTGGTCAACTTTAAACGATCATAACTCCTAGCTCATGATGAGTTAGGTGTTCTTCCAGATATCGTAGGAAAGATCTTGGAATAATCTTTTCAACGCCTCCAAGTTTACTCAATTCTGAGTTTATATGAGTGAAATATGCCCATTTGAAGTTGGGATGTTCAAATAAGAAAAGTCTAATCCGGATTTTAGAAGGGCATTATGATCTTTTCCATACTCCATGACTTAATTTCATTTTTGGGTAATTAATTGGGGTCTAAAATGATAGGATTCAGTTTACGCTTTTACAATATTGAGTTGGGGTTTTAGAGAAGAGAAAAGAAGAAGAGAAGAGAGGAGAAGAAGCAAGAATCGTCAAATTCTCGAAGCTAAGATCGTGGATTTCGTTAAGGGGTGATCCCTACGAGGTAGGTGAGATCACATAGTGTTGGGTTAGTTCACCTATGTGCCAATCCTGATTCAATTCAGTGAAGTTATATAGTTTGGAAAGCAAATCCTATGAGTTCTTGATGTTAATTCATTTGAAATCTTGTGGGTTCTTGTTGTTGAAGTTTCTTGAGAATGATTCGTGTAATTAGGTGTGATTCCAAGTTTGAACTTGCATATATTTATGAGTTAGTTGTTCCTAAATGTTTGCGGAAAGAACCAAGTTGATTTAGGGGGTTTAGAGTTGAAAATCGAGCAAGGAAAGTCGGAGTGCACCTGGGCAGGGGCTTGGGGCGCCGCCCCTCTCAGAACCCCAAGAAGGGACCTCTAAATTTGGGTCTTGGGGCACCGCGCCAGCCAGAGCACCCCATCCTTGCTTTTGATGTTTGCCCTCTGGTGCCCCACGTCGCTCAGAGCGCTAGGGACACCAATTCTTCCCATTCCTCCCCGTCTTTCCGTACTAGTTCCTTAGCAACGTACCTGTGTTTTCTAGTTGATTCCAACATTCTAAGGTACGTTTAAACAACATGAAATCATCCATAACATGATATCATGAGCCTTGAATCTATAATTCAATTCAAGGAAAGTTAAGATCAAAGTAAAGAGAAGTAAGAGTCAAGTCAAGAAAAGTTTTTAGAGTTTTCCAAAGTTTTTTCGAAATGTTTTAACTTTGTTTTAAGACTTAAAGTTCAAGTTGAGTAAAGAGCAAAGATTGAAGTTCATTTCTTCAAAAGTATATGGGGACTATGTATTCCCAAAGAGTTTAAAATGTTTTCACATTTAAACAAGTAAGGAAACCTTGATTTCCAATTTGAGCTAGTGTTTAGAAAGAGTAAACGCTTTCACAATTAAGCAAGAGGGGAAACTTTGATTTCCAAGATAGCCTTTGAGCTAAGTTTTTTAGCAGTTATCTCAAATCATAGAAAGAAGTATGTTTTTAAACATAAGAGCTTGTATCATATTTTGGGAGTAGTATTGAGCACCGATATCGGGGAGAGTTCAGACAACTCACAGCCCCAATAAACCATGTAGCCATCATGGGAAGAAAAGGGGCTCATACTTTTAGGTGATTTCTTAGTGCTTTTTAGCATAGACTAGTAGATCCACTTAGTAGTCAGGTTTTATACCCTCGGCAAGGTATAGGACGACCCTGGCAGTGTGAGGCAAAACATTGTGTCATCACAATAGCTCTTACGTGATGGTTGTCGGTTAGAGAAACTCCTACAGAAGTATTTTTATTCTTATATACATAGTTTAATTGTATTTTTACATACATTTCATAGTTATATTGTATCTTTGCATACACACAGAGTATTATTGTATTTCCAAATACACAGAGTTAACATCCATGTTTTAAAAAGTTTTTCTTTATATTGCACTTGTTTTATACTACTTTACATTGAATTGAGTTTAGTTAAGTTGAGTTGAGTTGAGCCAGGTAAGTTCTTCAGTTCCTTTCAAGCTTATATCTTGTTTTAGAATTCCCCTCGCATACTCGTACATTCAATGTATTGATGCCATTTGGCCTGCATCTTGTATTGATGCAGATACAAGTAACTAGGATCAACATCCAGCGCATCGTTGATTCTAGTTGAGCTCCAGACTTGTTTGTGAGCCTCCTTGCTTCTAGAGGATCCCCTTTGTTGCTTTTAGTAGTTTTAGTTTCATTAGGATGTCGTGGGTCTTGTCCCAACATCCATCTCAGTTGTTTAGAGGCTTCATAGAAAGTCATATGTTAGTTCTTTAGTCTTTCCATTTTCATTATCTTATGTTGAGACTTGAGTTTGCCTTATTGGCTATGTTTTCTTTCTAACATTCTAAGTTTTATATGGGTTATATTTGATAAGTCTTCCGCTGAGTAAGTAAGCCAGGCCAAGGGTTCACTTGGGGCCAGTAATATTTCTCGAGTGCCAGTCCCGCCTAGAGTGTAGGCTCGGGGCGTGACATATCCAACTACCAAACCTTTCCCTCAAACTCAACAGGAACAACTATTCCCTTTGGAAAGAAAATACCTTGGACATACTCAAAGCTTTTTCTCTTGACCCCTTTATTCTTGGTTTTAATCCTCCTCCAAAAATCATTACTGTCGCCTCGACTTCAATTGCTACCGCTACAGATTCTTCTACCACCCAATCACAATTAGAAATTACTTCTAACCCTACATATAAGGAATGGCAACACAATGATCTTCTTATTCTCGTTTGGCTTCGTTAGTAATTTTTTATCCTCTTCTTGGTCACTTAACTCGAGCCACCTACTCTGACGATGCTTGGAACAAAATAGAGTGTATATTTCAGTCATAGACACATGCTCAAGTCATGCAATTAAAATCTCAACTTTAAAACATTTCTAAAGGCAATCTATCCATCCTGGAATATTTTGTGAAGAAACATGCAATTGTCGATTCTCTAGCAGAAAGTTTGTACTTTGTACCAGATGATGACTTTATCCCTTTTGTTCTTAATGGCCTTGATTCTTCATATGGAATTTTCAAGGCTGCATTTAATATGAGTTCTGGACTTATCACTTCTAAAGAACTGTTTGGACTCCTTCTTCAAGAAAAAGAGCGCTTAGCGAAGGAACTTCGCTCTACTACCATTAACACTCAATTTGGCTCCGCTCCTTCTAATGCTATGTTAACACAAAGTTCAACCCTTGTTCGGCCCACTCTACCCCTCAACACAAACCAATATTCTATTCTTGGCCAACCCCCGCTCTCTAATTATTTAGCCCGTAATTCTTCAAATCATGCTCAATCTATGGTATGCCAACAATATCCACATTCTTCTCAGTTTAATAATTGTCCGTCCAAGCATCGTGTGCAATGTCAAATATGTGGTAAAACTAATCATGATGCTCGTAATTGCTACAATCACTCCAATGAAAAAGATTTTCCACCAAAAAGGCGGCCACCATCACATTTAACTCCCAAACAAGCACATCTTACTTCTCCTTCAACTATTGTTGATCATGCTTGTGTCACATCCAGATTGTCCTGATTGGCACCTATCCTAACCCTCCGATGGGAGAACCATTACTACAACCCAACCAAGCAACTTAACGAAAACTAGAACATTTAAAGATACGGAAGCAGGTTTAAATGTCTAAAGAACTATGGAGTCCCCATTGATCTTGGGCATATTTATATGCCTAGAAATCTAATAATGCCCGTATTTAAGCTAAGTTTGAATTCAATATGTGTTTGTTTATAGTCTTATCGAGTCTTTTGGTTGTATACAAGCTAACCAACATGATTAGTTGTGTAGGTAAGCTTAAAGGGAGAAACAAGCACTAAAATGGACATCGGGGAACACAAAAGATCTGAGTCGAAAAGAAGCAAGGAAGAAAGAGGAAGAAAAGAATTCCAAGGCATAGTCGTATCCTCTCCGCGTCGCGGAGAGGAATTATATTTTGGCTCGTGAAATAAAATTCCAGGTAGAGCACTCCATGTCCTCTCCACGTTGCAAAGAAGGATTCTTACATTAATTCGCGAGATTCGAATTTAGGCAGAGTGGTCCGTGTAGTTGCCACGCCGCGGAGAAGAAAAAAGATCTCAGAATGACATCTAGGAATGCCTCTGTGTCACGCCCTTGGGTTCCAGATTTGGTCATTTCGACTTTAGTATAAATAGGTTAATAATTTATTTTATTAAAACATTCTTTTTTTGTGTTTTGAAGAACACGACTTGGAGAGCTATTTCATCATTTTTTAGGGTTCTTTCCTGAACTCTTTTACTTTTGATCTTTCTATGATACTTAACCATTGTTTGATTGAATCTATGATTATGAGTAGCTAAATACCCTAGTTCTAGGGCTGTGGCTACATGATAATTGTAATTTATTAAGTTTTCATGAGTTAATGTCAATTATCATATGAATCTTTCTTATGTTCTTATTTTTCGTATTTCATGCCTGATCTCCATTGAAATAAACACATTGTCAGAATTGAACTCGGGAGAGGAATAAGAGGATAGAACGTGGGACATAAGGAACATGATTAACTCTCAATAATTAGGGTTAATTTGTATCTAGGATAGGGATATACCTAGAAACCATGTTTGGTCACTATACATGAAGAAATCGTAATGCTTGGTACTTTGTCCAATCTATCCCCACTCAACGATGTAGTTAGGTTGTTATTTATCGTAGGCGATTAGAGGTCGGGAAACCATAATCATACATTTAACCCTATGATCACTGATTTGATTGTTGATTAATACTCATTTAGATAATATAAATTGCATGAATCCTGGTAAGAGCTGCAGCCCTGGACTTTACCCAATCATTTTTTTAAACCCTTGAAATTGAATCACGTTTGTTTAATTTTGTTTAACTTTTAGATTATAAAATAAATCATTCTTAGAATCTTGATAACATTTTTGCTTAGCTAAAAGTATTGGAATAATCGAGTTTCTAATCGTAAGTATCTGTGGGTACGATACCCGGCTCTTCATAAGAGCCACTTTAATACTTGAACAACCACGTACACTTGCGTGTACGATTTGGGCGCAACAAGTTTTTGGCGCCGCTACCGAGGACTTTAGAATTAGGAATTATTAGATTTTTCTAATTTTTGAAGTTAAAAAAAGTAAGTGTTGACAACTTGATCTTGGATAATCATTGTTGCAGGTTGTTCTGAAATTTCAAACTGGACGACAATCAAGGATTGGTATCGACTCTAGCTGAATCGGAAAGATTCGTTCACTACCGGAGAAGGCAAAGACGACTCACTTACCCATCCCTCTTATTTCTAGTGAACCAACATCTCTAGTAGCATGAGTTGAACAAGAAGAACTTGTAGTAATGACTGAGATGAAGGTAAGAGACATGGCAATCCCACGTACCACCAATGTGACATCATGCATTCAGAAACCTGCAGTTAGTGGAAGGTTTGAACTGAAGCAAAGTATGGTGCAACTATTGCACACTAATGAGCAGTTCACAGGTTTATCGCACGAGGATCCAACAGTCCACATCCAAAACTTCCTCGAGATCAGTGATACCTACACTCCAATTGGAGTAAACGAGGATTATGTGAGGCTCACCTTATTTCCCTTTCTTTACTTGGGGAAGCAAAAAGATGGTTGAATTTTGAGCTCGCTAACTCTATCACCTCCTAGAATGATCTAGCACAGAAGTTCCTTATCATATTTTTTCCATCTGGGAAAACAAATAAGTTGAGGAGTGACATCCTAAGTTTTAGACAGAAATGAGGAGAGAACTAGTACCAAGATTGCGACAGGTTTAAATCGATGTTAATGAGCTATCCACATCATCATCAACCTAATGAGGTGTTGGTCCATACCTTCATTGAAGGATTGGAGCCTAACACCAAAATTTTACTTGATTCAGCTGCAGGTGGTCAGGCTTTGAAGAAGACATATGCTGAGCTATTCACCTTGTTGAACAAGGTCTCATAGGGTAACCCCGAATGGAACGGAGGAAGGGTGAAACTTGTGATACAAAAAATTGTAGGTATACTAGAAGTAGATACACTGACTACTTTAACTGCATAGATTTTTGCGATGCAAAACATGATGAACACCTACTTTAGAAATCTAGCATTGGGACAACGGCCTGCTTAGGTGAATGCAGTCCAACAACCACCAACATGGTGTGAAATCTATGGAGGTGGTGATCATAGTACAGAGGTATGTGGTGCAAACCCAAATTTTATGAGTTTTGTAGGTAATGCACAATGAGGAGGAGGATAGCAGAACTATGGAAACTTGTACAATTCGAGTTGGCGCAACTATCCAAATTTTTCTTGGGGTGGTAATCAAAATCAGGCTTAAGGCCAAAATCAATATAGACCCCAAGAAAACGCGCAAGGGTACCAACCACAGGTCCAATGGGAGCAGCCAAATAAGTAGTCTAGTAACATAAGCATAGAGGAGATGATTGAAAAGATTATGGCTGATCAAGTCCATTTAGTTGCCGATGCAAGAAACAACCAGTTAGTTATACAGAATCTGGAGAAACAATTCAGGCAGTTTGCTAGTGCCCAAAACTCACGACCACAAGGAGGTTTGCTAGGAAACACTGATCCAAATCCCAAGCAGGTAAACGCGGTAGGTATACATAGTGGTTTGCAGTTAGAGGAGTTGGCTCCTAAGAAAAGAAACACTGATGTTGTGAGTAAACAGAGTGAACCCAAGGAGAGTAAGGTTGTTGCATAAGAAGAAATAGTGCTATCAATAGTGAAACCACCTCCTCCATTCCCTCAAAAGTTCAAGCAACAGAAGGAGGATAAATGTTTTGGTAAGTTTCTCTCTCTTTCGAAACAAGTTCACATTAACTTGCCATTAGTAGATGTTTTGCAGGGTATTCCCAGGTATGCTAAATATGTGAAGGAGATTGTGGCAAATAAAAAGAGGCTAACTGAATATGAAACAATTGCATTTACTAAATAGTGTAGCTCCCGAATTCAAAATAAGTTGCCCACCAAACTGAAAAATCTGGGTAGCTTTACAGTTCAGATCACTATAGGGCACAGCATCCATGCACGAGGATTGTGTGATCTAGGAGCTAATATCAATTTGATACCAACTTCGTTGTACAAAAAGATGGGGTTGGGTAGTCCTAAACCTACTACCATCATCTTACAGTTGACTGATAGATCTGTTGCTACGCCTGAGGGTCTTGTAGAGGATGTGTTAGTGCAAGTGGGATTGTTGATATTCCAGTAAACTTTGTAGTGTTAAATTTTGAACCAGATCCTGAGGTCCTTTTCATCTTGGGAAGACCTTTCTTGGCTACTGGGAGCGCTATAATATATGTAGTAGCTGGAAAACTCACTATGCGGGCACATGATAAAATGGAGGTGTTCGATGTTTACAATGCATTAAAGCTACCAACTGTATATAAAGAGTTGTCTGCAATAACTGTGATAGATCTTGAAGCAGAGGCTCGATTATTGTGTCCAAGAACCCTTTAGAGCGAGTGTTAGTAGGAGATGGTATTTATGGGGATGCTAAGGCACTATTAATAGTGCAATTTCTTGATGTGGAACTTGTAGGTACATCCGAAGATCGTTAGGAGCCTTTAAATAGGGTGTTGGGTCCTCCACCCAAGCCCTCCATTGAAGAAGCACCCCAGCTGGAGTTAAAAGCATTGCCAACCCACCTCAAGTATGCATTTTTGGTAAAGATAAAACTTTACCAGTTATTTTGTCTGCAACATTGTCTGATACACATGTAGAAGCAATATTAATCATCTTGAAGAAGAGAAAAGCAGCTTTGGGTTTGCAAATGTCCTACATCCATAGAATTAGTCCCGCGTTATGCATGCATAAAATCTACATGAAGGAAGGGCATAAGCCGAGTGCACAGCATCAAAGGAGACTAAATCCAGTGATGAAGAATGTGGTGAGAAAATAGGTGATCAAGTGGTTAGATGTAGGGATTGTGTACCCCATATCAGATAGTAAATGGGTGAGTCCGGTACAGTGTGTACCCAAGAAGGGCGGAATAACTGTGGTAACTAATGAGAAGTATGAATTGATCCCCACAAGGATGGTAACTGGGTGGCGTATCTTCATGGACTACAGAAAGTTGAATGATACCACTAGAGAGGACCATTACCCGATGCCTTTTATTGATCAAATGTTGGATAGATTGGCGGGTCAGAAATATTATTATTTCCTGGATGGCTACTCAGGATACAATCAGATTGTTATTGCACCAGATGACCAGGAGAAGACTACCTTCACTTGTCCGTATGACACTTATGCGTTCAAGTGCATGCCATTCGGATTATGCAATGCACCAGCGACATTTCAGAGATGTATGATGACAATCTTCCATGATATGGTGGAGGATTTTGTTGAAGTTTTCATGGACGATTTCTTGGTGTTTGGTGAGTCTTTTGAACTTTGTTTGACTAATCTTGACAGGGTTCTTGCCAGGTGTGAAGAAACCAATCTGATGTTGAACTGGGAGAAATGTCACTTTCTAATTCGAGAGGGAATTGTGTTGGGGCACAAAATCTCCAAAACTGGGCTGGAAGTTGACAAGGCCAAAGTAGAGGTTATTGAGAAGTTGCCACCACCCATCACAGTGAAGGGAGTTAGAAGTTTCTTGGGACATGCTCTAATCTACATGAGACTCATCAAGGACTTCTCTAAGACTGCAAGACCTATGTGCAGCCTGTTAGAGAAAGAGATGAAGTTTGTATTAGCTGAGAAGTGTTTGCAGGCATTTGAGTTGCTAAAAAAGAAGTTGATGGAAACTTATATTCTGATTGCTCCAAACTGGGAGCTTCCATTCGAGCTTATGTGTGATGCCAGTGATATAGTGGTTGGGGCAGTGCTTGGGCAGCGAAATGATAAGATGTTTCATTTCATCTACTATGCTAGCAAGACACTTGATGTAGCCCAGTCAAATTATACTGTCACTGAGAAAGAGATGCTGGCATTAATGTTTGCATTTGATAAGTTCAGATCATACTTGGTGGGAACCAAAGTTGTAGTGTACACTAACCATGCTGTAATTCGATATTTGCTTAATAAGAAGGATGCCAAGCCAAGGCTGATTAGGTGGATTCTACTATTACAAGAGTTTGATCTAGAGATAAGAGATAAGAAAGTAACTGAGAACCAGATAGCTGATCAGCTGTCCAGATTGGAGGATTCATCTCATGTGAAGAAGGGGCAGCTTCACGAAGAGTTTCCTGATGAGCAATTGCTTGCCTTGGACCTTGCTCAAGTGCTTTGGTATGCTGACATTGTCAATTTTGGTGAGTGGTTTATTTCCACCTGGGGCCTCAACACATCCAAAGCAGAGGCTGAAGTATGATACACGCTTCTATGTATGGGATGAGCCCTTTTTATTCAAGCAGGGACCTAATCAGATGGTGAGGAGGTGTGTAGCTGAACATGAGGCGGCACAAGTGCTGGAGAGTTGTCACTATTCACCATATGGTGGACATCACAGGGGCGAACACACTGCACAAAAGGTATTGCAATCCGGTTTCTTTTGGCCTACTCTTTTTAAAGATGTTTCTATGTTTGTGAAGAGTTATGATCAGTGTAAAAGGATGGGCACCATTTCTAGAAGGCATGAGATGCCATTGAGCAATATACTGGAGGTTGAGATCTTTGATGTCTAAGGGATAGACTTCATGGGACCATTCCCATCATCCCACGAAAATCAATACATCTTATTGGCAGTGGACTGCGTGTCCAAGTGGGTGGAGGATGTTGCATTATCATCCAATGATTCAAAGGTGGTCGTGAAATTCATCCGAAAGCACATTTTCACCAGGTTCGGAACTCCAAGAACCATGATCAGTGATGGAGGTACGCACTTTATTAATAGTTCAGTGCGCAATTTGTTGGCTAAATATGGGGTAAGACACAAGGTTGCTACATCGTATCATCCCCAGACTAGTGGGCAGGTAGAAGTGTCTAATAGAGAAGTGAAACAGATCCTCCGAAAGACTGTGAATGCTCAAAGGAAATATTGGGTTGACAAGTTAGATGATACTTTGTGGGCATATCGGACTACATATAAAACATCAATAGGGACTTCTCTGTATTAGATGGTGCTTGGAAAAGCGTGTCATCTCCCAGCTGAATTAGAGCATAAGACATATTGGGCAATCAAAAAGTTGAATCTGGATGTTGAGTTAGCTGGAAAGAAGAGAATAACGCAGCTGCATGAGTTAGAAGAGTTCAAGCTTCACGTCTATGAGAATGCTAAGCTGTACAAAGAGAAGACCAAGAGGTGGCATGACAAGCACATTGTGGCACACACCTTTGAGCCTGGTCAATTGGTGTTGCTGTTTAACTCACAATTGAAATTGTTTTTTTGGAAAGCTTTGGTCTAAGTAGAGTGGACATTTTGAAGTTGTGAGGATGACCCAACATGGTACAGTAGAGCTAGGGAACAAGGATAAGAGCTCTACTTTCCTTGTGAATGGGCAACGGGTCATACACTACTTTAGAAATTATGTTGATTGTGAGCTTGAAGCGCTCACATTGAATGACGAGTGAGTCATGAGATGGGTCGTGCCGCGATGTTAAATCAGGCGCTACACGGGAGACAACTTATGGCCCCTTGTAATAGTTAGGATTTCTTTTCTTTTGTTTTGTTATTTTAATTCATAGGACTTAGAAAAAAAAAGATATATTCAGAAAAGTACAAAAATATGAGTCGTGCCACGACCAAAACTAAGGCGCTGGATAGGAGGCAACCCATCGTATTTTTACTAATGGGTTGCGTACTGAAAATGTGCAGGAATTAGGTTTGAAGACCTATTCTGCGTTGCGAAGCTGGGGTAAATTTCGCCTCGCTTGGAATTAATTTTCCAGTGCGAGGTAGAACGTTCCATGGATTTGGGGCATCGGGAGGGAGGCCCAAAATTTGGATTCGACGGTAAGTTACTTTTACGTTAAAAAGAAGGCAACTCCGTGTGGGAGCCGCGTTGCGTAGCGAAGTCTAAGTTTTTGCCTCGCTTGGAATTAATTTTCCAGGACCAGGTAGAGGACTCCATGCCAGATTCGCGTCGCAACCCAAGTAAGTAAATTTTTATTTTCATTAAATTTGACGGGTTTTACCTGTCTTCTTTTGAAACAACTCGACCCGCTCCACCCTTTAAACACAAATCTCCGTTTCTAAACCCCATTGTTTCCCAAATTCGCTATTCTCTTCCCCTCCCTTCTCCCCTTTGCGAAATTGAGTGACAGCATCCGTAACGTGAAGGCAACCCAATTGTTCTTCCTAGTCGATTTTCTCTAATTTTACCACCCTAGGTATGAATTCTTGTTTTCTTTTGCACAAGTTGGATGTTAATGCTAGGGATGACTACTTTTCCTCACAAAGACCTGGTAAGGAAAAGTTGCCACGTCGAGCCATAGGAAATGTGTTTGGAGTGGGAATGTCCCACCCGCACCTGCAGTTCCCAGGGGCCAAACAAGGCGATTTTGGGTGAAGGCTGTAACCAAGGAAGGGAAGGCATGGTACAAAAAGCACACTGAGGCGTCGTATTTCTCTAACGTTTGTATTGATAAGGACAGCTTGGCGCGGGAGTTCCCACAAATATTGAGGTGGATCAGGGAGCTACATATGGAGTTTATCTTTGTAGAGCTGAAAGATTGCAACTTGCACATGGTCCGAGAATTTTACGCCAACCAGGCGCCGGATGCAAGATCCTATTTTGTGACTGTGCGGGGAGTTAATGCGTCTATCACTCCCGCGGGTATAAATGACATATTGGGTATACCACAGGACACTGATCTACTAGTGCTGACATGGTTAAACATACGCCCTCCATACTGGGCCATTAGACATACTCTGTGAGGTCCACAGTCCATGGCGCAATGGACTAAGCATAGTGGGAAGAGATATAAGATATCACCAATCTCTTCCCTACGCTCACAGGCTTAGCGAGACGCGCGTCTGGCTAAAGATTGTCATGAACTGCTTGATACCGGGTCTCCACTACACAGATATTACTCGGGACAGGGTGTGCTTAGTGCATGCTTTGATGACTGCTACAATGCTGAACATTGGAGCTGTCCTGAAATTTGCGATGCGAAAGGCCCGAGTTCATAAAGGGCACATGTATGCTTTTAGTGGCCTTATTACTAGGATGTGTCATGTTGCAGGTGTTCCTGAAGAAAATGTGGACTACATTGCACCTTTATAGCCAACACCGGTGGACATCACTAGAACAAAGGGGTCCGACACTAAGTTTGGGCCAACTCTCACCACTCCTGAGCGTCATCGACGCGATGAGCTAATTATGGCCAGGATGTATGGCCTAGAGATATTGCGCCACTAGAATGGCTATCTTGCTTCCATTGACATGCAATTGGGAGATGTTGAAAGGCGTTACCCGCTGAATGACCACGCCAAGGCCCTACTTGGAATAGGCCCTAAGTTTGGTAAGCTGGTCGATAATGATATTCCGACCGATGAGGAGCGATTGCGTACTAGATTGGACTTAGAGTCTGATTATGATGATGAGGTAGACCCCGCTCAGGTCGGTGATGAGGCCGAAGGGGGTGATGCGATGGAGGATTGATCAAGGAGTGTTTTCACCTCACCTCTTGTATTGTTCTAATCTTTTTGTAAAGCACTGGGGACAATGCTAATGTTTGAGTGTAGGTGAGGGGTGAAAAGCATACATGGTTTGTATATATTTTTATTGTGGAACATTGTTAGAGTCTGCTTTGTTTTTGTTTTGTTTTATTTTGGGGTCCTTGGAGGTTTGTTTTCGGTTCTTTGGCCAAGGAAAGTCCCTTTGAACCGTGCAAAATACAAAAAGATTTTGTCTTTGTAGGATTGAGTCAGTAGTCGTAGTTGAGTCACATTGCCCAATGATAGATGTATGACGACCATCTTAAGGGCAATTTTGTCATTGAGTCTTAGGTTGGTTTGTGCTGAAGCTGAAATTTTGAAAGGAATATGTATGAAAGCATAATTTGAAGTAAACTCCAAAGATTCAGTAAAACAACTAAACAAACTATTTAGGAAAACAACCCCTAGAACCTGAAAGTCAATGTACCAAAACTCTACTAAACAACAAGTCTAAGAAATAGGGGTACAACCCTGAAACTAAACATAAGCAATTGTCTAACAAAACAGTCTGAGTCCGAAAAGAATGGACTAAACAAGGAAAGATCCATGGCAGCCTCGAAGAGCTAGCTTACCCTTGAATCTGGTCTTCGATCAATGATCTGCTAGCTGAGGTCTATCAGTTGCCACCTGAAGATGCCCTGTACTCAACAAAGAACGAGCAAGTGCAGTATCAGTACACAACCACAGTGTACTGGTAGGATCACGCGGCCACCCCAATAAGTGAAACATAGGCAAGTAGTTACAACACAGTAAAAACACATATACAGAATACGCAGATCAATTATCATTTCAAGAGAAACATACAGTTCCCAATATCAACGAAAATTAGACATGAATGTATAATCACAGTAGGCTCATGGAACCCACACCCAAACTTTTAGTGTGTCGGAACGTGACACCCGATCTAACATACATGTGTCGAAATGTGACACCCAATCCAATATATGTGTCGGAATGTGACACCCGATCCACTATATGTGTCGGAAGGTGACACCCGATTCAATATAAAAATGACCTTCTAAAACTAATCGCGCTGACGAAATTCTCATCAGAGCACGTTTACAAAAAATGTTAAGCAAAGTCAAATTTTGGCCAAAAGTTAAAAGTTAAAATGCCTAACGGTACAAACTGAATATGAAAACCTCAAAATCCAAATCAACCATCCTATAAGACGAAAAATGACCTTCCAGAACTAACCGCACTGACGAAATTCAAATTTGAGCATGTTTCCCAAAAAAATTGACCTAATTCAAATTTTAGCCAAAAGTTAAAAGTTAAAACGCTTAACGATACAAACTGAAAATAAAAGTCTCAAAATTCGAACCAACCATCCTATGAGACCAAAACTAAACTTATATGGCTAACCACGGTGACAAAATTTCAATTCGAGCACGATTACCAAAAATATTGACTAAAATGAAATTTTGGCCAAAACTTAAAATTTAAAATACCTAACGGCACAAACTAAAAATGGAAGCCTCTAAACCTAAACCCTCTATCTTATTACATCAAAAATGACCTTCTGCATCTAACTGCAATGACGAAATTCTCATCTGAGCACGTTTATCAAATATATTGACCGAAGTTAAATTTTGGCCAAAATTTATAAGTTAAAACACCTAACGGCACACACTAAAAATGAAAGCCTCAAAACCCGAACCAACTATCCTATTAGATAAAAAATGACCTTTGGAGTTAATTACGCTGACGGAATTCTCATCTAAGCACGTTCACAAAAATATTGACCAAAGTCAAATTTTGGCAAAATAATAAGATTTAAAACACATAACGGCACAAATAAAAAACGGAAGCCTCAAAACTTGAACCAACCTTCCTGTTAGATCAAAAATGACCTTTCGAAGCTAATGATACTGACATAGTTCTAATCTGAGCACGTTTACCAAAAATATAGACCAAAGTCAAGTTTTGGCTAAAATTTAAAAGTTAAAACGTCTAACGACACAAACTGAATATGAAAGCCTCAACACTAGACGCTGATTTACCAAAAAGTTTAACTTCAATTGATAAATTTACCGACTATTCAAATATAAGTTAGTAATTAATAATTTACCAATAAATTTTATCACAGTTGGTAATAGTTACTATTCAACTAAACATTCATATGTAATATTACCAACTAATAATTAATATGTTGGTAAATTTTACCAATGGATTAATGATCGGTTGGTATATTACCAACTATTTTAACTAACTACAATCTTTATTCGTCGGCAAAATTTTCAACTACTTGGATATTGATTGGCCAATTTACCAACAAATTACATTTCGTTACTAATTTACCAACACATTTATATTTGGTTGGTAAGTTTAGCAACACAATCTTGCCGTTGGTAAATGTTTGATTAGTAATTCATTGGTAATATGTTAATAAATTATATAAACAATTTTTTGACATATTTACCAACCGATATATACTTCGTTGGTAATATTACCAACAAAAAGTGTGTGTTAGTAATATTTCAGTTGGTAATCCATTGATAGAATGTTGCTAAATTTGGCGCCATTTTTTCCTGTCGTATGTACCAACTAAAATACTTAGTTAGTAAGATTTTGGTTGGTTATCTGCTAGAATTTCGTTGTTAAGTTTTAAAATATAATTCAGTTAGAAATATGTTGGTAATTTGTTAGTAGAATACTAACCAACTTAAGTTGTTAGTAAAATATGTTGGCAATTTGGGGTTTTTTTTTGTAGTGAACAACGGAAGAGAGAACAATATATAGTTATGAAAATTTTCACATTTTTAATTTCTCATTAGCCATACTATCTATTAATATTCAAGGAAATAATTGAATCTCTAACATATTCAGCTAGCCAAATCCTAACTCCTAACCTATTCACCTACCCAAATCCTAACTCATAAGGCCTATAATTTCTTTGTCTACCATAATCCAAAGTTACCATATGTACACATATTTCCATGTTTACATTTAATTTAATAATAAATCAAGAGTTAACGGTCAGAAAATTCACAAGACATGTTAGAATGATTTTTTTATATGACTAAAAGAACAACTTTTTTTGTGACCAAAAAAAAAAATATTTACTATACATATAATTCAGTTATGTGACCATTAGACTTATAAAATCCACCAAAATTGAAGAAACAAATCATATTTTATACTTAAAATGTGTACACTATATTTCTCACATTCAATCACACGAAATTATGGATCGTCTCTCGATCGAGTTGGGAAAGCCTTAGTTTGCACATTCTTAATTAAGTTGAAAATCCTTATTAGATATACATTCAAACTATATATACTAATTCTATCTATATTTTTAAATAATTATGTATCTTACCACTAATTAAGAATTTCTTACCATATACCGAGGAAGATAAACCTAGATACATGTATTTTTCCAACCAAATACACTAAAATATGGAGAGAAGCGAGCGAAATTTGTTATGCATCTCAGATACATGCAAATCACTCTAGATACATGTATCTGATGTGATTTACATGTTTCTGAGATACGACCAGATACATAGGAGAGTGGCAAGGGATGCGAGGGAGGCGACCAAGATTTGTTATGTATCCGAGATACATGCGAAACCACTTGCATACAATGTATCTAGAACAAATTACAGTTAATTTAGACCTCATGTATCTCGAACTACATATATCTTGGCGTATTTAGATGCATCAAAATATGATAAAATTAGTTATATTACAAACTAAAGTATATCTAAATAATTAACACATGAACGTAGGATTTTTGTAAGATGCCCATATATATATTTGATTCTTTGGCAAAACAAAAGAACATAATTAAAGAGAAACAAAAAAAAAAAAATCAACAAAGAGATGCGTAATTCAGAGTGGAAGATAGTGTGAAGTCATTTTTTTATAATATAGTAATAATAAAGACGCTAATGAGTAGTACATCCACTTGCAACTCCAACTTGCCATTATTAATTAATTAATCTTCTTAAAATATAACTCAAAAGTCCACAACACAACAAAGAGTAATGAGGTGAGGTGAGGTGATACCAGCAATATTATTGATGCAACTTGCACATCTTCCTTTATTAAAAAGGAGCAAACAAATAGTGAAGGTATGCAACTTGCAATTTCTTTATTGATAGATCAGAAAAGGAAACATCCTTAAATTATGTAAAACTGAATTAAATCTTTTTTTAAAATAATTTGATCTAAAAATATTCATACAATCAATAGTGACAGTTCTGTATCAAATAATTAACTATAAAAGCTTTTTTTAGACCAAATTATTAATTAAGGATATTTTTATTTAATTTCACATAATCTAAAGACATTTTTTAATCTCATTTTCGTTGATATATGTATTTTCAACTAATTGGTATCTCTTTCAACGAAAAAAAAAGGGAATAGTTCGTTCCAACTTACAACAACCCCAAGTGTTTGATTCTCATCATGTTATCTACTTATTTGATTTATACTACTGTATAGTTATTCGATTTAAGTTATATATACATTGATAAAGTACATTATCATATATTTTAACGCCTCCTCCCCATTATGCCTCAAATGGAAATTCTTAGGTTTCACATTTACTTTTGGGATAAGGGTCTGAAAAATACCCCAACTTTGATCGAATTTGCTGTTGTGATACTAAACTTTCATGAGGACCTATTACCTCCCTAGACTATTTAATACTGTACTTTAAACATATATATTTGCCCACGTGGACATAAAAAATAATGTAAAATTATAAATAGCAATGTGTCCACGTGTGCACATATATACCTTTAAAATACACTATTAAATAGTTCAGGGGGTAAAAAATACGGTATTAAATAGTCTAGGGAGGTAATAGGTCCTCATGAAAGTTTAGTATCGCAACAGCAATCCGACCAAAGTTAGGGTATTTTTCAGACCCTTATCCATTTACTTTTCATCTTTCTATCTTTTTTTACTGTACCAAAAATAATTTTTAGCGGCAATTAATTAACGACAATAGCTTAATTGTCACTAAATATGCATTTTTATTGGAATTTAACATTCTCTATAAATGTCCCTAAAGCCTATAGCGACATTAGATCTAATGACAATTAACTAATGCCGGTAAAATGCTTTAACACTCTATGTCAATGTGCATATTTATTGCTGCTAAAAGTTATTTTTGTTATTGCGTTTATACATCATTTTTTCTACGTTGTTACTATTTTACTAACTATCATCTTTCGGATCAAACCCGAATAAATAACTCGAAAATGGCAAGCAAGGTGCTAAATATTTCTTATATCTTGGATTTAAGTACTATATAATGGTAGTACAAAGAATTTTTTATATCATAATTTAATTTAAACGAATATAATAAGTGATTATTCCACTGTAAGATATATTATATATACTTCTCCCATCTCAATTTATGTGCTACATTTGATTTTAAGGATTCAAACTATGTAAAGTTTGACCCAACATTTTAAATTATGTTTTTTCATCATATTAACATAAGAGAAATTACAACTTATAGTGCTTTTCGTGTAGTTTTTGAATATATAAATTATAATTTTAAAATATTGAGTTGATATAATCTAATTCAGCTTTAAAGATTAGTCAATCTGACTCTTCAAAAGCGAAATAAATGAAAATAAATAAATAAGACAGAGCTAGTAGGAAGGTCGTAGGAAGATTCAAAGGAGCAGTTTCTATTGGTTTGCCCAAAGATTTTACGAGGTTTATTAACTATCGTGCGGGCCAGTAAACTTGATTAACTTAATCAATAAAATAATCAAACACAATTAAATAAATCATATATAATAATAATGGCTTCATCGTACTAATTAGTTTCGTAGAACATATATAGAGACAAACAATTAATATTATTCCCTTTGTAACCTATTGTAAGCTAATCGCTAGCTAGCATTACTAATATATCACATCCACATCAATTCACGCGGATTCCACAATACCGTTTCTCGAGAAAAAACTTACCCGCATCGTGTGTATACATCAAACTAATGCAATTTTCATTATTATATGATTTAATAAAGTAAAACACATGTTAATTAATTAAGATTCAATAAAATGAATTATAAATTTAAACACATTGAATGCATGTATTGAATTGGTGTATATGCGAATAAGTTTAACCGGCGTTTCTCAAGTATGTTTACGCACATCTCAAATAATTTTATCATAACTTACCTAATTTATTAGGTTCAAAATTAAAAACTTAGTAATTTATTTTGATTTAGTAATACAATGTATTTAGACATTATTCATCATCATCCATACTGTACTCAATAGGATAACAATGCTAAACAAATAAAACAAAAACAAATCGCTAATTAATTAGTTACTCCATCTTTTTTGAATCTATCTTTAAGGACGTAATTTGTACCCAAATTAATTGATTGATGATATCTCCATAATTCGATCACCCAAAATTCTAATTCAACAATAGTATAACAACTCAATTAGAAATAATTATATGCTTTGGATAGTAAGGATATTAAACTAACATGAAATACTTGCATTTGAACTTGTCATTTTTTTCCTTTTAACTCATTACTTATTATAAGAATTAAACAAGGAAATGCATAGATCATAGATGAAGTTGAAAGAGGCACCAAAGGAGAAACAAATTAAATTCCTACCATAATAAGTTTATTACAATTAATCTTTTTTTAAATTTTATGATAATGAACATATCTTCAACAAAATATGAAAGAAAAAAAGAGGAATTATTTTAAGATCTAATTCGTACCCAAAAGATATCTTCTGATTAAAAAAAAAAAAAAAAAAAGCATCATGATCCGTTAGTTGTTTTAATGTGTTTAACTCTTTTGATGACCTCAATTCCCCCAATTCATAATTTTATGATTCGTTCTTTAGCTCATTTTGACCAATCTATTTTGACTCCAAGCAAACGTTGAACAGACTCGATGATAATCTGTTCAAATTTGAAACTGATCAATCAATTCATTTGACACCTCTACGTACCTCATTTCAATTAGCAGTATTTCGTCTGGTTGAATTCTCAGCGATCTGGGCAAGAGATTGAAGGTTACATTTAACAATAGTATCCACAAACACACATGTTTCTTCTTTAGTATTCCCATGTGGTATATCAACAACGTACGATTCAACAACGATCGTCGTCGTCCCAATATTATTTTGATCGGAGTGGAGGGTGGTAACAGATCGGTAATTCACCAGGCGGTGGTCCCCGCCTACGACGCTGAAGCTGATGATGTGGCGTTCCTCATCAAGGATCTCAAGTCTCTCCATGCTATTAGCAGCGGGTAGACCTGAGATGACCCGCACTTCACGGAGGGTCCCCACGTTCCCATCGCCACCGATGACGTGGCAGCTCTTGACGAAGTGTTTATATGCTTGAGGATTATCGAAGCGACGGAGGACAGACCAAACGGTGGAGATTGGGGCGGAGATACGTTGGATCACGGCAGAGCAACACTGGTTAGGGCTAACGGAATGAGTATGATGAGTAGTGACCGAATCGGGGACTTGAGTGGTACATGGTATTGGTGTACGTCTTTGTAGTTGTTTACCGGAGGTGGTGGCGGTGGTGGTGGTGGGATTGATTCTTTGGAGTAAAAGTGATGATTTTGGAGGCATTTTTTTTTTTTAATTTGTTGATTGTATAGTGGTATGATTGATATGAAATAGAGAGGAGGTGTTCTTTGGGATGAATATAGTATATATATTTTCTGTTCCGTTTTATTTTATATGATACGGTACAAATTAAAAAAAAAAGGAAAATTATATTCTCTCCGTTTCAATTTAAGTACATCTTTATTATAACAAACTAAAAAGAAAATAACGATTATAAGTATATTATAACGTAAGAATGGGTATGGTAGAGCTGAGGTAAGAGAGAGAAGGAAGAGGTGGTTGGACTTTGAAAGTAAGAGAAGATGTGTGATTGTTCATGTGTGAGGATAGTAAAAATAGGAACTAGTGGCGGCGTGTGAGCTTATTAGATTACACACTCAGTTTTAATTTAATTCAACCAAAAAAAAGAAAAAAAAAATTCGAAGGGACTTCTAAGTCAAAGGCCCAAAATAAAGATTCAATTGAGAAGTTGGATTCCAAAGTTTTAATGTAATATTTTTAGAAGAAAATATCTAATTAGACAAACATCTTTATCATGTCTAATAAATCTTGAGTTAATATTTCATATGGTCACTCAACTAATATTTCTTTTCACAGAAAGTCACTCAACTTTCATTTATAACCTCAAAGTTACTCAATTATGAATTTTTCTCACAGAAAGTTACTCAACTAATAGTTCTTTTCATAGAAAGTCACTCAATTTTCTTTTATAACCTCAAAGTCACTCAACTATTCATGGAATAGAAAAAATTATCTAATTCCTTTAAATGGTTCCTAATACCCAAAATATATGCAAAAAATAGCGAGCCTTCACATATTTCACCCCCAACACCCTACGGAAAGTTCCGTAAAAATTTTGCAAAAAAATCATCAGAAAGACATAATATAATAATATTAAAAATGTTGAATAACATGCCTATTGACACTAACTTTCTGATAAGAAGCAAAATAAATGAATTAAAAAGGCACTTTAACTTAATATAATAATATAAAAAAATGCCATAACAATCCACAATAATTTTAAATATTACACAAGAGAGTATATCATCTAAAGAAAGATTATTATGCAAAATGAAGGTGTGCTCTGCATTGAACCTTCACTTAGTGTAATAATAACTTTTACTCCAGAGTCATAGTGGTCTCAGACTTAAAACCATGACAGCTTAAGGAAAATAAAATATCACTGCTCACACACAACAATGAAGGTATTGACATGAGCTTTAAAAGCCAGCACGTTACGTCCTTGTGCTATCCAGTTTCATGAATGCTTTTGAGAATAAACTCAATTCTCATAGGAAGTGACCTACTTCCACACTCACATTGGTGAAATCTGTTGACAGTGCTCCTGTAAGTTTAACACTCCACACATATGAGTTACAGATTTCATTAAGAATTTTGTAAGCTCAACATTCACAAATCATTACAGGAAACAATGCACTCACATCATAGGGAGGGAATAAAAAGTAGTGCATTTTTTCACATCAAGTCATCATATGATTCATTTTTCCATTGAACCTAGTTATAGGATCTCTAGTCCCCATGTTGGATTTCCTCATATATGACTCAAAGATTTATATAGGCTTCAATCATATCCCTCTCGATGTTCTCCCGGCCTTTTCTCTTGCTAAGGCCTTAGTAAGAGGATTTGCAAGATTATCACACGATTTGACATAATCAACATTAATGGTATCACCTGTCAAATACGATCTTACAATACTGTGTTTCCAATTTATAACTTTGGATTTACCGTTGAAATATAATTTTGAACTCTACCAATTGCAGCATTGCTATCACAATGAATTAAAATAGGAGAAATTGGTTTTTCAAAATAAGGTATTTGAAATTGTTTGTTGATAGAGGATATTCTCCATATCAAGATTTGATCCTCTAAGATCTTAAGATAATTGTTGTAATGCTAGAATATCTTTTTCTCTTCTTTTTTTTTTTTTTTTTTTTTGTAAAATATATGATTTTATAGAATTTCACATTTTATGGGACCTAGGTGATTTCGTTCCACAATCTCCCATGTATATAAAGTCATGTATATGACATAGAAAGACACAAATGAAATTATTCAACTATCTAATTTCCACATCTTATCAGAGCTTTAGGCTTTTTCCTGACTAGTTTTATTCATCTTGTCTTGGAATTTTATTTTATTTTTGTATCTTTATCCACCCATAGATTGAAACCATTCAAGAACCATGTCAGAATATGTGACTGTTGCAACTATTCCAGCCTCTGAAAATGTTTTTGCAACCGTAAAGAATATCTCAACAGTTTCAACTGGTGATTTGCAAACATTCAAGCTTCTTATCGGTTGAATGAAAAAAATTACCTAAAATGGGCCCAACTGATTCATACATTTTTAAAGGGTAAAGGGAAAATACGACACCTTCTCGATACAAGACCATCTAAAGAATACCCCACGTTTGATACATGGGATGAACATGATGTGGTGGTGTTGTCTTGGTTTTGAAACTCTATGCTTTCATAAATGAGCGATAACATTATGTTTCTGAGCACTGCTTAGGAAATTTAGGATGCAGTGAAGGAGACGTACTCTAAAGTACATGATGTTTCCAGGATCTATGAAATAAAAATATTTTTTTTTGTAGCAAAATAGGGAGCTCGACCTGTCACTAAATATTCTAACTTTTTACAGGGGTTATGAAAAGAAATGGATCATTATCAATGCATTCAAATGGATAAAGATGATTCTGTAATTCTGAAAATATTTATTGAAAAGGAAGGATTTATGATTTTCTTGCAGGGCTAAATGCAGAATTTGATTTCATGAGAGTGTTAATCTTAGGAAAAGAAGATTTGTCATCATTGAATGAGACAATGACATTATACAGACAGAAGAAGGATGGAGAAATGTTATGCTTGAAACTCAAATTAATGAAGGGTCAGCTCTTTAGCAAAAGGAACAAGTCCAAAAGAATCTGAAGTTTAACAATGGGAGAGCACCATCAAGCCTGCGGATTCATTCAAACCGTCATTCAATAGGGACAATCTATATTGCACATATTACAAAAAATATCGGCACACCCGAGAGATGTTGGAGACTCAATGGTAGACCTCCAAATAGAAACATTAGTGATGGAAAGTAGACACATATAGTTGTTCATTGGTCTTCACATGTATTTCTTGCTTTTTTGTTACTAATATCTCAGACAAAATTTCTCCAATATAGCTGGTTGACTCTAGGGCAACTGATCACATGACCAATTCCCTTTATCTCTTCATATCATATTCCCCTTGTCCTTGTTATAAAAAATAATTATAACTAATGGTTCAATTATTATTGTATTTGGACAAAGAGACATATACCGGAGAAATTCTTGATACTTAAAGATGTCCTTCATGTCCTTCATGTCCCAAAGTTATTTGCAAATCTCATTTCTAACTAGAAAATCACCAAAAATTTCAAATGCCAAGTAACTTTCTTCCCTTCATATTGTTTATTTCAGGAACAGAACACAAAGGAGATGATTGGGCGTGCTAGTAAGAAATGTGGTCTTTATTGTCTAGATGTCCACAGTGGTGAACATATAACTAAGAATTTCATATCTAGTTTATTCTTGTCTGAATTTGTTATGTCCAATAAAGAGAAAGTATGGTTTTATCATCATCGGTTAGGTCAACCGGCCTTTTATGTAATCAAAATGATGTTTTCATCTTTATTCAAAGATTTGATTATTGGAGTCTTTACATTGTGATGATTATGAAATTGCAAAACACAAACGTGTTTCCTATTTAATTAGTCACAAAAGAAGTCAAACTCCATTTTCTCTTATTCATAGTGATATTTGGGGACCCTCTTCCATTCCCAATATCTCTAGTGCTAGATGATTTGTGTCATTCATTGATGATTGTAAAAGAGTAACATGGATTTATTTTATAAAGAAAAAAAATCAGATTTTAGTCGAATTCATCCTACTTTTTTTAATTTGATCAAAACCCAATATAATGTGCCTATGTCAAGATTTCAATTTGATAATGCCAAAGACTACTTCAATCAAATCCTCTCTGTTTTCTTCTAAAAGAGTGGATTATTCATGAATCTTCATGTGTCAATACTCCTCAACAAAATGGAATAGAAGAGAAAAGAAACGATCTATTACGTAACATTACTAGATCACTATTGTTTCACAAAAGGGTGCCAAAACAGTATTGAAGGGAAGTTGTCCTTACTGTTGCACATCATAGTAACAAAATGCCATTGAGAATTCTGAACTTTAAAAGTCCACTTGATACTCTTAGAAATTTCTTTCTGAATTTTAAAATTTTCAATAAATTGATTACTAAATTTTTTTGGAGTGTTGCCTATGTTTATATTCATTCTCAAAATAGAGGCAAACTAGACCTACATGTTTTTAAGTGTGTTTTCTTAGGATATTCTCCTACTCAAAAAGGTGATAAGTGTTATCAACCATCATCAAACAAATTCTTTGTTTCCTATTGTTACATTTGATAAGAGTGAATCCTTTTTTGGTCATTCTTACAATCAAGGAGAGTTATTGAAGGGAGAGAGACCCCTAGACTTGTCACTATTTTATTTTTTTTATTTCTAGTCGTGTCAAATTCTTGCCTGAGTCATCATTTCTTCGGTCACCCGAGTCTCTAAATTCAAATGAATTTATTGAGTCTCCTAATTTGGATATAGATAATATGGAATTCTAGAAAATAATCTACCATTGTAGGTTTATTCCAGAAGAAAGAGGCTAACTGATCAAACTACTCAGCTGCCATCATCTCCTGAGGTTACTGCTCTTAGTACCCATCTTGAACCTGTTGAACTACCAAAAATATCAAACCAAACTAATCATGAAGAAGAACCTAACCAACCTAATGACCTTGACCTTCTAATTGCACTCATAAAAGGAACTAAAACTTAGACACAACACCTTTTGGGCCTTTCCGTGACATATCAAAATATATCCCCCCCCCCCCAAATCATAAAGTTTTTCTCTGTAACCTCCACACAATTTCCATCTCCAAAAATTTGTCTGAAGCACTAGGAAACATAGAGTGAGAGAAAGTTATGAAGGTTGAAATTGAAGTGTTGGAGAAAAACAAAATTGTGGAAATTGTGGAATTACCAAAAGGAAAAAAGTTGGTCGGATGCAGATGGATGTTGCTGTGAAATATAAGTCAGATGGGTCCATATAAAGATCTAAAGCTCATTTGGTAGCAAAGAGTTATACATAGACCTATAAAAATGATCATTTGGAGACTTCTTCATGCGACAAAAATGAATACTTTGAGAACCTTATTATCATTGGCTGCAATTTTTAATTGAAACCTACAACCATTTGATGTAAAAAATACTTTTTTATATGGAGACTTAGATGAGGAGATCTATATGAAGGTGCCATCTGATTTTGAAATCTAGAAGGGAATGGTGTGTAGATTGAAGAAGGAACTCTATGGATTAAAGAAATCACCTCATGCATGGTTTGGAAGATTTACAAAGGTTATGATCAAGTCAGGGTATCGACAAAGTCAAGGAGACCACACCTTGTTCATTGACACTCAAAAATAAAAAATGTGACAGCATTATTGGTTTATGTAGATGACATCATAGTAGCATGTAATGATTCAGAGGAGCTACAAAATTTGAAGAAGTATTTATTCAAGGAATTTGAATCAAAGAGCTTGGGAAATTAAAGTATTTTTTGACAATCGAAGTGGTACACTCAAAATAATGAATCTTTATTTTCCAACAAAAATATGTGTTTGATTTGCTGAAAGAAATTAAAAAATTAGGGTGTAAATCAATGGCTACACCAATTGAATATAATCATAAATTATGCAATGCTCTAGAAGATTTTGTGGTAGATAAAGGCTTGTACATAAATTGACTTAGTTGTCTCATACAATGCCAGACATTTTCTTTGTTGCAAGTGTTGTTAGCCAATTTATGCATGATCATAGAGAAATGCATCTTCAAGCTATCGACAAGATTCTACAATATCTAAAGGGAAGTCCAGCAAAAGGAATACTATTCAAAAGAGAAGGAGACATAGTTTTAGAGGCTTATATTGATGGAGACTATGCTAATTCATTAGTAGATCAAAGGTCAAGTTCGGGATATTGCACTTTCTTAGGAGGAAATCTGGTGACTTGGAGGAGTAAAAATAAAATGTAGTATCCAGATCAAGTGCAGAATCCGAGTTTAGATATATGCTTATGGGAGTTTGTAAGTTATTATGATTAAAGATAATCCTTGATAATTTGAAGATAAGATGAGAAGGACCTATGAAACTATATTGTGACAATAAATCAATAGTAAGTATAGCTCATAATTTTGTACAACATGATTGCACTAAGGATATTGAGGTATCTAGACATTTCATTATGGAGAAATTAGATAGAGGACTCATTTGTACGTCATTTGTAACAACAAAAGATCAGTTGGCCGATGTTTTAACAAAAGCACTGCCAAATAATGTGTTTCAAGATCTAATAAGAAAGCGAGGAATATAAGATATTCATTCACCCGCTTAAGGGAGAGTGTTGGCTGATAGAGGATGATCCTCTAAGATCTTAAGATAATTGTTGTAATCTAGAGTATCCTTTTCTCCTCTTTCTTTTCTTTTTTTTTTGTAAAATATATGATTTTATAGAATCCTAGATTTCATAGGATCTAGGTGATTTTGTTCAACAATATCTCATTCATGTATATGACATAGAAAGACATGAATGAAATTATTCAACTATTTTATTCCACAGAAATATAAATCTCTCAACCAATTTGTTTCCTCACTAGCTGAAGCTAAAACAATTAGTTTAGCCTCCATGATTGAGTTAGCAATTATAATTTGCTTTTTTGATCTTCAACAAATAGCATTACCACCCAAAGTAAAGATATAACTAATAGTAGAACAAAAATCTCTTTATAAAGTATTTCAATCTGCATCAGAAAAACCTTCAAGTACAACAATATATTTTTTGTAGAACAAACTATAAGTTTATGTCCAATTAAATATCCCATAACTATTGATATAGCGTGTCAATGTTCATTACCTGACTTGCTTGTGAACCTGCTATGTACTCTACCTGCATAACAGTGGCGGAGCCAAATTTTTTGTCAATTGTGTTCATACTTTAGGACAGGTATTAAATAAACCTTGTTGGATTTTCGTTACTTTTATTCTTTTTTTGTAACTTAAAAAACGGAACTAATTTTTTTAAAAGTAAAACGCCTAAGCCTAGGCTCGAACCCAAGCTTCCAAGACAAATTTGAACAGCCTTAACCATTGGGTTATCTTTCTTTACTATGTTAAAGGTATTCAACAATTAGTATATATCCAAAAATATTGATATTTAAAATATATACTCGCAAATATTTTTCGAGGAGGTTGTTCATCTGACCACCCTTGTTAAGGTGTAGCTCCGTCATTGCTGCATAAGCAATATCAGGTCTAGTGCAATCAGTCATATATCTCAAATTTACGATTAATCTAGCATATTCCTTTTGATTTATTACATCATTTTCACTTTGAACGGGGAACAAGTGAAAATTTGAATCAAAAGGAGTTATAATTTGCTTGCAATCAAGAAAGTTATATTTTTTCAAAATTTTCTCAACATAATGTGATTGGTAAAGGAAAATTCCATCACATGTTCTTGTAATTTTTATTCCAAAAATAAAATTTAACTCACTAAGATCTTTCATATCAAAATGGCTTCTAAAAATATTTTTAGCTTCATCAATAGCATTCATGTTAAAGCCAAAGATCAATAAATCATCAACATAGGCAAATAATAACATGTGATTTATTTCAAGACTTATTATATATGCACTTATCACACTCATTTGTTTTAAAAATCATTTTAAATCATGCTGAAATCAAACTTTTCTTGTCATTGCTTTGATGCCTGTTTCAAGCCATATAGAGATTTAGTAAGTTTACACACTTTGCTTTTCTTGGCCTGCTTCAACAAAATATTCGGGTTGATCCATATATATTTCCTCATTTAGGTCACCATTTAAAAAAATAAATATTTACATCCATTTAATGAATTTACAAATAAAAAATTACAGTCATAGCAGTTAAAAGTCTTATGGATGTAATTCTAGTTACCGCACAAAAAGTATCAAACAATTCTAGGCCTTCTAGTTGCGTAAAACTTTTTGCAACTAGTCTTGCCTTATATTTATCAATAGATTCATCAAGTTTCAACTTTTTTTGTAAGACCCATTTGCAACAGATTATTTTACAATCCCATGGTAAATAAACTAATTTTCAAGTTTTATTAGAAATTAGTGATTGCATTTTATCATTTACATCCTCTTTCCATAAAATAGAATCGAGGGTCATCTCCAACATTAAACACATAAAACTCAGGATCAAAAGAAATTTCTACTCTAGCTCTTTTACTTTTTCTTACCTCGAAATCATCGATTTCTTTATTTTTCAAAGTAAAAGTAGAAGAACTAGGTAGTGACAAAATATTTTGTTCAATCCTTTGACCCCCACTATTTTAGAATCAAAATGAAATTTATTTTCATGAAAAATAGTATCATCCGATTCTATTATAATATTATCTTCAAGATTAAAAAATCTATAGTTTGTACTATTTGAAGTATAATCAAGAAAAGCACAAATAGTACCCAATTGTGTAATATTGGGATCCATTAGTCTCACAAAGCCTAGAAGACCCCAAGCTCTTAAATATCCCAAACTTGACTTGTGACCTTTCCACAATTCAAAAGGTGTCAATAGACTTTTTATGAGGCATACGATTCAACAAATAACAAGTAGTCAAAATAGCTTCACCCCATAAATTTAATAGTGCACGTGACCCAATAAGCATGACATTAGTCAATTCAATCAAAGTTTTATTTTTTCTTTCCGCTACACCATTAGATGCATGAGAATAAGGAGGTGTACTTTCATGAATTAATCTCAATGATCTAAAAAAAGAATTAAATTCATTTGACTCATATTCACGACCTCTATCACATTAGTCCTTTATTATTTTTCTTCCAAATTGATTATCAACCTCATGAAGATAGATTTTAGAATTTTTAAAATCAGCACTTTTATTTTTCATCAAGTAACATGCATAACTTAGAAAAATTATCAATGAAAGTGATAAAATATATATTTTCTCCACGAGTTAAAATTCATCCAAGTTTACAAATATCAGTATGAACTAATTCCAATAAATCAGTTTTTCATTCAACTTGAAAATGAAGCATTTTAGTGATTTTGACTTTACTACATGCCTCACACTTTTCGAAACTATTTTTAATCATTGGGTTTAATCCCAAACTACTCATGATTCCAACATAACGATCATTAATATGACACAAATGAGCATACCAAAAATTAGTCGAAGAAAGCATTTCAACATTCAGTTTGAACATCCCATCATAAGTATACCACTTTTCCACAAAAATATCTTTTTTTACAATTACATGTTGATCAGATTCAATATTCTGTTTAAAGAATGCTTTATTAAGAAAAAACTGGACATAAAAAATCATGGAAAGAGTATAAAGTATATCTTTCAAAGTTAACACATTTTTCAGAGGTAAAACACAATTCAACATCTCCCATTCCAAGCACTTGAGTAGTGTGAGAATCACCAAGCATGATGGTTTTAGACTCCTCAAAAGGAGTATATTTTTTAAATCAATTTGTGTCATAACAGACATGCCGGTTTGCACAAGAATTAGCCCACCATCCATTAACATTCTCAATCATGTTTATGTCGTTAATCACTACCATAAAAGGTTCTTATTCGGTAACATTTGCCTGAGGTATAGGACCACATTTTTGGAATTTACAAAATCAAGCAATATGTCCACTCTTGCCACAAACAAAACATGGTCCCTTATCTTGAACTTGTTAATTTTTCTGCTTGGTTATTTCCATCACTATTTTTGTTGGGAGGTCTACCATTATCTTTCTTAAAAATTTTCTTCTTAGGCCTCATATAAGTGTTTTTGTGAGATTCAGGAGTAGCATTACTTGAAGTAATTAAATTTACCTTCATTGTGTTGTTGCTCTCTTCTGATTGTAAAAGTGCATCTTGACCCATTGCCTCCTCTTCCATGCAGATTTTTATTATCAATGTTTCAAGAGAGGTTTCATTTTGTTTGTGGCGCATAGTTTTTTGAAATTCCTTTCAAGAAAGTAGGAGTTTATCTACTATACCACAAACAATAAGGTTATCTCATATTTTGATCTCTTCGGACCTGAGCTCTCCAATAATCATTATTAAGTCTTGAGCTTGATGTACCACTGATTTGTGGTCCACCATTTGAAAATGAAAAAAAACTTACTAGCCACATATTTTTTCGCTCCAGGCTCTTCGATATGATACTTACTCTACAATTCTTTTTGAAATTTTTTTGAACTAGAGTAAATTCTATCATACCAATTAAGAATATATGACCAACACTTGTAGGAATCACCATCGTACTTTTTCACTTTCTCATGATGCGAAATAAGGTCATCATCATTTATGGAGGCGTCATCAACTTCATTAGGATTTTTCTCTGTTAACACATAAGAAACATTGAGAAGACTTAAGTAGAAAAATACTTTGTCCTTCCATCTCTTGTAATGGTTACAATTGAACCGAAGTGGCTTGTTAATATCTCCCATCTTGACATTCGTGAGTTTTTCAATTGTTGCCATTTCTCCTTAAAATTGTTGGTGAAAATTACAAGATTACAATTGAAAAAAAAAACAAAGAAATAAAAATATCTTCAGGATGTGGCGCAGATATCTCACTCTCTTTAAGGAGATTCAAGCCCACTGCAGTAAATGTTTTCACTGGTTCAACAGTAGTCCTCTTGAATCGTTCCTTCCAGAATACAACAACCTAATTACAAAGAATAACTCAACAAATACTGGACAAGAGTTGAGTCTAAAGCTCCACAAAAAGATTTTCTCCTTTCAATAAATAAAAATTCTCTTTTTGACAAACTTTTATGCACTCTATATTTTTTTGTACCCAAAACAAATAAATGCCATCACTATTTATAGTTGACGTGAGAGTTGGCTTTTCAAATGATAAGGTTGAAGAATTTATTGATATCGTCATCTAAATGACCATTTCAAAGTCTTCATATAATCAATCTTATAGAACATACCTTATTGGCCAAATCCCCCACTCACCACTTAATAAAATGTGTTTCTTCTTTTATTTTTTCTTAATTATTTTGTTTGTGTGATCGTTATTTCACATTGAATTATGTGAAACTTTTTTTTTCCTCATGTCTTAAAAAGCGGGAAGTTCTTATATTTAAAAGTAATTTAATTTTATCTTTTAATTTTAAATTTAGTAATATGTTCTTATAATCATATTAATGCTAATAATATATTTAAAATCACAAATTTATATTCAATCAAACAATTTCAAAAATATTTCTATGGTCTATTATTTTTTTTGTATGTGCATAATTTCACACGAGTTTCTCATATAACAAAGTATTATGAAAAGATTAACTTGCTAATTATCATCTCGCTAAATTTACACTCCCTCTGGCTCAATTTATATGATATAGTTTAACTAGACACAGACCTTAAAAAAATATAGGAAGACAACGAAAAAGTATAAATTATGTACTTACTTAGTAATTGATCCTTTAATAAAATAGAAAATGTCATCTTTATTTTAATATATATGAATAAAAATAAATGGTTATGAAACGATAATTTTAATGAGAATATATATCAGTATTTTTTGTCAAATGTTCAACTTAAGTTAGGGTCAAATAAACTGACATAAAAAGTACTAGCTAGTTGCACTTAGAGGGAAGTAGCATGGAAAGTTATCAATTAAGACTGGCTAAACATGACAATATTTTCTCCAAAGACTTTTCGAATGCCTAAGCCTCCACAATTTTCCCAATTAATAAGGTGAATACGTTTTTTTATTTATTTGCATGACTATTTTATTTTAGGAAAAATTACATGGTTAAGCAAATATATATTAGTTAATTAGTCATCATAGGTATAGTTTTAGTTAATTATCATTCACAACCAACATTCAGTGATAATTACGTGGGATGTGATTTCGAGTTTGTATAATTCAGAATGTGTATAATATAATTTGTATAACTTTTGTATATTGTTATTTTGTATAATATAATTTGTATAAATGTTTAAAGTTCAGATGTTTGTGTGTGTATAAATTCGTTATTTTGAGTTTAGATAAAAATAACTCAATTATACAAACGTACCCGCGGATTATACAAACTCACCTGCGAATTATGCAAATCCACGAATAATACAAATCCGTGAATTATACAAACGAGGCAGTTTAAACTGTAACTAAACTGTAAATATGCAAACTATAGCAATAAAACATAATTAAATTTATTTTAATGGCTATTTACGAAAATTCTCCATTTTGTTGGGTAGAGGCCCAAAAAGAATTGCGTTGCAACGGATCTATAGAGTGAAGAAATTTTTGGGGCGAAGCATAGCATATATAGGCAGGATTGGGAAGTTAAATTAGGCGTTTGGTGGGAGATATTTCAAATTCTATTGCTTTACTTATTTATTTATTTGGTTTTATTATTGTTTTTGCTTTTGTAGGAAAAAGAGCATGGAAGCAAAGTCATTGAAATTTGTAGTGCCTACATAAAAAAATCATGTAAAGGGAGAAATATGATTATTTCATGTCATGAGCTGCTAATGCTTCTGTATTTGATTGTTCAAGAAGTTTTTTCTACTCTTGCATTTTTGTAAGGGAAAAAAGACAAATATACCCCCGAACTATCGTAAATGGTATGCAGATACCCTCCGTCATACTTTTGGGACATTGGTGCCTCCGCCGTCCAAAAACTAGAGCATATATACCCTTTATACTAACGGACATACACATGTCATAATTTTATCCACCGATCCAACATTTGTTAAATATTGGATCGACAATAAGATTATGCCACGTGTCCCTATTTAGTCTTCCGTTAGAGTATATATGCTCTAGTTTTTGGAGGGTAGGAGCACCTATGTCCCAAAAGTATGAAGGAGGGTATCTGCATACCATTTACAGTAGTTCGGAGGTTATTTAACATATTAACATAATAAAAAATGTTAATATGAATTTTGATCCTCATATTTAGTTCAATCCGCTAGAAAAGGATTGGTTATATCATAATTAGCTACCGAAAATTCTTGCTCATACACCCTCCCCTTTTCTTTCTCAATTGTGCTAAGAGAAGACAAAAATAAGAATTCTATAATTTCTAAATACGAAATCATTAATGATTTTTAATCCATAGATATTTTACTTTTTCCAAATAAAAAAGAGATAAAAGTATTGAAAAAATTGTGTAGATCCAATTCAAAGAAAAAGAAATAAAGAGATTAGACAACATAATAATAAAATGGATATGGTGATGAACAAGGCAGGTTCGTATTTGATTGGTCAGAAAGCTGGCAAGGAATTCAATTCCGTCACCAATGATCTTAACGTACGCAATTTTCTTTTTTACGTTTTATTTATTTGATTATTTAGATTTGTTTAATTTATGATTTGGTAATGAATATTGAATTTTATTGTCTTTTAGAGGTTCTATAAATATATATATATATATAATTCATATGAAATTTTGGTTTTTTTTCTTTAATAGCGTACATGTTTGTTCTAGAGTTGTTTGTGATCAAGATTAATTTATTTCTTGTGATTTTATTTTGGAGGAAATATCTTTCTTTTACTTATACTTGAGAATGACAGAATTGACGAGAAGCAAGATGGGGATTTGAGAAATGAGAAATATGAGTTATTTTTTTTTTTAATTTGTAATTATTTGATTTTCGAAATTCATTGATCTATCTATCAAGATTCTAATACAGATGTCTTTGTTGGCATTGACAATAGTTTGTTTTTTTTAAAAAAACATGATAGTAAAGCACATAAAATTGTTGGAGGAACCAAATGGATAGTCATCTTAAACAATAATGTTACCATCGTCTATATAGTTGGGGCTACATGGAATTCTTCTTTTTTGTTTTATTTTCTTCATTCTGACCTTTTTTTCCGCTTCAAAATTAGAACTTGCAAAACAGTATTACTGGAGGAACCAAAAAGCTCGTGAACAAAATGAAAGGTCAGTGAACATCTCATCTAAGAGTTTAAATTATTAGCCAGTGTACATTTTATTTACTTAATTATTTCTTTACCTCCCCCTCAAACTCCCTTGGTATCCCCTTATTGCTCTGATACAATTTTAAAATTGTGACTATCTCATCTAAAACTTAAAGTTACAGAGTATACTTTTTAGTTACATAGTTATATTATTTTGTACACATACTTAAGGATGTTGATATCATCCCCTACTATTAATATTGGTTTTGTAGGAAAAACACAAAGGCCATTACCAGAGCTACTAAAGGAGTATGAAATTCCAGCGGGCATTTTCCCTCGCGAAGCAACAAACTACGAGTTTAACGAAGAGACAAAGAAACTTACTGTCCATCTACCTGAGATATGTGAAATTACATACAGAGATGCATCGATAGTACGATTCAATAATACAGTTAGTGCACATATAGAGAAGGGAAAGTTAGATGAAATAGAAGGAATGAAAACAAAAGTGATGTTCCTTTTTATAACAGTTAGTGTTATTTTGTTTGAACAAACAGAGATTCATTTCACTGCTGGATTGAGGAGAACACGTCCAAGAAATGCATATGAAGCCATAAGAGATGGAATTGGGATAGACAAATTTTAGTGAGACCAACTAACGCTAAAACATTGAGTTTGTCGTATTATAATACGATACTCTGTTGTTGAAAATTTGGGGAGAATTGATTTTGTAGTTCACTTACAAAATTTTTTAGTTTTATGATCTTTTTTACGAGAGATCTTCTTTTTACACATATGTTTTAGACTTTCTTGATTGTTCATGTAGTAGTGGTTGTAACTAAAAGATTGTATTCATAGTGTGAGTTCAAATTTCAACTAGTATTTTAGTTTTTTCAGATATTACATACAAAGCCTATTCTTAGAGAACTCGGAAGTAAGGAGTTTGATTCAATAGCTCAATCAAATCCTAGTCCATTCAACCAAAATAACATGTCGTGTTAAATGGAGAAGGATACGTTCTACGGGATGAATTTGCAGATAGGATAGAAATACACCTAGTTTTTGATTCCCATACAAGAGATGAAAATGAATTAGAATTAGTTGACTATCATTAACTCTCAGGACAATGATTATACTATTAACTCCGTGAATTAATAATTTGATAGTAATTAGCATGACAATTACTAAGGTGTAGATATGATGTGAATACGAAAAGTGTCATAACCCTGGAATCTATATCCTCTATGAATTTAAACCAATTAAATTTGATCACTTTGTATCTATAAAGTCGTAAATTAGATATAAACAAAATAACAACCAATTCTTTTGTGAAAAACACTTATTCTCTTAAGTATAATATATTCCATCGAATAATTATCAGTAGTAAGTTTTGTGAAATTCGAGTTTCAAATATTGCAAAGAAATATATTGTTATATTACTTGGCAGATACATATACTTGCGTGTAAACAGAAATTGCAACATTTATTACATTTCATGCTTTACTTCTTGTTAAACAACGAAAGAGGCTGGTTCTCAGTGAATTAGGTGGCATTATAAAATAATAGAGCGCATAATTCATATTTAATGTGTTGGCACACACGTACATTCAAAAGTTATGTGATTTTATTAAAATCATTTTACATCACTCATACATTCAAACGATGAAAATAGGACAACATGAATTGATGTTAGCGGTAAAGATAAATAAGCATAGTATACAGTCAAAAAAAGTTTATAATAGTACCGTTTGTTTCGTTATTTTTTAGTTGCTTTAGCAAAATATTATATTATTAAAAACATGTGATTATATAATATAATATAATATAATATAATATAATATAATATAATATAATAAAGAGAAAATTACGCGGTTAAGCAAATTTATTCTACTTAATTAGTTATCATAGCTTTAGTTTGTTATAATTATCACTCGTTACTAACATTAACCATTAATTACATGAGTTGACTTTGAATTTGTATAATTAGCCACGTTTGTATAATTCACAACTAACAATTCTTCATTTGATTTGTATTTGTATATGACGATGATTTCCTTTGTTTTTTAATTTTATTACCATATACATTATCTTTTTTTGTATAACTTTTTAAAGTTTGTATAAATGTTTAGTTTTCGTATTTTGTATAGTATAATTTATATAATGTAATTTGTATAATATAAATTGTATAATTGTTTAAAGTTCATACGTTTATATTTGTATCGATTCATTATTTGGAGTTGGGAAAAGGGTCAAATATGCCCCTAAACTACTCAAAAACGTCTAGATATACCCCCCCCCCCCCATTTAAAGTTTGGCTCACTCATGCCCTCGCCGTCCAACTTTTCGCTTAGATATGCCCTTATGAGCATTAGTTGGTCTGCTGGAAATATCCAACTCATTTTACATTTATTTAAATGCCAAATGGAATTGCCACGTCATTTTTACAATACCACATGACATTTTTATATTAAAAGGGAAAGGGGTCAATTATGCCCCTAATTGGACCCATAAATCAACCCCTCTTTGAAATAACCCTTATCTGACCCGTATCATATCCCTTCTTCATTACCATCAAAATCGCAGATTTCATTTCAAAGCTAGGGTTCTTGAGAGCCCTCCCCCCATCGATTTCATTTTGAGAAGCTCGCGCGACAATAAAAGAGTATTCTAGTCATCTTCAGTCATCTTCCACCATTCAAGTTTTAAAAAAAAATTTAAAGAGAAGAATTCATAAATCACCTTTTTATTTCCCTACTGTTCATCTGTGATAAGAAAGTTATAAATTGGTAGAAATCACAACAAAAGAGGTTTCATGAGTTCTCGAAGTTGGCTCTATGTTAAAAACCTTCTGATTGAGGCATTTCACCTTTTAGCAAATGAATCTAGAGTGTTTTCCATTGCAAGGAAAAAATAAAATCCAAAAACTCAGGGATCAGGCATTGGTATTCCTACCCCACTCCTTGCAAATGGTTGGATTTGATTTTCTCTCACAATTCAAGATATATGTAAAGTACTCCTACAAATCCAGCATAGGCAAAATATCTAAGGACGCCTTGTTCTTGAATTCATCTAACTTACCGCTAGGCTCCTACTAGCATAATCCAGAAATGCAATGCGTACAATTAGAATAAAGCAGCAATCAAAAGAAAATTCAAGTAACAATGCCCAGTATAGATAACTGAAAATACTAGAATACTCTTTTATTGTCGTGCGAGCTTCTCAAAATGAAATTGATGGGGGAGGGCTCTCAAGAACCCTAGCTTTGAAATGAAATATGCGATTTTGATGGTAATGAAGAAGGGATATGATACGGGTCGGATACGGGTTATTTAAAAGAGGGGTTGATTTATGGGTCGGATTAGGGGCATAATTGACCCCTTCCCCTTTTAATATAAAAATGTCATGTGGTAATGTAAAATTGACATGGCAATTCTATTTGGCATTTCAATAAATGTAAAATGAGCTGGATATTTCCAGCAGACCAACTAACGTCCATAAGGGCATATCTAAGCGAAAAGTTGGACGGCGAGGGCACGAGTGAGTCAAACTTAAAATGTGGGGGGGGGGGGTATATCTAGACGTTTTCGAATAGTTTAGGGGCATATTTGACTCTTTTCCCTTTCGAGTTTTATCATATTTGTATAATGCATACTTTGTATTACTCAACTATACAAAAACATGCGAATTATACAAACGAGATACTAATTATGCAAATTATTGCCCTCTCTCGCTCGCCTCTCTCCCCCTCTCCCAATCTCTCTCGCCTTTCTCCAGTCTCCTCCCTCTCCCAATCTCGCTCGCCAGATATACAAATACATATGTATACTAGTTACATATATATAATTATCTAACTGATATACATATGCATTTCACCTCTCTCCCACTCTCTGCCCTTTCTCGCTCACCTCTCTCCTCCCTCTCCCAATCTCGCTCACCAGATATACAAATACATATGTATACCAGTTGCATATATACAATTATCTAACCGATATACATATGCATTTCACCTCTCTTCCACTCTCTGCCCTCTTTCGCTTGCCACTCTCCTCCCTATAACATGTAGCTACGAATCGTAATTAGCAAACTATAACTATGTAGCATAATTAAGTAATTTTTGAGTGGCGATATGCGAAAGTTCCCTATAAAAATCAATTTCACTTAAAACATAATTATTATAATAAAATCTAATTATAGAGATTTTTGACCAAGTTTAATAAGTTAGAAAGGAAAAAAAAAAGCCGAAAATAAGTTGGGATTTGGCAACAAATTTTCAAATATTTTCTACAAGTCATTTTTGGGTGATTTAGTTTTGGGGTGAAATTTCACTATATATGCATTTGTCCATAGCTTTTGGGAGAAATACTTGACTTTAAAAAAAATATTATTTATACTCATAAGTTTGTATTATCATTTTATAATGAAAATGTTTGGTAAAAATCATGACAACAGACATAATTAATATGAATTTAAAAAAGAGGAAATAACAAAATGAAAATACCATTAATTTGTATTCAAAAAACTACCATTACTACTTGTAATAAGAAGTGACTTCGGAGAGCAAACTCAGATTAAAATCGTACAAAATATGCATAGTTGAGATATTTGTCAAATATATATTTGCTAAATAATAATAAATTATATGGCATCAAAAAATTTCCAAATATATTTGTGATCAAACGGCCGGAAAAACAAAAGTCTAATACTTCAATCTAGGACAAGAGTCATTAACACGTAAGATGATAACGATATATTCCAGAATTTTCCAATTTTGATACCGATAAGTATTCAACTTTTTTTTATTAGGACCACGAGCCCGCCACACGCCTCGTACAATTGGACTAATCGACAAACCCCACGTGTTAGTCCCTCGTCGGCTCAAATAAATCGTACTCTACTTGATTACTCTCATCTTCTATATATCTCTTGTCAATGCTAATCTCAATATTGAAAATTATCATCTTTCTTATTAGTTTTTCTAAATTCTGAAATAATGGCAGTTTCAGCTACAACTACTCTTATGACTCCATTAAAAACTTCATCGTTATCTTTTTCTTCTCTTTCAAATGTTGTTTTTCCTAAGAAACAATACTTCAAACTTTGTGCAACATCTGATGTTTCACTTACTGGTGTGGTGTTTGAGCCATTTGATGAAGTTAACAAGGATGAATTTATGGTTCCTATCACACCACACACTTCACTTGCTCGACAGAGGTTCGTGGACGAATGTGAAGCTGCTATCAATGAGCAGATCAAGTCAGTTCTTTACGTCTATTCATTTTTCTTTCTAGTGCTTTAGCTATAGAGATGTTATGGTTGTTGGTGTTTGTTCGTTTTAATTTATTCTTTATAGTTTGACTAGAGACAAAGTTTACAGAAAATAAGAAGAAAAATCTTCAAATTTTGTGGTTTTATACTAAAAATGTCTATACAATATTAAAATATTTTTCAGATCTTGTGTGCTTAGACATGTTCCATGAGATATTATAATTAAAGAGTTACGACTAGAGAAAATGATATTTTTATTGTACTAAAAAGATTGAGAAGTAAAACATATTGAAATACTAAGAGTAAAAACTATTGAAAACAAATAAATAAAATCTGATCTTTCCACAATTTAAGATTTAGATGAGATGACACACACCATATCATGATAAGATCTTGGGGTTACTGTTAGTTTACCACCCTTAATCAAAAGGAATTTTTAGGTGTTTGTTACATGAAAGAAAAGAATTAAGTCACACATGAAGGGACGTGTTGAAAGCATAGTTCAGTAAATAAAAATATGTTATCTTTAATAGCTTTTTAAGTTTTTAGAGAAGATGACGCATGGTAAATCAGAAACCCCTGTTTCTTTTAGTACTGACATGGATGTATGTACTCTGTCTAAGCAATAGAAATTGAATAGATCCAAAAGGTAACATATTTTTATTTACTGAACTATGCTTTCAACACGTCCCTTTCTATATATATAAGATTAATTTTTGTACACTGATAGTGAAAAAGGTCATCTGAAAGATAACTACGTGCAATTATTCATAGAAAGTGAGACTAGTAACCTAGAAAATAAGACAGGTTATCTGCTATAACAAGTTAAAATATAATGATGGCGTAAAAATATTTTCTCTATACATATATATAAGTTAAATTGTTTTGCTGATCGAGTTCATTGTGTATTTGATTGCAGTGTGGAGTACAACATTTCGTATGTATACCACGCCATGTTCGCCTACTTTGACAGGGACAACGTAGCTCTAAAAGGCCTCGCAAAGTAATGACTAGAAAATTGTCAATCTCCTTGTACTATATTTTCCATATTTTTCAGTGTTCATATGTTAATGGAGAAATTTTGTATCAGATTCTTCAAGGAGTCGAGTGAAGAAGAAAGGGAACATGCTGAGAAGTTGATGCATTATCAGGTCCCATTGCACAATCATAAAATTTTAAAAGCACACTATACTCTCTCTGTCTCAATTTATGTGATATATTTTCCGTTTTAGTACATCTCAAAAAAGAGTGTTGCATTTCTATAATTGCAAATAATTTAGCTTTGCAATTCCCCTTTTACTGTTAATGAAATGATTTGTAGTTACATAATGATAAAAAAGTTTATTATTTTTTGCTTCTTATGAATAACAGAACATCCGAGGAGGAAGAGTGAAGCTACACTCTATTGTGATGCCTCCCTCTGAATTTGATCATGTTGATAAGGGAGACGCGTTATATGGTTAGTTTTCTTGCATTCTTTTACGAGCATTATAACTTCTCGAGTCAATAAGGTGCCACTTTAAACACATCTGATAAAATTGGAACGATACAGAAAAGTTTATCATACCCCCATCACAAGAATGACACGCACAAATTAAGAAATGATCCAATTTTAAGTCAATGATTTTTATCTTCAGTATGTCGTATTGTGCATATTATTAACTCTAATCTGTTTGTGATGCAGCAATGGAACTGGGATTGTCCTTGGAGAAGTTAACAACTGAGAAACTCCTGACCCTGCATAGCGTAAAAAACTGCTTCTTTTTCGTCATTTCAGACACGATTTCAAGTGTCCAATTGCCTAAATGGTATTGTTTGCTTATGCTTACACTTCAGTCTTGATGAACAACAGGTGGCTGATCGGAACAATGACTCCGAAATGCAAGACTTTGTTGAACGCGAATTTTTGGCCGAGCAGGTAAATTGGATTGCTAACAATGAAGGATCCTTTGCTTATTCTTACACTTTACTTTCTAATGAGTGCATTATTATGCTACTTATTTTGGCAGGTTGAGGCTATTAAGAGAATTTCAGAATATGTAAGTCAGCTAAGGAGGGTTGGAAAAGGACATGGTATGATTTATCCTCTCTAACTTACTATTCCCCTGTTTAATTTATCGGTCTACAAGATTAAAGAACATTTTGGTACATTCCACATATCTTTAGCTTAAGAGTGCCACATGATTTAGAAGTCCTCTTTATTTTCTTAAATTGCGTGTCAAGACAAAACCAACCAAACAAAATTGAAACGGAGAGAGTAGTAACTAAATTTCACTCTAAATTGGACTAAACTAAGTAATATCCCTACCTAATATACTAAAATTAATATATTTCTTTTTTACTTACAGGAGTGTGGCACTTTGATCAGATGCTTTTACATTAATATATATAATGGTGCAGCTTGAAGGTCCCCCAGTTCAGGCTCCTTTTATCTTAGATTATAAGGCTTTACTATATATGTTGTTGTCCAATAATGTAATATATATGTTTCTTCAAATTCAAGTCATGTATAGGCTTGATCCTAGAAGATTAATATGGCAGCTTGCTTTCAAGAAATAAAAGTAGGTTTGATGAGGAATTAAGACCAGAGCTCTCATCTAGCTAAGTTTGCTAGTTTATTGCTAAGTAGATGTAATCTTTACAAAAGGTGTTAAGACCTTGTTGAAGAATGATGGGTGCTGTACTTATAAGGCTTGCACAATCCTTTTCTGTTTAAGCTAGCTTTTGGGGAATGAGTTAGGACCAAGACCCTAATTTTACAGACCTCTCGACAACTCCTATACCTATAGAAATATATAAAAGGGCCATCCGTCAAGGGGGTTGAAATCTCAATAGAACTAAGCAAATCAGCAAATTAAAAGAGTTCAAGCTTTGGGATTGATCAAACGAATGGCGAAGGAAAGCAAGTTTGTCCACCACTTGGATTACATATATGTTGGAATTGAACATCTGCGTGACCATGTACAAAAGAACAACTTAAGAAGAAGCCGAATATGGACGAAAATGAGGATCCCAAATTGCAAAAGCAATAGGTCTTACAAGTACAATTCAAAAGTTCCTTACCAAGCTACATAAAGTACATTCTAGTTATGACTTATGACTCCACCAACTATGAGTAAAGACCTTATCATAGTCACTACAATCCATCACTGTCCATCCAATGCACGGTGATGGAACAGAGGACATAATCAAAACAACTCGATGATGTCTAAGCAAACTCGTATCACTTGTACCGAACTTATACTTACCGAGGTCTCAATATCTATGAGAAAGAAACAAGCACATCCTATATGTGCTAAGCTCTAATTTTGTTATAAAATCTCCAACAAAAAGGCTTTTTTTTTTCTTGCATTTGGTTTCATTGACATTGGAATGAATCATCTCCCACATAACTTGTAAATCATTGTATCCTGCACATGCCTCCATATCCTTGCAAAGATTCATCAATCCACTTCTACTTCCTGCCATTACAAACCATCAAATTAGGCCTTAAGATGCGACAAAAATACCAAAAAATAATTCAAAATTTTCAGTGAGTGTACTTTACCTTTGTTTCTAACATTAAGAAAACTGCATTTAGTTGAAAATAGAAATGAGTTCTTGAAGTTGAAACTCTTAGTAGGAAGTAGAAATGAGCTATTGAAGTTGAAGCAGAGGCAAGTTTTCCTCATTTCCTTTTCTACACAAACCATCTTTTTGACCTTGCTAGTATTTATATGTCAATGACATGTAGTGAAGGATGGTCGGTTGAACACTCTTTGTCGAAAAATTATATTATGTATATAGAAAAATGTATAAAGTATATAGGTCATACACATATATTATATCTTGAACATTTTTTACGAAACTTCTGACTTCGCAACTGAGTACTCTTTTCATAGATATTAATCTTTTAAAAGAAGAATATCCAAAAAGGATTAGACAAAGTAGAAAACAACATCCAATAAGATGGAAAAGTCTTTTAAGTTCACACAAATTATACTTAAACTTTCTATTAATAAAATTAGAAAATCATAGAAATAGTTTAATAGTACTTATTGAGATTTAAAAAAAATTTGAAAAAAAATATCTGAATATTTGAGGGAAGGAAATAGACATGTTGAGTAGGCAGATTTTTTTTGGATTTTTGTTTTGCTACTTATTATTTTGATCAAAGATTCCAGGTCCTATTGTTTCTTAAGGTGGTGACTAATGGGACCCTGGTCAAACGGTTTGTTGGCTTTTCTTTTATTTGCTTCCTTGATTTCTTTAGTTTTTGCATTTTTGTTTGATTGACCATTAATCTCTATTTGCTTACTTTGTTTTTTTCTAAATAATTAGTTATTTTTCTCGATTTTCCACTGAGGTCTGATATCCGTATTAGTGCTTGATTATTTCGAATTCGACCATGTAGGGTCCCATTTGTGGGGAGCGTTCCTTGCCAAGGATTTTTCATATTCAAGACTCAAACTTGAGACTCTAATGCAATCTCATTTATTATATGCCAGATGATCAGGGCATAGAAACTTGTACCCCTGTGCCGTTTAATGTGACACTCTATTCATATTTTGAAATTATTTAACTTTAGACTTTGTAATTTATTCTTTATAACGTATTTTTAAAGTCATAAAAATATAAGACATATTTAAGTGGACAAATTCTAAAAATTCTTAGTTCTCATAAGTTTCACGTATTCTATCAAATTATGCTACATAAAATAAAATAAAATAAAATAAACAGAGTAGAACTTAAAACCTACCAGCTTCTAATATTCTTTTATCGCAAAAATAATCATCAATTTTATGTGATTGTGATCAAACAAGATTAGAAGAATCAAGTGCGTGAAAATTAATTCTTCTTCCTATGATATTCATAATCAATACTCCTTCCGTCCCATTTTATGTGAGGTAGTTTGACTCAACACGGAGTTTAAGAAAAAAATGAAGACTTTTAAAACTTGTGGTCCAAAATGAATGATAGAAATTTGTGCGGCTGTAAATCATTTTATTAAGGGTCAAATAGACATTTTATAGTTAAATTGTTACTTAATATAGAAATATGTTATTCTTTTTGAAACTGACTAAAAAAAAATAAGTCACATAAATTGAGACAGAGGGAGTATATGCATCGTGAAGTCAGAAATTTCGATATGTATATTTTAAGAATTAATATATACTCACAAAAAGTAATTTATAACTTATATACTATTTTCGACAAATGATATTTAGTTGGCTACTTTTTTCGACGAATGAATTTCAATTGTCCACTCTTTGTATTTCTTTTTTCGACAAATGATATTCAACTAACCACTCTTTGTATATATTTTTTTCGATAAATAATATTCAACTAACCGCTCTTCGTATTCAAGTGACCACTCTTCATTTTATATGCCACTTGTCAGAGTAATGCATATGGACTAACCAGTTCTTGTAATGTAGTGAGCAGGAAATGCTTGGATTGACATTTAACCAACTCGTTTACTACTTTTACTCAAAATTATGTTCTTATTCGGTATGGTATACTGGAAAGGGAAAATGTGCTGCTTCTTATATTAGTAACCTTTTATTTTACGAAACGGTCGAAAATGCTTTTAAATACGCAAAAATTGAATAAAATTGCTCCTTGTTAATTATTTGGTCCAAAAATTTCTCTATCATTAATAATTTATCTCAAAAATGTCCTTGTCTTTATTAGTTTGATTCAAAAATGCTCTTAATATTATTTAATTGGGTCGAAAATATCATTTCTTTTGAAGTATAAAATACATAAATCCCATATATTTGGGGCTAATTACATCATATCCCGGATGTTTCCCCAATTATAAAAATCTCGAATTGTCATTGCTCTCGGATACATTCTTTGGTTGTCCAATACATTGCAAATGATACATTACTAAATGAGAGGGATATATCCGAGAAGGAATAGGTATGTATCCAAGAGGAGATTTTTATAATTTTTAAAAGCATGACATGTTTATGTAGTAGTTTTAATATTTGTCTTATTCTCTATCCTAATATGTTTAAATTTCAATCAGAACATTTTTTTTTTTTAATAAAAAGAGAAGCAAGTGATAAGAATGAACCAAAAATGAAAAATTAAACCGACTAATTTTCATAAGGAAATGACAAATGACATCATAATTAAATAAACAAAATGCAATCATAGTACACTTATATCGTCGTCAAATAAATAAGTTATGTTTGTTAAGACATTTCTTTTTTCTATAGAGGTGGATCCCCTATCGATTGATGATATGCTTATTCCTCGATTAACTTGAGCATATTGAATCTCATCTTAGTAGCATTTGGTTGTTCTCTTTTCTAATATTCTTTACCACAACTTTGCTACACTCTTGATCAATTTGAGATATGGTTATTAAGAACCTTATTGGGAATAGAGCCCTAGACTTTTCTCGATCATGAATAAGACATTGTGATTTGATGCACATATATCAATTCAGATCGTAAACCATAATAATACTTATACGAATCTGAATTTTCTAATTCATGAAAATCGTCATCACGCTTTAATTATATCAAATTTTTAGTAGTACGTTTTATGAGTATTTTCTTAAAAATTTAGATTTTTGCATGAAAATTGATAAAGCATGCTAAACACTAAAATAATTTATATCATAACATGCATTTACATCACATGTTAAGACCCTCATGGTTAACTCAAGATACTTCAAAACAATCCAACCTAGCTTTCGATTGCCCACTAATATTAACTAGATAATTTAAATGCAGTCAAACAACAGATATGAGATGCTGTTAAGAAAAATAATCAAATTAAGAATTAAAATTTCAGTTGTCTTGTAATCGATATGCAAAGCTATCTTGAAATTTCGAACTCCGCTTAAACAACCTAATGACATTAATCCATTCAAAATCATAAATAACGAATTCAAATTAATCTAGAAAAATAAAAAAATTATAATTTTAGCATGCATCGAAATTAAAGACAATTCTTAGTAACTGTCCCTTGGATCAACGACAAGAAATCCAAAATTAATTACAATATGCATCGCCAATAAGCTATGAAGTCGGTAAGTTTTGAGTCGTGGGCCCCCCATGTGGACCGATCCAATCGGATCTGATCCAAGAAGTTGTCCGGGAAGAGATAAAAATTAATTATCTCTTATTTGAAAAAAAAAAATGGGAGAACAGTTATCAAATTGGTAAACTTCTCAACCCCTCTTTATAGAAAGGACTTTTTCCTTTACAGAAAGAACAACAACGTAAACCAAAATAAATCAGAAGAAAAAAACTTAAAACTTTTTATGTTTGAAGATCAACAAAGGTGTGAAACACAAATATACATTTAGTTTGTGAATCAAACTGTGTTTCCTAGTGATTCAGAAAGGTACTTTGGAGCAATCTTGTTAAAGTAGCAAAATCAAGGACTTTCGTTGCAAATACAAGGTACCAGTGGCGGACCCAGAATTTTCACGAAGTGGGTTCAAGATATTAAAAATAAATAAGCAAAAAAGCAAACAAAACAAATTTGGATTAATTAAAATGTATCATTACAATTCTATTCTACGAGTTTTCATATTTTGAAACCTATTCATAATACTCTCATCAGAAATAGTATTAAATATTCTTTTCTCTACAGAAGGAACCATACAACTACTCATGAAATCATCATCCATTCGATTTCGCAATTCACTCTTGAACAACTTTATTGCCGAGAAAGCTCTTTCAACTGTAGCAGTTGCAACCGGCAGGAGCAACGCAAATTTTATAAGGTGAAACACAAGAGGATAATTTAAATGCTTCTTTACCTTAACTAGCATTTCAGAAAGATCACCATGCCCTTTTAAGTTGGAGAACCTTTTATCAATAGCACAGACATAAACTATACAAGTCTCTAGCTGATTCCTAAAAGTAACCATTACATTTTCAGCAAAATCATCAGGATATAATTCAATCATTCTCAATATGTTCTTGATGTCAAAACTAGAAAATGAGTCAACTGTGTCACTCCCTGAGCCTACACCCTGGGCGGGACTGACACTCGAGAACCATTGTTGGCCCCAAGTGAATCCTTGGCCTGGTTAGACTCTCAGCGAAGACTTACTCAATAAAAAAATATACTTAAATACAATCTTAAATAAATTGTCTGAATAGATAAACTGAGAATGTTTAGAAAATAACATTCAACTTAGCCAAAATGGCAACTCAAGTCTTAAAATCAAACAACTGAAATATTAAGACTAAAAAACTCATATCTAATTGTCTATGAAGCCTCTAGATACTAAGACGAAAGTCGGGACAAGAGCCCCGATCATCCTAACAAGTGAAATAGCCAAAAGCAATTAAATAAAACATAACCAAAGGGATCCTTTGGAAAGCAAGGAGGCTCACCAACTGACTCTGAGTGTTCGAATGGATCAACGATGCGCTGGATGCTCTGATTACCTGTATCCGCATCATAAAATGATACAGGCCAAATGATATCAGTACATTAAATGTATGAGCATGCGAGGGGAAAACTAAACAAGATTGAAATGAATCTGAAAAGAACACTTACCTTAGCTTTACTCAACTCATGGATACTCAACTCAAATGCAAAATAAAACAACAGTAAAGGTGCAGTTTATGTAAAGCATTTAAACAGTAATAACAACTCAATTTACTCATATAATAAAGTTATATAATTTTGTGGGAGTTTCTCTAACCGACAACCATCACTATGAGCTAATGTGATGATACAACGTCTCGCCCACGCTGCTAGAACTGTCCTATAACTTGCTGGGATATAGAATGCCTCAACTAAGTGGATCCACTAGTCTATGCTAAAAACCACTAAGGAATCATCTGAAAAGTATGACCTTTCTACCCACGATGACTACATGGTTTATGGAGACTTGAGTTATTATGAACTCGTCCCCATATCGGTGCTCAATACTACTTCCAAAATATACTCAACTCATATGTTTTAAAACAAAACTCTTTCTGTGATTTGAGGTAATTACTCAAAACTAGCTTAAAAGCTCTCTTGGAAATCAGTGTTTCCTTTCTTGTTTAAATGTGAAAACATTTTAACTCTTGGGAATACTTAGTTCCCGTATAATCTTTTGAAGACAATGACTTTACTCTTAATCTTTACTCAACTCAAAACTCAAGCCTTAAAGCAAAGTTAAAACATTTGTAAAAGACTTTTGGAAAACTCTATGGACTTCTCTTGACTTAACTCTTAACTTTCCTTGAATTGAATTATGGATTCAAGCTTCATGATCTCATGTTTATGGATGATTTCATGATGTTTAGATGTACCTTAGAGTGTAGAAATAGATTAGAAAACTTGGGTACGTTGCAAGGGAACTCAAATGGAAAGAAGAAGGAAAAGGTAGGGGACCGGCGACCATGGCACTCTGAGTGGTGTGGGGCGCTAGCCCCTAAACTACAGACATTGGGTTGGGGTGCACTGGTTGGCATTCAGACCCCAAGTTGGGGCGCTCTGGCTGGCCCGATGCCCCACACCCTTTCCCCAGTTTTTGATGAATTTTCTTGGTCGTTTTTCAACTCTAAACCCTCTAGATTCGATTGGTTCCTTCCCCAAACACTTAGATTAGACTACATAACCAAAATATGCAAGAATCTACTCAAAACGAAATCTAGTTTCATGAATTTAAATCAAAAACTTCTCAACAACTTCAACAATAAAGAACCCAATAGAAACTTCAACAAAATCCATCAAGAACTCAATTTCTATACCTTAAAGAACATAAATTCGCTGAAATAAATCATGATTGGCGCGTGGGTGAACGAACCCAACGCTATGTGATCTCACATACCTCGTAGGGATCAACCCTTGGCAAAATAGATGAACTTAACTTCAAGAACGCGACGAATCCTTGCTTCTTCTCCTACTTTCTCCTCTTCTTTTCTCTTCTCCCAAAACCCTAACATAATTTTGTAAAGTGTAAACTGAATCCTATCAGTTTACACCCCAACTTAATTACCAAAATCAAATTTAATTAATTGGGTAGTGAAAAGACCATAATACCCTTCTAACATCTGGTTTTGACTTTCCTTATCTAGACATCCTAACTTTGAATGGCCATATCTCCCTCATACGAACTTGAAATCGATCAAATTTGGTGGAGTTAGAAAGATAATTTAAAGATATTTCCTAAGGTATCTGGTAGCACACCTAACTCATTCTGAGCTAGGAGTTATGGTCATTTGAAGTTGACCAAAAACTCATCCTTAGCATAATTTTGTCAGACTTTCCAAAAATGGTTTCTTCAGAATTCTAGTTCTTTCTAGTTCTTTCAAATAGCGAGGTGTTACAATATCTCCCCATTGGGAGCATTCATCTTCGAATGAGATTACTCTTAGTAGGCTAAGGGCGTAACGTCAAATATTCAGTTCAAACACCCAACAAGCAAATCTAACACATTAAGCATATCAATTAAAGAGTACTAAGAAGAGAATTTGTACCTTGGTTTGGAATTTCTCTGGGCTCAAAGAGATGTGGATATCTCTTCTATATATACTCCTCAGCTTTCCAAGTGGCTTCCTTAACAAACTGATTTTTCCAAAGAACTTTGATTGATGCTACTTCCTTGGTCATCAACTTGCGAACCTGACAGTCTAGAATCTGAACAGGGATCTACTCATAAGACAAGCTATCCTTGATACTAATATCTTCAGTTGGTATGATAAGTGAAGGATCTCAAGTGCACTTCTTCAACATGGAAATATAAAATACCGGATAGACCGCTACTAAGTCTTGGGTTAGCTCTAACTCAAAAGCTACATTACTAACCCTTTTGGATATTCTGTAAGGGCCAATATACCGGGGACTAAGCTTTCCCTTTTTACCAAATCTTATAACACCCTTCATGGCTGAAACCTTCAAGTATACCCAATCATCTACTTCAAACTCTAACTCCCTTCTCCTAACATTAGTGTAGGATTTCTGACAACTCTGCGCTGTTTTCAATCTCTCTTGAATGACTTTCACTTTCTCCATAGCTTGATGAATTAAGTATGGTCCTATCAACCCAGCTTCACCAACCTCAAACCATCCAATTGGAGATCTGTACCTTCTCCCATAAAGAGCTTCATACAGAGCCATTTGGATGCTAGAGTGGTAACTATTGTTGTAGGCGAACTCGATGAAAGGTAGGTGTTCATCCCAATTTCCCTTGAAATTGATCACGCAAGCCCTCAACATATCTTCTAAAGTCTGAATAGTGCGCTCTGCTTGACCATGTGTCTGGGGATGAAAAGTAGTACTTAAGTTCACCTTTGAGCCCAAGCCTATTTTTCTAGAATTTGTGCAGTAAATTGTGCACCTCTATCTAATCTAATCGAATTAGGAACCCCATGAAGTCTTACTACCTATTGAATGTATAACTTGGCATAATCCTCTGTTAAATGGGTAGTCTTTACCAGCAAAAAATGGGTTGATTTGGTCATTCGATCCATAATCACCCAAATAGAATCATGTTGCCTGCGAGACCATGGCAGGCCAGTAATGAAATCCATATTAATCATCTCCCACTTCCATTCCAAAAGTTCTATATTCTGAGTCATACCACCGGGCCTTTGATGGTCTACTTTAACTTGTTGACAATTCGGGCATTTTACAACGAACTCAGCAATGCCTTTCTCTATACTATTCCACCAATATACTTCTCTCAAGTCACGATACATCTTTGTGGAACCCAAATAAATGAAATATCTAAAGTTATGAGCTTCCTCCATGATCCTCTTGGATTTCATCCACCCTTGGTACACACAACCTACCTTGATACCTCAATACGCCATCTCCCCTTTGTTCAAAAGCCATTACTTTTTGCTAATGAACATTTGTCTTCAATTCAAGCAAAATAAGATTTTGGTCTTGCTTTTCTTTCATTTATGAAACTAATGATGATTCAGCCCCATTTATCACCACTACCCCTCCTTCTGTGGAATCCATTAGGTGAACTCCCAATCGTGTAAGTCTGTACACATATTTGAGTAATTGTTTCTTATCTTCCTCAACATGGGCAGTACTACCTATAGAAAGCCTACTCAAGGCATCAACACAAATATTAGCCTTACATGGGTGATATAGAATACTCATGTCATAATCTTTGAGTAACTCTAACCACCTCCTATGTATGAGATCGGTGAACACATCCACATGAACACCATAAAGATAAAGACGCCATATTTTCAAAGCAAATACTACGACAACCAACTCTAGATCATGGGTTGGCTATTTTTTCTCGTGAAATTTCAGCTGTTTGGAGGCATAATCTATAACTTCGTCATTCTACATTAACACATAACCCAAACCAACTCTGGACGCATTGCAATAATCCACAAAACCTTGCATACCTTCTAATAAAGTCAATATTGTGCAGTAGTCAACCTCTTTTTCAATTCCCGAAAGCTTTTCTCACAAGCTTTTTTTTTTAAAAGAATTTTTGGTCCAGTGGACCTTTTATTCATTCATAATCCCAAATAATCCACAAAACCAAATAAGAAACAAATTGAGACCAACCCAAATACTTGGTCGGTCCAAAATCTACAATTTGGGGGTTTTTAGAAACCATCTACATCTTTTTCTCAGTTGCCTCTGGTTGGTACCTCCATGTCTTTCTCTACTAAGCTTGCATCTAAGATAAGCATTTATCCTGCACTCCATTGTTACTCCATTTCTGCATTTGTAGTTGTTGATTTCAATCCCGCTTCCATGAAGATCTCTTGAGTCAGGCACATTGATGTCGGTGATTGCAACTCTCAGATCCAAAACACAGGCGATCCTAAAGGTCTCAACAGCACGGAGGTTAGTCGAATTTCTATAGTACGCCACTAAAACTTGTACTATTTCTCCATTTTCGTCCATGTTCTTGATGCGACTATTATACAAAAGTGTTTACTTGATATCTAATCTTTGAATTAATGGCCTCTATTACTCCTCTGTATATTCTGTTGTTTGATTGTTGATTGATCTAGTTTGGATTCTCAATAAAGGAACTTGAGCCTTGTCCATATTCAAAATGCATCTTCCTTTCGTAGGTAGACTAATGAATGTGTCGAACTAAACCTTGCTTTATTTGAATCCTTGCTTTGGTAATCTCCATTAATTCTCTACATTCCTCCACCTGTTCAACTCTTTCCCAGGGAACTTTCCAAGAGTTCCTTAGACAGTTAACAATGCTGAGTGAGTCTGATTCTAACCAAAACCCCTCCAATCCAGTCCTTTTATAGTATCTCAATGCCTCCAATATAGCTATGATTTCTGCTTCCATGTTGGTTCTTAAACCAATATTCTCTCCCTACCAAATTCATCCCTAATACAAAATCCATAAGCACTTTGTCTAGGATTCCCTCTGCAAGCACCATCAGTATTCACTTTAACTTTATTCCTTGGTGGTGGAACCCATCTTATGCTCATGGCATGAAGCCTAGGTTTGCAAGTACTAACATATTTGACTATATTATTCTATTGGGATATTTTGTATCCAAAGGTATTTCACCATGATTAAAGATGTATCTGAACTTTGATATGCTCCTTCATATGATTATAACTGCATTTTCCTCCATGTTTGATTGTGTTCCTTCTCGTTCACAATGTCCACATTATCATTGCTGGAACTGCTCTCTGAATTGCCATTAGTTTTATGTTAGCATTTTTGGTCCACCATGTTGTGATTACTTGTTCCAAATGCATGTCTTCTATATTTATACCCGCACAAGTAGCAAAAAGCTTCCATAGCTTGCTGGCTATAGAAGCTGTTAGGAAAGGTGGGTCATAGTCTCATGTTTGCTTTTATGACAGCACCAACGTTTTGAGACTATCTGTATTTTCATCCTTTGCAAGTTATCATCTATGGCAACTCTTGTTTTCTACACCCTCTACGAGAAGAAACATAATTTAAAAGGCATTTTGGGATCCCAAAGAAATTCAAAGTCTCTTCTTTTTCCTTTTTCTTTCTCAGACCCTCCCAGGCAGATGTCACACTGAATTCTCCATTTTTTTCCAACATCCACCAAGCTTTATCATTCCTCCCCTCTGTTAACTGTAGCTTAATGATATCTACTATACATTTTGTTATCTCTTCTGACAAGTGATTCAGAAACTTATGTTTATCCCAACTTTCATTGTGAATGAACTTTTTGACCTCTATTTCTTCTTCCTCTGCATTGTCCCTCTCTATGTAGTATAAAGCCCCTTGCTTTGTCCAATTGTCATACCAGAAACTTGAGGAACCATCTTTGATTTGCCACCAAATATTATGTTCCACCTCTTCCCTGATCTGCACCATCTTTCTTCAAATTCCTTGCAGTATTTGTTCCACATAAATGCATTCCAAAGTGAGTTTGTAGATACCCTGAACTTCCACCATAGTTTTGCAAAAAGTGCATTGGATATGATCTGAAACCCAAGCCACCCTCTTCTTTTGGACTGCATAAGTCCTTCCATGCTACCCAATGCTTACTCCTTATAGATATGCATGCATTGATTAGAGCACATGAGTTACCAAGATATATCTTCCCCCAAATGAAAGTAGTTTGTTCTGCCACAATAATATTCTCTTTCTTACTTTCTTTAGTAGCTCTTCAAAATGATATGTTCTTCTTCTCCCATAAAATATAAGACATCCCAAATAGGTGAAAGGAAAATTTCCTTAACCTATTTCTATCACTTTTCTAATTCTTGAGCAGTCTCCAATGGGCACTTTCTCATGAAGATATAAGAAACTTTTAGATAAATTGGTCAGTTGGCCAGAAACATATCCATAGTCTCTTAGGACCTTCATCATCTTCTTTATAAATCTGTGATGTCCAGAACAAAATAAAATTGTGTCATCAACATATGACAGATGGTTTATGTCTGGGCTCCACTTGGGCATACCATATCCTTTGTAATCAGGATCCTCATGTAGTTTATTCAAACCCCTTGATAGAACTTCTGCAACAATGATGAACAAAGTGGGAGACAATGGATCTCCTTGTTTCAATCCCCTGGAGAATTTGAAAAAACCTTGTTTTTGCCCATTAATCAGTATAGAATACCAATTATTAGTTAATAGCCTTTAGACCATATCAATCACTCTCTCCCCGAAACCATATTTTCTCAACACTTTCGGTTAGAAACACTCAAGATACCCTATCATATGTTTTAGCCATATCCAACTTCACTATAATATTATGCAACTTGTTTCTTCTGTTTATGTCCCTAACAGTTTCCTGAGCTAACAACACATTCTCAAAGATGCTTCTACCTTTAACAAACCTAGACTGATTGTTTGAAATAATCTTGGGGAGAATTGGGACAATTCTTTCATGAAGCATTCTAGAGATTATTTTATTAGAAATGGTACTTAGACTAATTGGCCTTAAATCTGAAAAAGTCACCACTTTTTCTTTTTTGGGTATAAGCATCAAATTAGTGAGTAACACACCTTGGTAACTCTTGTCTAGCAAAGAATGCATGCACTATTCTAGTGATATCCTTGCCTATGATGTCCTAACATTTCTGAAAAAACAACCCAGAGAAGCCATCAGGTTCACTAGTGCTATCTCCATTTAAAGCATCCACCACTACCTTTACTTCATCTTCTGTTGGTGGTTTACTGATTTTGTCATTCACCTCCTATGTGATCAAAGAAGGAATATTCTCCAGCATGCTATAATCTCTGTCTCCCCTCTCCTCAGTGAATTGCTTCTTAAAAACTTTGACAGCTTCTTCCCTAATGCTTTGTGTACCATTAATGATATCTCCTTGATCAGTGTGTATCTCATCTAAATTCATCCTCCTTCTTCTGCCTTTCACATAAGAGTGGAAGAATTTTGTATTTCTATCCCCCTCCTTGAACCAGCTCAATCCTGACTTATGCTTCCAATATTCTTCCTCAAGATTCAAGAATCTAATAAGCTTTGCCTCTGCCTTCTTCAATTTTGCCCTTGAATTTTCATCAGGCCTAACCTCTAGTTGAGCTTCTTTTGCCTGAATAATATCCTCTAATGTAGCAATTTGCTGGAAACTCTTCCCATATTCTTTTTTGCTCTATTCTGCCAGAGCAACCTTTACTTTTTTCATCTTTGTCTGTACTTCTGTAAATGGAGACCCTACAAAATCAATCTTCCAATTATCCTCAACAATTTTCTTGAAATCTTTGTGCTTTGTCCAGAAATTCAAAAGTTTGAAAGGTTTAATCACTGGTTCACTTTCTGTATTGCATTTAACCAATAAAAGTGCATGATCTGACCCTTGCCTCAGCAGATGTGCTACTTCTTAAGCTGGGATTAGCTCAAAAAACTTTTGATTGCCCATTATTCTATCTAATCTTTTAAATATGCAAGCCTCCCCTATTCTTCCATTCCACCATGTATATTTACTCCAGGTGAACTTTAACTCTTCAAGGGCACAACTACTCAAACATTGCTCAAAATCAATAGTCTCTAAATTTGATACTGGTAACCCTCCAAGCTTTTCCTCTTCATTTCATATCACATTAAAATCCCTACCTACCACTCAAGGCAAGTGATTGCCTTCAACAACATTCTCCAAATCTTCCCATAATTCAAGTATTTCTATTACACTGCACCTAGCATAAACTGATGTCATCAGTATATGCTTTTAACTGCCAGTGTGAGTGAATCTCACAATGATTTGTTGGATAGTGTCTGATATGATGTGTACTTCCCACTCTTCATGCCAGAATATCCATATTTTTGAAGAACAATTAACTAGGGCGTTTCTTAGTCCTATTCTCCTCCTGTAACTCTCTACTTCTAATGGATTTTGAAATGTCTCAAAGAGAGCAATATATGAAAAATGATGTCTTCTGTTAAGATCTAGCAATCTCTCAAAAGCATTTTGAGTATTCACTGATCTTATGTTCCAATAGATGATGCTTTCTATCATACATCACTAGATGTTTGTCTCTCCCTACTACTCATTGTTTGCACCTGTAAATATACTGTAATCCCTGGTTTAGCTCTTCTTAGTCCACTTCTCAGTTTGTCTAGCTGTCTAGGTGACAAATCACCCTCTTTGCCAATGCTTTTAATGTTTTCCTCCATCTTTTCATCCTCCTTCTTGTTCATAGGTGTTTTGATTTGAATCTTTCTTGTTGTTGTCTGTTTGTGATTGTTTTGATTTCTGCTTCTCTATTTCTTCCCCTTTATCTTTGTCCTGCCTAACATTGTCCTCTTTTTGTGTGTTTGCTTAACTTTGTCCTTCTTCCACCTCTAGTGCAGTAAATTTGTTCAGAGTAGTCACAACACCTTCCTCCTATGGCCTAATATTTGTGTTCCACTGTTGTGTTACCTTTGTCCTTTTTTGTTGTACTCCCCTACCAAATCCATTTTCAGTCTATGCTCCTTGAATATCTATTCATCACCATTCTGCTGGCCCTTGATATCTGATCCTTTTCCTTTATTATCTTCCCTTTCCCCCTCAAGCACTTTGTCTTTATTATCTTTGTCCTCCTTGGGATATAATTCTGGATGCAAAATATAACAAGCCTTTTCATTATGTCTTTGCAATTTGCAAGCTGTACAATATTTAGGAACATAATCATATTTCATTCTAATCCATTTCTCAACTACAACTCCTGTACTTTGTTTCCTGACCCCAATCTTGATCCTTTTAGGAAAATCACTAAATAAATCCACTTCCACCTTTACTCTTGCATAACTGGGTCTTGATTGGTTCTTAGTGGCCATATCTACTTGTAGAGGCTTACCCACGGCTGATGCCAGTGAAAAAACAACTTCTTTGACAAAACAATTCGAGGGTAACTCTAGGAAAGACATCCAAGCTATGGCTATTGTAGTTTCTTCCTTCGGGTAAAAAAGTGGGTCCCATTTTAGTGTTATCATTAGGTAGGACCACCCCCTCTGAGTGATGTAAAAAATTGGCTTTGACAGTAGTTTACGTAATCCTCTAGTAGATAGGCCCTTATCAGCGCATATCTATTGCTCAATAAACCAATTTTAAATTCTCCTTTCAAGTTACATTGTTTGGGGATTAGCAATCTGAGTTCTTAGATCTCTGTCCATCCATATGAAAATTTTCCAAGTATGGCATATTGTAGGTTCTCCTTAATTATCATTTGTTCTACTTCCTCCTCCTCCCAAATAACTCTTGGTTCTCCATGCAAATATGTAACAAGTTTTAGCGTTAAAGGGATTGATGGTGTTGACTTCATGATATCTGGGCGTAAGGCTCCCATAAAATTCAAAGCAGACTGTGGCTGGGACTAGTTGGTATGCGGCGCAACCTCTCTCGTTGGAGGCTGTCTGACCGGCATGGCAGCCATACCACCGAAAACTATAGTCGAAGGTCGGATAAAATATCGGTGTTGCTAGGGTTTGAGTGCTAATTTAGTAGTAATTTCCGATCCTCTAACATACACCTCTTCGAACAGACCATTGAAACTTCACTTTTTTCCAAGTCAACTTGGTCAAATGGGATGAAATAGATGAGAACCCCTCTACGAACCTTCTGTAATATCTAGCCAATCCCAAGAAACTCCAAATATCAGTGGGAGATGTAGGTCTAGGCCAATTCTGCACTGCCTCTATTTTCTGAGTGTCAACTCTAATTCCATCACCAAAAATAATGTGGCCTAAGAATGCCACGGACTCAAGACAAAACTCGCATTTAGAGAACTTAGCATACAACACTCTATCCTTTAGAGTTTGAAGAACTATTCTGAGATGGCTAACATGATCTTCCTCATTCCTCGAATATATTAGAATGTCATCAATGAACACGATAACAAACATATCTAAATAAGGCTTGAATACTCTATTCATAAGGTCCATGAATGCTGGAAGCGCATTAGTTAAACTAAACGACATGACCAGAAACTCATAATGACTATAACGGGTCCTAAAAGTTGTCTTTGGAATATCACATTCCTTTAGTCTTAAATGATGGTAGCCAAATTTGAGGTCTATTTTAGAGAAACATATGGCACCCTGAAGCTGATCGAAGAGATCATCAATTCTCAGAAGAGGATACTTATTCTTGATGGTAACCTTGTTCAACTGACAGTAATCTATACACATTCTATGAGAACCATCCTTCTTCCTCACAAATAAGACTGAAGCGCCCTAAAGTGAGACACTTGGTTGAATAAAACCCTTATCAAGGAGATCTTTCAACTAATTTTTTAGCTCTTTCAACTCTATTGGAGCCATTCTACATGTCAGAATAGATATTGGATGAGTATCAGGAAGAATATCTATACCGAAGTCTATTTCCCTCTCAAGAGGGACTCCGGGTAAATCATTAGGAAAGACTTCTGGAAACTCACTCACAACTGGAACTAACTCAATAAGAGGTTTTTTAATACTCGAATCATTAACTCGGGCTAAGTGATAGACACAACCCTTGGAAACTAAATTCCTCGCCTTAAGGTACAAAATAAAACAACCCTTAGGCACTGCTGAACTGCTACTCTACTCTATAACTTTCTCATTTGGAAACTGGAACTTGACAACTCGAGTTCTACAATCAATGGAGGCATAATAGGCATGAAGCCAGTCCATCCCCAGAATAACATCAAAATCAACCATGTTTAACTCAACTAAATCAGCCATGGTGTTCTTGTGATTGACAAAAATGGTACAATCACGATAGACTCGCTCAGCTAGAATAGACTCATCAATATGTGTAGAAACACTGAAGGGTTCAAGAAGTTGCTCTGGAAGAATATCAAAATTCATTGCAACATATGGAGTCACAAAAGATAGACTCGCTCCTGGATCTAACAAGACATAAACATCCAAATTCGATCATACCAGTGACAATATCTGGAGAATTCTCTTGCTCTTGGCTACTAGTGATAGCATATAGGCGGTTTACTCCTCCGCCTGTACTTGAAATAGCTCCTCTAGGTGCAGCTCTGTCTGGTGGAGCAACTGAAGAACATTGGGCTCTATTACCCCTATTTCCATTTCCCTTCCTGTTCTTCAGACACTCTTTCATGAAGTAACCCTCTTGACCGCACTTGAAACATCCTGTAGAGCCATCTCGACAACCACCTAGGTGGTTCCTACCACACTTAGCAAATGTAGGAGTCCCATTACCTTTTTGTGACACACTACCCTGAGACTGAGCAGGTTTAGTCCTGAAATTCTGTTAATTCTGACTATTATACTCACATTTGTTCCTTGGTATAGGTGCACTAGCAGATCATGGAGCAGGTCCCTTTTGCTTATGTTGAAAGGAAGAATGGTTCACATCACTCCTTTGCTGCCCGAAATCATTACCTGGCTTAGCCTTCTTGTTTCTGAATTCTTCTCTATACTTCATCTTCTCTTCCTCAACCTGTTGCACATAAACAATAAGTCCTGCTATGTCCATGTCCCCTATAAGCATAGCTACCTTGCCTTCCTTACTTGACAGACGAGACAACCCAGCAACAAATAGACTCACCCTGCTCCTCATATCCGCAACCATCTTCGGAGCATATCGGGAAAGTTGGGTGAACTTCAAACTGTACTCATGAACACTTAGTGAATCCTTCTTAAGGGTAAGGAATTCTTGTATCTTTGCTTCTCTCAGTTCCTGGGGAAAGAAATGCCCTAAGAAATCCTCTTCAAACATAGCCCAACTTAAAGTTGGTGCACCTTCAACTCTACCCTTCTTCCACTGGTCAAACCAAGTCTTAGCAACACTCTTTAGTTGATATGCAACTAGTTCCACTCGCTCAGAATCATCAACGTGCATAACCTCAAACACCTTCTGTAGTTCCTCAACAAAATTTTCCAGATCCTCAGTAGTGCTTGAACCAGTGAAGCTTAGAGGATTCATCCTCAAGAACTCACGGATCCTCAAAGTATTAGCCTCTTCCTATTGAGCCCCTCTTTGTTGCCCAAATTGGTTGGTCACAGTTTGACTTAGCATTCAGATTGCTTCCCAAAATTCAGCATTGGTGACCTTTCCTTGGGGTTGCACTTCTTGTGCATTAAGTACCCGTTGCTCCTCAACGTTCCTCCTAGAAGGACGACTGTAAACAACTCTTCGTGGAGGCATGACCAACTGAAAGACACGCACAAGCACGATTTAGAAAGAGACTTTATAAAGATGAACTCTGTTGCATGAAATGAGTATAAACGAAGTAAAGGAATTTCCTAAATGTTGCAGCCTTCTAACTATAGATGTGGTGCGCTTCACCCCGATAACTAGGACTCTACAGACACAACTTCATAGACTCCCAAGGACTTTTGATTTATGTGCTCTGATACCAAGTTTGTCATGCCTCGAGCCTACACCTTAGGCGGGACTGACACTCGAGAACCATTGTTGATCCCAAGCGAACCCTTGGCCTGGCTAGACTCTCAGTGGAAGACTAACTCAACAAAAAAATGTACTTAAATACAATATGAAATAAACTATTTGAATAGATAAACTGAGAATGTTTAGAAAATACATTCAACTTAGCCAAAAAGGCAACTCAAGTCTTTAAAATCAAATAACTGAAATATTAAGACTAAAGAACTCATATCTAACTGTCTATAAAGCCTCTAGATATTAAGAGGGATGTCGGGACAAGACCCCCGATCATCCTAACAAGTGAAATAGCCAAAAGAAATAAAATAAAACATAACCAAAGGGATCCTCTAAAAAGTAAGGAGACTCACCAACTGACTCTGAGTACTCGAATGGATCAACAAGACGCTGGATGCTGATCCTGATTACTTGTATCTGCATCATAAAATGATGCAGGCTAAATGGCATCAGTACATTGAATGTACGAGCATGTGAGGGGAAACCTAAACACGACATATGATTGGAATGAATCTGAAAAGAACACTTACCTTAGCTTTACTCAACTCATGGATATTCAACTCAAATGCAAAATAAAATAACAGTAGATGTGTAGTTGATATAAAGAATTTAAACAATAATAACAGCTCAATTTACTCATATAATAAAGTAATATAATTCTGTGGAAGTTTCTCTAACCGACAACCCTGTGAAAGTTTCTCTAACCGACAACCATCACTATGAGCTAACGTAATGATACAACGTCTCGCCTACACTACCAGAACTGTCTTATAACATATCAGGATATAAAATGCCTCAACTAAGTGGATCCACTAGTCTATGCTAAAAAGCACTAAGAAATCATCTAAAAAGTATGACCCTTTTTACCCACGATGACTACATGGTTTATGGAGATTTAAGTTATTATGAACTCGTCCCCATATCGGTGCGCAATACTACTCCCAAAATATACTCAACTCATATGTTTTAAAACAAAACTCTTTCTGTGATTGGAGGTAATTACTCAAAACTAGCTTAAAAGCTCTTTCGGAAATCAATGTTTCCTTTCTTGTTTAAATGTTAAAACATTTTAAATCTTGGAAATACTTAGTTGCCGTATAATCTTTTGAAGAAAATGAACTTTACTCTTACTCTTTACACAACTTAAAACTCAAGCCTTAAAGCAAAGTTAAAACATTTGTAAAGGACTTTTGGAAAACTCTATGAACTTCTTTTGACTTAACTCTTAACTTTCCTTGAATTGAATTATGGATTCAAGGTTCATGATCTCATATTTATGGATGATTTAATGATGTTTAGACATACATTAGAGTGTAGAAATCGATTAGAAAACTTAGATACGTTGCAAGGGAACTCAAACGAAAAGAAGTGGGAAAAGGTAGGGGACCTGGCGACCCTGGTGCTCTGAGTGGCTTAGGGCGCCAGCCCCTAAACTAGAGACACTGAGTTGGGTTGCACTGGCTAGCACGGCGCCCCAGAGCCCAAACCTCAGACCCCAAGTTGGGGCGCTCTAGCTGGCGCAGCGCCCCACATCTCTTCTCCCAAAACCCTAACTTAATTTTGTAAAGCGTAAACTGAATCCTATCAGTTTAGACTCCAACTTAATTACCAAATATGAATTTAATTAATTGGGTAGTGAAAAGACCATAATACCCTTCTAAAATCCAATTTTGACTTTCCTTATCTAGACAACCCAACTTTGAATGGCCATATCTTCCTCATACAAACTCGAAATCGAGTCTTTCTTATAGTATCTTGTAGTACACCTAAATCATCTTGAGAATGGTCTTTTTAAGTGTACCAGAAACTCATCCTTAGCTTAATTTTGTCAAGTCTTTCCAAATTTGCTTATTTTCAAAAACGGTTTCTTTCAAATTCTAGTTCTTAAAAATAGCGAGGTGTTACAAACTGGATTCAAGAAAGCAACTCCAATGAGCATATCTATTCTAACCTCATTAAAACGATCATTGAGTTCTTGAAGCTGCCAATCAATAATCTTAAAAAATACTTCCACACGATAGTGATGTGAGATAGTATACTGAACAACTTTACGTTAAGATCTTCCAAAATTAACATAGAACTCATCAATATTAGGTATAAAATAGCATACTTGACACAAAATGCAGACACATTCTCGACAAGTGAATCACATCCTTCTTTCCTTAAATCTTGCAATCGTTTCTTCACCACTTTAACAAGTAGAATGACATTTGCAATATCTTGTTCTTTCTTTTATAAAGACTTATTAAGCTCATTTGTGATCTCTAAAATATCTCTCATTAAATGCAATATGAAAGCAATTTCAAATGTTTGACAAACTTTAAGATATCACGTTGCCTTAGCTTTTTCTTCAACAGATTTAGAATCAACAATAATAGCATCAAGAACATCAGTAATAGAGTCAAACATACTAATGAAGTTCTTAAAAGATTTATAATGTGAACCCCACCGAGTATTGGCAGCTTTAGCAAGACCAAGTTCTTGATTCAATCCCTTACCACTTTCAACCTCACCAATTTATGTGCCTCTTAAACTTTTTTTGCTTGAGATTCTCGAAGTTCATCCATACGTTTAAAAGAACCTCCCACTACATTTAAGACATTAGAAACCAACAATACAATTTCTCCAACTTGAAGGCATTTTTTAGATACCCCAACAAGAGTTAACTGAATTTGGTGAGCAAAAAAATGAATTGCATGAGCTGATCTACTTTCTTGTTGAATCAAAACTTTAAGGCTACTTAAATGCCCTTGCATGTTGCTAGCTCCATCATAGCATTACCCCCGTATAAAAGATAAACTCAAAGAATGTTGCACAAGATAGTTAACAATAGCTTCTTTCAAATATAAAGCACTAGTATCATGAACATGAATAATTCCTATGAACTGTTCTACCACAGACCCCTCTCTATCAACATAACGCAAAACAATTGTCATTTTTCCTTACGTGATATATCACAAGGTTCATCAACTAACAATGAAAAATAGTCACCGTTTAGATCCTCCATAATAGCTTTAATTGTTTCAAGCTTACATGTAGTATCCTTTTGAATTTTATGAGAAGTCAACTGGTAATTTTTTGGAGCCTTTTTCAACACAAGTTCACAAATTTTATCATACTGCTTCGCATACCATGAAAGAATTTCAAGAAAGTTACCTTTGTTTAGCGATGATTCATCTTTACGATGTTCACGAAATGCTAATCCTTGATTCAAGTGAAGTCTGACCACTTCAATTGAAGCCTTTAAACGAATTTTGTGCCCAAGCATGGTTTGATTGGATAGCTTAACAAATGCGGCTTGAATTGATTATTCTTTTCGCATTAGATCTTCACACTTCTTCTTTGCCTGATTGTGAGCACTGTTTGACTTACCAATATGCATATCTAATCTTTTCTTTTTATGCCAACTCTTGAACCCTATACTTCAAAATGCTTCACCTCCACTTGGATGAACGTTTTCATCTTGAAATAAATAACAACACAAACAATAAGTTGCATCTTCAGTCATACTATACTCCAACCAATCATGATATTTTTTTAAACCATTTGCGATTAAAACAGCGTTTTGATCCATAAATATCACTTGAGGAAACTCGCGAATTCGAGGTTGATGAGGAAATCTTTGGATATATGCACGTCTAATCTCATCACGTTCATCTGGATGATAGTCTAGAATGGGTATTCTTGTAATGACCCGGATTGTCATTTTTAGAAATTTTCATAAATTACCGTTTATCCCTCTGTGAATGAAAAAGGAAGCAAATTGAATTGAGAAAAAATAAATAAATATAAATTGGTATACATATGATAATGATTTTTGACTTGGCCGGGGAAACAAAAATGTTTGTGGGAATATGGATGTAATTGTTGGGTAATAATTATTGTCAACGATTGGGCAATGACAATGGCTTATCATTGGAGGGTCATATACTTCTGCATGATAGAATAATTAGGTGTATATACTAAATAGTGTACTTTGACATTAGATGTACAATTCTGCAGATTGGGTTTCTTGATATAATAACTGGACGTCAGTTTCTATTATTTATTAATAATATTATTTTCATTTAGAATTTTCTTATGGCTATAATATAATTGATATATTGAGATAGGTAATTAATATTATGTGAAGTCTATTAAAGTTATGGATAATTGGAGGATTTGAGACTTGATCCTAGGCTTGAAATTTATGAAATATGAGACTTGATATATATTAGTGGGCTTCAAGATTAGGAACTTGATTATAGGTTCGGGTTAGTTTTGGGTCTAAGCTAGACATATGAGTGTTGTTAGTTTCGAAATCTTATTGTGATTATTTATTCGGATAGATTGCATTGATTTGAAAGTCCAACGAAAGAGGAAGACTCAAGTCCAGGAGTGATTGTTCAACTATTTGAGGCAAGTGGATTTCTAAACCCTTGTTAAGTGTATGGAATTTGTGTATTTCCTTGTAATATGTGTTTGGAAGTAATGAAAATTGGTGATGGGTTAACTTGTCCATGTTGAATAATTCTAATGATGGAAAAAGGGTAATAAAAAGGTAATGTTATAAATTGTTGGTGTGTGATGTTTGAGAATGATTTGAAGGTTTATTGCTTAATTGCACGGTTGCATTGTTGTCAATTGTGTCTTGTTATGAAAATGGTCATCTCCTCATTGGTTTTGAGACATGGTTGTGATAAGTGTTCTGTGATAAGAGGATGTACCATTTCGAGAGACGTATTGCGTGTCGCGATGGATACTATATATCGAGGAACGTATCGCACACCACGATGGATACTATTATCGAGGGACGTCTCGCGCGCCGCGATGGATGCATGGACAGATATGTCCCCAATGGATCCCGGACTGAGAGACAGTGGGTGTGTCACTAGGTCAGACATACATCACTATACTTGACATTGCATTTCATTGCATTGCACATATTTATCATTAGTGAACTTGATATTATGTTTTGTTGATCTTGTGAGTGCCTTCCTGTGGTGATTGATGAATATTGAGCTTGTTGTTGAGGATATGTAATTGTTAGGGTACTGTTGTTGAGATGTGTGCTATGTTAATTATGAACTGTTAGGTTGGGCTGATTTTATGCAAGTTGTAGTTGTGGAGGTTGTGATTGATGAATATTGAGCTTGTTGTTGAGAATATGTGATTGTTAGAATGTTGTTGTTGAGATATGTGCTTGTAAATTGTGAACTGTTAGGTTGGACTGATTTTATGCAGGTTGTAGTTGTGGAGGTTCGGTTGGGGTGTAAGGAGTACCCGCATTTTATCCCTTTAGCTTGTGTTTATAGGTTTACTTGCCGAGTACCGTGTGGTTTGGTACTCACCCCTTGCTTCTACAATTTTTGTAGGTTACGAGCTTGGATTTTTGTGATATTTTTCATTCTCTTCTTTTCCGAGGCTTCTTGGAGATTTGTGAGGTAGCTGTTTGTAATCTCAGTGGACCTACTTACTCCTATTTATGATCTTGTTCTATTTTAGAAACAATGTCATTTGAGACTTGTGTTTTTCTTTTGAATCAATTGTAATATTTTAGAAGCTTGTATACGTGACAACCAGATTTTGGGGGTATTTTTGAGTTGATTATAAAATTTTTGCATTTTATTGTAATGGTTGAGTTTTAGGCTGACTTGTCTTGGTGGAATAAGACGAGTGTCATCACGTCCATTTTTGGGTCGTGACAATTCTTTTCTTTGAATCTGTCAGTAAAGAATCCAAATCTACTCCTTGTTTCGATCTTTTAGCGGAATGATGGATTTCTTCTAATTGGTAAGTTTTCTTCCACCCGTGGAGCATTTTGAGCGCATGAACTTGATTGTGGCAACTTGGAGGATATGGGAGAGAAAAATCTCTTCATTTGATACTCAACCTGTATTACCAAATTAAAATTCTAATTAGAAAGTAATTAAGCAAAGCATTATTAAATAAATAGAATTTCAATTTATCAATATAAACTAAGAAGATAAAAAAAAATATTATGAATGATTTCATTTTCTCCTCACATTTAACAAATAAAAAAAATATTAAATAAATAATTATAACCTTAATTTCAGAATCGAATACATAGAAATATACCTAGTATTATTTGTAATTTTTCGTTGATTTTAGAATGATAAGGATTTTTTTAGTTGAAGAAATAAAAAATAACCACAATAATCATATATATATATAGAGAGAGAGAGAGAGAGAGACTATAGAATCCAGAGCGAAAAACAAACTTGATGGATATTGACTATTGATGCGAGATTTGAGAGACAGAGAGAGTCTTTTTCCTTCAACAAAAATATATGCTCAAATTTTTGGGGATGAAAAGCAAGAGAGGCTCAAGAAGTGTTCAACAAAGAAGAAGACAAAGGGTTTTTAGAATTGAGAATAATAGGGATTAATACCTTTTTAGTTGAGTTCTTTTTTTAAAAAAAAAAAACTAAAAACAAAAAGGATAAAAGTTGTTGACTATTGGACTTTTAAATGTAAAATTAAAATGTTGCTGTACTTTTTATAGTTTTTAAGAAACTAAAAGGACAAAAGTTAAACCTAGATAGAGGACAAAAGTGTGTGGACGTTTTATATATTAAGAATATGAATTAAAACTAAAATGTGGCAACAAGAATTCGAACTCGGGTTGCCTAGGAAAAATGAACCCTCATCACCTCTCAGCCAAGGGCCACACTTGTGTTAGTGGGGTCAAAAGTTAATATATGCATATAACAATTTAAAAATTGATTAAATATACATATATATACTATGTTATTTTTCAAAGAAGTGGATTCATATGAACCCACTTGACCCATTGTAGGTCCAGCCCTGCAAGGTACACAACTCATAGATTTTACTTTATATATTTTACATTGGTATCAGAGCCAAGTCACAACAATAAGCTAAATTGTATTAACAAATACATTAATAACAACCCATAAAAGAAGTAGTCACACATGGAAACTATCATTGTAATACATTATTTCTTTCAAAATAATAAAACAAAAAGGTCCAACAACTAGTAACAGATATCACTTTTTGTTTTTCATTATATATTTTAAACAGAAAAACAAAAAAAGTACTATTATCTTAAAAAAAAATGTTTTACAAAAAAATAGTAGTGACTACTCTACCTTTTATATAAATAAATAATATATAGTACTAAATGCTCTTTTCAAGAACTAACTTTGTGAAAGTATGAAAAATACAGTATTTTGTCACTATTCATAGAGAAAAGGAAAAATTACAAGAAACTGACCCTTGAATCAATGACAAGAAATCCAAAATTAACTACACATATGCATCGCATATAAGCTATGAAGTCTGTAAGTATTGAGTCGTGGGCCATCCATGAGGATCGATCCAATCCGACCCGATCCAAGAAGTTGTCTAAGAAGAGATAAAAACTAATTATCTCTTATTTGAAAAAGATGGGAGAACAATTATCAAACTGGTAAACTTCTCAACCCCTCTTTATAAAATTTTTTTTTTTCCTTTACGTAAAGGACAACAACGTAAACAAAATAAAAAATCAAAAGAAAGAATGTGTAACATCCCGCCTTAGAAAGAGCTAGAAATAGAAAGAACTAAGTTTCAAAGACTCAAATTGAAAATTTTGGCAAGTGATGCTAAGTTATGAGTTTGGGTCAACTTCAAATGACCATAACTTCAGTACAGGATGAGTTAGGTGGCCCATAAGATATCAAATGAAATGTCTTGGAATCCTCTTTCCAACACCACCAAGTTTGCTAAATTTCAAGTTCGGATGAGGGAGAAATGGCCATTTGAAAATATGAATGTCCAATTAAGGAAAGTTACCCGGATTTAAGAGGGGTAATTTGGTCTTTTACTTACCCCTTTAGCTTAAAATGAATTTTAGTAATGTTTATGGGTCTAAACTAATTTGGTTCAATTTTACAAATCCTAATTTACGCTAGGATTTTGAGAGGAGTTCAAGAAGAGGAGAAAAGGAGAAAAGTCAAGGTGTTCTTCAAGTTTTCTTGCGAATCCAAGGTTGTTACGCCAAGGGTTTAATCCCTAAGAGGTATGTGAGTTCTCATAGTGTTGGGTTCTTTCACCCACACTCCAATCATGTTATTTTCAGTGCAATTTCGTTCTTGAAGTTGAAGAATTAATTTGAGTTTTCTTGAAGATTCATTCGTAATCTTGATTGTTGAGGTTTTGATAAATTCTTGAGATAAGTGTTAGTAATTTGAGGGTTGTTTTGAGTAGATTATCATGTACTTATGATGGGTATTCGAATCTAAGTGAGTTGGGAAGAAACTATTCGATTCTAAGCTAATTGGGTTTAGAAAACGAGAAAGAAAATTTGTCGGGAAGTTCTGGGCAGGGGCCGGCGCGCCGCACCAGCAGTATGCCAGAAAAGTTGTTCTGTAGTTTTGGTCCTGGGGTGCCACGCCACTCAGTGCGCCCCAACCCCCTTCAGCAATTCAGGGGCTGGCGCCCCGCACCACTAAGTGCGCCAAGGTCGCCTGCCCCGACCCCTTTTGATGTCGTTTAGCCCGTCTGAGTTCTTTTATAGGATACCTTCACTTCTTTCTAATTCCAATCACTATAAACTACTTTGAAACATCGAGATATCATTCATAACATGAATCATAACCTTGAATTCATAATTCAAATTCAAGGTAGAGTTAAGAGTCACGTCTTGAGAGTTCCTTCGAGTCTTTTGCAAACCTTTTTAAACTTGTTTTAAGACTTGAGAATTTGAGTTCGAGGAAAAGTAGAGTTGAGTTCATTTTCTTTAAAATGATATATGGGAACTAAGTATTCCCAAGAGTAAATGTTTTTATAATTAAGATGAGAGCAAACACCAATTTTCAAAAGAGTTCTTGAACATTTTTTAGCACTATCTCTTTTAAGAGAAATATTTGAGTAATAATCTTAAACCAGAGAAAGAGATATGTTTTTTTAAACATATGAGCTAAGTTATATTTTTAGGAATAATATTGAGCACCGATATGGGGGAGAGTTTAAACAACTCACAGCCCCCATAAAAGCATGTAGCCAACGTAGGTAGAAAGGGCCATCCTTTCTGAATGATTCCTCATTGCTTTTTAGTATAGACTAGTGGATCCACTTAGTTAGTAGGTCATATATCCCAGCAAAGTATAGGACATTTCTGGCAGCGTGAGCTATACGATGTATCATCACATAGCTCATAGTGATGATTATCGGTTAGAGAATCTCCCACAGAGTTATTTTGTATTCTTACATACAACATAGTTATTTTGTATTCTTATATAGGATAAAGTTATTTTGTATTCTTGTATACAAATTGAGTTATATTGTATTTTCTAATACATTGAGTTATTATCTACTGTTTTAAAAGCTTTTCTTTATAATGCATCTTTACTACTGCTTTATATTGAAATGAGTTGAGTAAGTTTGAGTATCCCTGAGTTGAGTTGAGATGAGGTAAGTTGTTTCTTTAGTTACAGTCAAGCTTATGACTTGTTTGGATCTCCCCTTGCATGCTTGTACATTCCATGTACTGACGCCACTTGGTCTGCATCTTTTATGATGCAGATACAGGTAACCAGGATCATCAACCAGCGCTTCGTTGATCCAGTCGAGTTCTAGAGTTGTTTGGTGATCTCCTTGCTTTCGGAGGATCCCTTCTTTATGTCATTCTAGATTTGTTAGGATGATCGGGGGACTTGTTCCGACGTTCCTCATAGTATTAGAGAATTCATAGATAGATAGACATTAGTTCACGAGTCTTGTTCATTTCAATTGTTATGTTCTAGACTTGAGCTGCCTCTTTGGCTAGTGAATGTTTATTTCTAAACTATTCTAAGTTGTCTAATTTGAGACTTTTTGAGTTAAAGCTTTCATTTGAGTTTATTCTATGTTGATTAAGTCTTCCGCTAAAAGTTAAGTCAGGCCAAAGGTTCACTTGGGGCCAACAATGGTTCTCGAGTGTTGGCCACGTCCGGGGTGCAGGCTCGAGGCGTGACAAAAAACATAAAACTTTGTCTGTTTGAAGATCAACAAAGGTGTGAAACACAAATATACATTTAGTTTGTGAATCAAACTTTATTTTCTAGTGATTCAAAGAGGGACTTTGGAGCAATCCTGTTAAAGTAGAACAATCAACGACTTCCATTGCTAATACAAGGTACACAACTCATCGATTTTATTTTATATTTTTTTACATTGATATCAGAGCCAAGTTACAACAATGAGCTAAAATGTATTCACAAATACATTAATAACAACCCAGAAAAGAAATAGTCACACATAGAAACTACCATTGTTATATATTATTTCTTTCAAAATTATAAAACAAAAAGGTACAATAACTAGTAGAAGAGACTACTTATTTTTTTCTTTATATATTTTAAATGGAAAAACAAAAAACAGTACTACTATCTTAAAAAATGTTTTTCAAAAAAATAGTAGTGACTACTCCACCTTTTATATAAATATATAATATAAAGTACTGGATGCTCTTTTCGAAACTAACTTTGTGTAAGTAGGAAAAGTACATTATTTTGTCATTAGTTATAAAGAAAAGGAAAAATTACAAGAATATACTATTTAAGACATTAATTTACATAATATTATTCTAGTTTTTTTATTTATGACATTAACATTTTAATTATAAATATAAAAATTTATTATAAAATAAATAACTGCACGATTTAAGACCTATTTATTGGTTAGTGGGCAGATTTTATGAAACTCATATTTTACCTTTTATTTTATTTTACTTTTTAGAATATCAATCACAATTATATTGAAAAAGATTGATTATGACTAAGAAAGTTGTTTTTGATAATATTCTTCGAAAGAGTCCTCGTTTGATGAAGTCTAATACCGATGTCAACAATTGCGTCATATATCACTCCTTTAATTTTGAATTTCACATATATTCTTGCGTTAAAAGTTCATAAATAGTTACACACAAATAACACTGTAAATAGAATTACAGTTTAATTAATATGGTAACAATTTAGTGTACACTTCAAACTGATATTTGTGCATTGGTATAGTTTATGATACATAATGATATAATTAATCTATTGATTTAAATGTTGTGCAAAATTGGTATAAATTATATTATAGAATGGGTATAAACCAATACTTTTTCTTATGGTGTATATTAGGGTTACAAGTTTGTGTACACTTCAAACTGATATACAATGTATGATATACACCATCATTTGCACCACAAAATAACCAAACAATATCAGCTAACAAACTAACCATTGTCATATAACAAACAATACTAAATTTTCATGCTTAATCAAAATAATTTATAAAATTCATTTATATTTGCTGTTAATTTTGTTTTCGTTATATGAATAATATCATCATATAAAAAATTACTGTTGAATTAATTTTTAATCGAATAAAACGATAAATAACATAAAAACAAAAATACACCAAAACAGATTCGTGTATATATAATATCTAATAATACTAACTACACCAACACATATACCACAAACCAAAGAACCTATGTATCTAAAATATATCAACTACACCAACACATAAATCACTAATTAATCAATAATTTAACTAGGAGAGTACTTATGTATGGTGCAAATTAATTGAGAACGTTATGGCTTATGTTGTACAAATCAAGACCAAAAAACACCAATCACCAAAGCTATAATAATATATGTTCATAAAAAAGATCAACAAAATACTTTAAAAATATCATAATGGAAGCAACTATTATGGTGCATATCTGTTACATCCCATCTTCCGTCATGCTGAATTAAAATTGAGACAATGTTTATATTTTTCATTGAACACACTTTCATAACAGAGGAGGTAGAGAGTTTGATTTTGTTTAGAGTTATGAGAGAGAAGCATTAACTATATCTGAGATATTTGTGGAAGGTAAATAAGAGGGGGGAAGAAAATTAAGGAATTAAAATATCTTCAAATAATAAATCGTGGGTTGTCATGATCTATTATTTGTTTTTTTTTTTAAAAAAAAATATCCTTTTTTAAAATTATTTTATTGTGTTTTGTAAAAAAAAAAATCTATTGCTATGTTGGTGCAAAGTAGAATTGGTGTTATATAGTGATTATTTAGATGCTTATTTTGTATAGTTAGAATGTTTTTCCTAAAGAAAAAAATACCAACTTCTTTTTAAGGAACAACTTTTCAGAAAAGCATGAAAAATACTTTCACAATTTCTTTTTTCATTCAACGTTACGTTCACAAGTCTTATTAAAAATACAATACACCTTTTAAAAGACTACTTTTGAGGAAAAGTAAGAGGTACTTTTACAAGACACAACAAAATACATAATTTAACAATAAATATATTTAGCACAACTTAAATTGGCACGAATTGGCACAACTCCATTTTTTCAGATTATTTTCGTAATTAGAGGGGAGGCAAGGATGGATCGATAAATTCATTTTTTATTTGCACCACCCAAAATGTCGTTTAAAATTTAAACAACTAAAAGTAACTCCTAGATCACTACTTTATTTTCCAAAACACTGCCCAAGGACTACAATCCCAAAAAATAACTCTGCCCAAGAAATAACTTGTCAAATCCAAACGGCTGCGCAGAAGTTGGTGTGTGAGGATTTACTTTTTGAATAAAATAATATATGAGTCCTACCTTTCTCAACTTCATTTATTTCTTTCTCCTCTCCTTTTCTCCTCAACTTTTTTTTTTTTTTTTTTTTTTGCATTTCTTCCCTTTCACTTTATTTTAATTCTTCTTTATATTAATTTTTCAATTTTTTAGTCGTGAATTTGATTTATTTAATTATTTTTATTTTATAGACATACCTTTCATATACATTTATATTATTTTAACTTTTTTTAATCATATCAGAAATATAAGAAAGAAAAATATGGGAGGAAATTACAAGATATAAAATTAAATATTTATCTACGAGGTGAAAATCTAAATAGTCAATAAATTAAATTATCAAAAATAATATTTGATATGTGTAGATTATAATCTAATTCTTATCTAATTATATCTAATACAATTATGCCGTCCTTATGTTCCTCCAAGACGTGACGTAACAACCCATTAGACCGTGTTTTGAATACTAGAACTATTTCGACTATTACCGTAAATTTTAAATGATAATCTTAAACTACTGGTGTAGCTATAATTATTTAGTTAGTGATATTTATTAAATAATTAATATTTAGTTGATTGTAAATGGGCCAAATCTGAAATTTAGTTAATACATTATAAAACCTGGCCCATATTTATTAAAATAAAGGGAAAATTGTATAAAATAGCAAACTATTAATTCAAATTAAATGCTATAACTACAGTTTGATTTAATTGTAACTCGTAGCAAACTGTTGTCATTTCGCCTCTCTTCCTGAATTTCTCACTCGCCACTCTCGTTTCTCACTAGGCAGTCTCTCCTCGCCTCTCTCACTTTATACAAACACAAATGTATAAAATGTCTTTGTGTTTGTATAAAGTGAGAGAAAATTGTATATATACATATCTTTTTGTTCCCCTTTCTCCCCTCTCCCTGATCTCGCTAGCCGCTTTCACTCGCCTCTCTAACTTTATACAAACACAAATGTATAAATTGTGTTTGTGTTTGTATAAAGCGAGAGAAAATTGTATATACAAATACAAATACATATATTTTCGTCCTATACACTTATGATTATACAAATACAGATCTTCCCCTGCCCAGTTTTCTTTTGTCTTTCTCTCTTTCTCGCTTTATATAAACACAGATTATACAATTGATTCTTTTGTATATGTATATCGAAACAGATTATACAATTGCTTCTTTTGTATATGTATAGTGAAATATGCATATTAATAGCCATAGCAAACATAAAGTTTGCTATGGAGGGCAATTATGCAAACTATAGCTATAGCATATAAATATAATTTTTATGTTTGCTATATGTGAAAGTTACTCTAAAATAAATCAGTAAAATTTAACATTGATTTATTTATTGTATCATAATTTATTTTCCCAAATTATTTAAAAGAAAACAAAGGGAGCGAAAATACTTACCTGGACGACAACTACAAGGAGTAGATGTGAAGCTTCTTCAACTAGTATTAATTTTTGGGAAAAGGGATAAATTTAACCCCGAACTATCATAAATGGTATTTAAATATCCTTTGCTATACTTTTAGGACACTGATGCCCCTACCATCTAATTTTGATGGTGTATATATCCTTTGGAATAACGGAGGGACACGTGTCTCGATTTTAAAGACCTACTCGAAATTTATTTATTTTACGCATAATTAAAAAAAAAAACAAGTAAAAATCCACCCAAATAACTAAGATCCAACCCAAATTATAACCCAAAATCTCCATATGCCCATTTCAAAAATAAAAATATTTTTCATTCCTAAAAGAATTCAAATCTTGATACCACAGGCTACATCATACATCTCAAATGAAAAGCAATACACTGAAGCATGTCAAAGAATCAAATCGGAAACAAAATTAACAATAAACTTTCAAATTCCAAGGAAAAAAAAATAAAATTTAGGGTAAGAATTCACTATACTTCAATCAACAAATTACAAGCCCTAATATGCTTAAAGAAGCAATGGAACACTTTGAAGACCAAATTGATGAAAATATCAAAACTTTATCAAAAGTCTCAACAACATACTATCATCAGGTCATATCTAAAAACCCATCACTAAATGAGAAGACAAATTCAAAAATCGAAATGCTCCAAAAAATAAAAATAAAGTGAGCACTTTGAGGACTAAATTGTTGAGAAGATTTGAACTTTGTCGGAAATCTCAGTCAACTTGAACACTTTAATCTTTGCCTAGGTTTATTTACATGGCAGTTGAAGCAAGACACCTCAGTTTTTTCACTCAATAACATCATCAAATCATTTTGAATCAAGGAAATGGGTTTTCCTACAATACCCATATGGGTTTCTTCTCTTTTGCCATTGCTGAGACTGAATTTTTTTTTTTTTGCCCTTTCCGTGTGATTCCGTTTAGACTAAAATGTCTCTTCAAATTTGATATAAGGTATGATTTAGGAAATTAAATGGGTAATGAAAGTGAGAATTTTTGGGATGTTTTTGGATTATAATTAGAGTGTGGGTTTTGAATTTCTTGGTTGGGTCTTTTAATTATAGGTGAAAAACAAATAAATTTTGAATAGGTCTTTAATATTGAGACATGTGTTCCTCCGTTAGCCTAAAGGTTATATACACCCCAAAAATTAGACTGTAAGCATACTTTTTGTTATGAGAGAGTGAATTTTTTTCTTAAATTCTAATTGTAATTTTTACTACTAATGATTAGTGAATTAATGATATATGTGTGCTAACTAGTACATGCAATAATTTGTTCCTTCCATAGTTGAAAAGTGATGGAAGTTGGAAAGATGATCCCATTACCTATGCAACGTGGTTTATACGATTGGATGGGCTAGGTTGCTAGTTATGGTATAAATATTAAAAGCTAAACATGGGTTTCGCCACTGGTTCGTAATCTGTGGGCTTCCAATTTTAATTAGTATTACTCTCCCGTTTCAATTTATGTGGCACTTTTCGGATTTGAGATTCAAACAAGTTTTACTTTGATCGTAAATTTTTTCATGTATCTTTTAAATATTTTGAATTGTCAATTATTATGACTTATAGTAACTTTTACATAGTTTACAAATATATAAATTTTATTTCAAAATAATTGAAGATTTGATGCGCAAATTCTTTATCAAACTTAAATTGTTGGAATCTCGAAAAATAAAAAGTGCCACATAAATTGGGACAGAGGGAGTTTTTTATTATTAGATTATAAAGTAAGTTGTGATATATTGAGATATGTAATTAAATATAGGTGTATTATATTATATGAATTTCATTAAAGTTATGGTAATTGGAAGAATTGAGACTTAATTCCAGGCTTAAAAAATTAAGAAATAGGAGACTTGGCATATTAATTGACATCAAGATTAGAAAATTGAATATAGATTTGTGCTTGATGATATTTGAGATCTATGCTAGATGTATAGCAATATGGATGTTTATGAACTTGTTTGCTTACTAATATTGTATACTTGATAGATTGCAAACGTTTTAGGGCATTAAGGAGAGAAATAGCAGTGGGGAATTAGCTTGCTTGACTTCAGTTCTTTGGTTGAGGTAGGTTATGGGTCGCTCTATGTGATAGGGAGACTCTTAATAGTGATTGATAGTCATTGAGTTATGTCATGAAATTTCCTATGTACTTAATTGTTGTGGTTTGGATGATTTACATGTTGTTGTGATTGGTTTGTAATCCCAAGACTGCGGAATCCATAATCTCAAACTTGCTCTATAAAAGTGATGCCTTGAACAAATAAGGCTTGATGAAATATTGCTAATGAAGTGGAAAATTATGAGAAAGAATGATGAATTAACTATATTATTGGATCGGGTGCCATGAGGAACAAAGATATATTTGGATCAGGTGCACGAGCCGGCACAATATTATTGGATCGGATGTCACATTTCGGTGTAACATTAAAGGAAAATATATTAAAATAACTTAATTTACTCAATCTCAAAAAACCCAATTCCTAAAAGAGCGTGGTGTGGAGGCCTGAGTCCTAATGTCTGTTCTTGATATTGTTGACTGATCACGTACTTGCTTCGTTGTTGTTGCCACTTGTTTATTTGTTTGTTGCTTGCCACCTGCTAAGTGTTATAGTTGATTTTTGTTACCACTTTATGTATTTTGATTTCCATCATATCAAATAGAGGTATACAGTTTACTTCTAACTTTTGGAGGACCTTTCAGGTTGAGTTAGGTACTAGATTGGATCTTAGTACCGCATTTCACCCTCAGACTGATGAGCAGTCTGAGCGGACAATGCAAGTGCTGAAGGATATGCTTCGTGCATGCGTAATAGATTCTGATGGTCATTGGGATCAGTTCTTACCCTTAGAAAATTTTTCATACAATAATAGCTATCACTCGAGTATTGATATGGCCTCATTTGAGGCATTATATGAGAGGAGATGTAGGATTCTTATTGGATGGTTTCATGCATTTGATGCGAGGCCTTGAGGTACTAATCTTTTGAGGAAATCGTTAGAGAAGTGAAATTTATTCAGGAGAAACTTCTAGCAGCTCAGAGCAGGCATAAGGAGTATGCAGATCGTAAGGTCAAGGACTTGGAGTTTATGAAGGGAGAGTAACTGTTGTTGAAGATTTCACCCCATGAAGGGTTTGATAAGGTTTAGTAAGCAAGGCAAGCTTAGTCCAAGATATATTGATTTGTTTGAAGTTCTTAATCGTATATGAGAGGTGACCTATGAATTCGCTTTGCCTCCAAAATTGTACAGAGTACACTCGATGTTTCATATGTCTTTTTTTAAGAAATGTCATGGTGATGGAAACTACACTATTCGTTGCGATTCAGTCCTACTTGATGAGAATCTGTCATATGAGAAGGAATATGTAGCTATTTTAGATAGGAAGGTTCCGTCACGCCCCGAACCTACACCTTGGATATGACCGACACTCGAGAACCATTGTTGGTCCCTAATCGTACCATTAGCCTGATTGGCTACTTAGCGGAAGACTTACTCAAGCAATAATAGGCTTAAAACAGAATTTAGAACATTTAAACTCAAAGTAAATACTCAACTTCAACTGTCTATGAATTACTCAATAACATAAGTGTAATTGTGTCACGATCCAGCCTACACCCTGAACATGGCTAGCACTCAAGAACCATTGATGATCCCCAAGCGAACCCTATACTGGCTGACTACTAGTGGAAGACTAACTTGATCATACATAAACATATTATATATATTATATAATATATAATATAAATATAATATAAAATAAATAAAAAAAAATCCGGAGGACGAGGAAATACGGAACGATAAGGAATAAAATAAGCGGACCTGGCACACGACACGTATCAAATCATGATACCGCGCCGCCCCGCCGTGTCACACACGGTGTCTCGCCGTCCCACAAGACGACCGGAATTTAACGAATGGTACTCGACCCGTACCGTCCAACGGTCGTCCGTGCCAACCTTATACATAAACATCAAATTGAAAGAAACGTTTAAAAAAGGTTTATTAAATCTCAAAACTGAACTGGATATACTAAGTATAAAACATAAGTTTTAAATAAAATATTTGAAACTAAAAGACTCTCCAAAACTGTCTATCTATGAAGCCTCTACTATTAAGGAAGGATGTCGGGACAAGACCCACGACACCTCAAAACTACTAACTGGAATGTAACTGTGAAGTCCTCTGAAATACAAGCAGGCTCACCAAAGCTAACTGAAGTGTAGAGTGATCTGAGCGAAGTGTTTGTTGATAATCATGAACACCTATATCTGCATCATAAAAGGATGCAGGTCGAACGACATCAGTACATTAAATGTACGAGTATGTATTATAGTTGAATAACAAATAACTAAAAAAAAAGGATTGCAATAGATAACAATGAATGTAAAGAAATAAAGGAGTAAAATCATTTAAAACTTTACAAAATACTTTTTCATTTCTAAACTCAACATAATAAGTGATCTATAAAAATACACTTTAACTCTATTTGGGAGATTCTCTAACCGACAACCATCACTATGAGCTACGCTGCCATAACTGCTAGGGTACAGAACCTACTACTAAGTGGATCCACTAAGTTATCTTTAAAAGCAATAAGGAATCATCGAAAAAGTATGACCCTTTACCCATGCTGGCATACATGATTTATGGGGGTTGTGAGTTGTTTGAACTCTCCCCCATATCAGTGCTCAATACTACTCCCAATAATATATACTCATGCTCATATGTTTAAAAAAATACATAACTCTTCATCTGGTTTGAGATAATTGCTCAAACTACCCTCTTAAAAGAGGTAATTAACTACTCTTGAAATAACTTTTGAACTCACAACTTATTTAGAAATCTCAGTTTCTCTTTTATCAATGCAAAAATTGATGCCTCTAGAATACAGTCCCCTTATACACATACTTTAAAACTCTTTCTCAAAAACATTTCAAAATCATATTAAAATATGATCATTGATGACTCAGGAAATCATACTACATAAACATTGATGGTATATCTAGATACCATACTGCTTAAACATTAATGACATAACTAGATACCATACTGCTAAAACATTGATGACATAACTAGATACCATACTGCTAAACATTGATTCTTATTCGATTGTCATACTAATCATGTTTTAGAAACACTTTTCTCAAAAGTCATATTTACTTTCTCAAAACTCAAGTGTAGGCCTTAAAAGAAACTTTTCAAAATTTATAACTCAAAATAGGGTTCATGTTGAAATATAGACATGAACAAATCAACTCAAGGATCTCAATAACAATATAGATACTCAATAATTAGGAGAAGAATTTTAAAAGAAATGTGAACTCAAGAACTCAAAATCAACTTATCTCAAGAATACTCAAATCTAGGGAAATAATCCTACATTACTCTTTTACTGATTTGAAAGAAGATGCAGGGCGTGAGGACGAACTAGTCCAATACTATGATAGTCTTACATACCTAGAAGAACAAGGTTCTTGAAGAATCTTGAAAAAGAACTTGATTAGAAGCCTTGAAATCCTAGCTTGAAGGTAAACGATCAAGAAAACCTTTCTTGAGATTCTTGAATTAGTTTCTTGAAATCTCTGTGGCCAAGAATTATGATTTTCATTAGTGATTCATAATTTTATGGAGTAATTTGAGTTGAAAAGAATGGAATTCATGGAGAAAGACTTACCTTGAAAAAGAATCTTGAAAAAGATTGAAAGAATCTTGAATGGAGTCTTCTACTTTGATTTTTCCTTAGGATTTTGCCCTAGGGTTTTAGAGAGAAAAGAATGATGGATTAAAAGATGAAAATATGATTGTTTTGAGACTTTTATTAGTCAATAAATTTGTTTAAGATTTTCATGGAGGTAAAAAGAGAAAAACGACCCTTTTTAATGTTTTCCCGTCGGCTAATTCGTAACAACACTGTATCGGGTTACTAAAATGGTCATAACTTTTTCCTCATAAATTGGATTGACGCGAAATTGGTGGCGTTGGAAAGTAGATTCAAATACCTTTAATTTGACAGGTTATGGGCCACGTAACTCTTTATATTCTAAGAAATATGGTCGTTTGAAGTTGACCTAAGTAGAATCTTACATCAAAACTTAATCGATAAGGAAACTTCAAGAACACTTATCAAGAACTCATCAAGAAATTAAATTGCTCAATATTTATGGATAGATTCGCAAAAAAACTCATGATTGGTGTGTGGATGAACAAACCCAACACTAGGCCTGCATATCGGTCGGTTCGGTTCGATTTTGAATATTATCGGTTTTGGTTATTGGTTATCGTTTTGTAGACTAGCTAAACCGTTAAAGAACCATTAAGTTATCGGTTAATCGATTATCCGTTAATCAGTTATTGACACTTATCGGTTCGGTTATCGGGTTAACCGTTAACATATCACACAATTTTTTTAAATAAAAAATCACATGAAAAATTGAAGACAATGGAATTAAACTAATTAACTCCATGTAATTATTTACTACAGATTGAATTTTGCAGCCAGAAACTGAAAACACGAAACAAAGGCAAAAACTCAACTCTCAACACAACACAACAAGTCAACACCACTTGTATAATTATAACTAATCACCCAACACCGAACACTCAACACAACAGCAAACCAACAACTCTTAGTCTCATATCCTCACACAATATCACAATTCAATCACTTAATAGTTAATATCCAACAGGCCAACAATTAACACAAGTACACAATGTCACAACAACAACAGGCCAACACTCAACAGCGACAACAGTCAACACTCGACACAACAATACTTAATTAAACTTCTCTACACAAATATGAAATATCATATTAAAATAACAGAATAAAACATCAGCACTACAAGTTGCAAGCCTGCAACATTGTAGAAGTCAAAATGCAGCACAACTTAAAATTATATAACATAAAGTCACTGCCAGTCTGCTAGGCACAAAGAGAATTTCAAAAATTCAAAACAGCAGTCGCACAACCTGAAAATTAAGTCTAAACACAGTACTAATAGTTCACATTCAAGTAAACAAAATAATAACTAGTCATCAATCCTTGAGAATTGACGATTCTGGTTCCTATTTTCTAAAAAACGCTTAACATGCCTCCTTAATAAGGCAATCCCAGTCCCGGTATTCTGCGAATGGTAATAAGTAACACGACCACAATGAATACATTTTACTATCCACGATTCATCTTCTTTTTCTTCAAGTTTATCATAATGATTCCAAATAGGTGATCGAGCATTAGAACCATGAAGTCGAGGCATGATGAAATTTGATTAACAAAGAACAAAGAAAATATTAGATATTTTAATGGTTAAAATGAAAGAGAAGTCAAGATGAACTGATGAAGAACACCAAGTTCTAATGGGAACTTGCTTTGCACAAATATTTGTATTAACCATAATTTAACACACTCATTAGTCATCATAAAAGAGAAGTCAATCATAATCAGACATAAAGACAAGATAACACATGTATATAAAAGTACACCTCAATAGTAAGACATCTACCTTCATTCTCCTTCAGTAGAGTTAGTGAAGGAAACATCCAATTTTACATGTCATCAATGCAAAGTTCTTTTCCAAGTTTAGCCAAATCTAAAGAGAAATACGATAACAAGTCAAGTCTCAAGGCTTAAATAATGAAAGTATTAAATAAACTATTCACAATTTACATCAATGAGGTTTTTTTCTTACCTTGTTCAAGTTCCTCAAGAAAATCTAAATCTTCCTCAATACTTATGGGTTGTGGTTCACTCAAAATCCAATCTTGAAGGCACACTAGAGATTGTACCAAATTAGGAGTTAATGAACTCCTAAACGAATCAAGTATGCGCCCTCCGATACTAAAAGCACATTCAGACGCCACACTTAAAACAGGAATAACCAACATATCTCGAGCCATCTCAAAAAGATATACAAATCTATGTCAGTTAACTTTCCACCAAAGCAATACATCAAAACCTAATTTTCTAATTTCAGTATCTTCATCAAGATATTTAACTATTTCTGACTTTGAACTTGCTCCTCCATTTTTAGATGTATGTTTATGTAATTCCTCAAAAAAAAATTCTCAAATTCTCCTATCGATCTAGACTTTGAATCAAAAGTATCCACCTCAGATGAAGAAAATTGACCACTTTTATCATTTGAATTAGGCTTTGCATACTCATTAAACAAAGATTCCATGTACGTTCGCACACCAAGTTCTATAGCAACCCTTTTTTCTCCAAACATCTTCCTAATTGCGAAGCCAAAAGTGCTAAATTTGTGACGAGGATCCAAAACACATGGTATGAAAAAAATCTTATTCATTTTTTCAGTATCACCCCAATATTTATCAAATTTCTCCTTCATATTTTCAACTATTTTAGCCAAAACATGATCTTCATTCGATATCAATTGATTCAAGTAAGCACCAACTTGAAAAATTTCTAGAAAATGAAAATTTGATGTAATATATCGTGATCCAGATATCTTCAAAGTAATATTAAAAAATATTTCAAGAAATTTTGTAACTCTGTTTACGCTCTCCCAATCACTTCTCAAAAGTGTACCTGTAGAATCTTTATCCACAATATCAACAAACTTAAGATGTAGTACCAAGACAATATCATGATCGGCGTACGGCCAATACTATGGAAGCTTACATACCTCAAAGAACTAGGTTCTTGGCGAAATCTTGAATTTCTTGAACGAACGCTTGAAACTTTGAACTTTTTCTCCTCTTGAATCTTCTCTCTAAAACCCTAAACGCTTTGGGCATGAATGAAATTGATTCTAATCAGTTTAGACTCCTAAAACATTACTAAAAACGTTTAAATCCGATTGGGTAAGGAAAAGACCAAAATACCCCTCACATTTTTGGGTAATTTTCCTTAATTGGACAGACTGACATCAAACAAGCAAAACTCCCTCATACGAGCTCGAAAATTAGCAAACTCAGTGGTGTTGGAAAGAGGATTTCAATACCTTTCACTTGATATTTTATGTGGCTGCTAACTCATCCTCTGCTGAAAGTTGTGGTTGTTTGAAGTTGACCCAACACTTAAAACAACTTAGGAATGACTTGAATGAACCCTTTAGTTCTTTTTGGAACTCAAGGTGCTACATCTAGTGATCTTAATGCTTAATAAAATTTTAAATTCCTCCGTAAAATCCTACTCACAACAAAAAATGTTTGAGTCTTAGCTCAAAAATTTTTCGGGGTGTTACAATAGTTTGCAAAAACATCTCAAGAAAAAGTAAATAATGAGAGACTCATCAACTCTATCTATCTATGAACCCTCTATTATTCAAGATAGATGTCGGGACAAGACCCATGACATCTCAAGAACACTGACTAGAAAATAAATGTGAAGTCCTCTAAAATGCAAGGAGGCTCACCCAAGCTCTCTGAAGTGCAAAGTGATCTCAACGAAACACATGTCGATGATCCTAAACACCTATCTGCATCATAAAGGATATAGGTCAAATGACATCAGTATATTGGATGTGGGAGTATGTAATATAGCTGAATGGATAAATAACTGAATTTATAAGGCTGAAAGAATACTTACCTCAACTCAACTAAATACAAAACAATAACAATAGATGACAATATTTAAAGCTTCATAAATAAAAGATTTTAACTCAAGGATGTATATAAAAATACAATAAAATACTTTTTACTCTTATTTGGTAGATTCTGTAACCGACAACCATCACTATGAGCTACGTGATGATACATCATCTCACCCACGTTGCTACAACTTTCTATACCTTGTCAGGATAATGGACACCTCAACTAAGTGGATCCACTAAAGCTTTGCTCGAAAGCAATAAAGAGTCATCTAAAAAGTATGATCTTTTATGTAGATTGGCTACATGGTTTATGAGGGTTGTGAGTTGTCTGAACTTAACCCTATGTTCATGCTCAATAATACTCCCATAAATATATATATATATATATATATATATATATATATATATATATATATTCAAGCTCAGTCATAAATGTATACAATATACTCTTTCTCAATTTGAAGTAATTGCTCAAAATATCATCTTAAGACAAGTAACTGCTCTAAAGTATCTCTAAACTCATCAACTCATTTAGAAATCAATGTAACTCTTTTCTCAATGTAAAAATGATACATTTGGAAATACTTTGTTCCATTATGCTCTTGCTCAAATCATGTATAAAACTCCTCTCGAAACTCTTCTTAGCTTTCTCAAAAAACCAGTTTAAGAAAATTGTTTGGTTAAAAAGATTCTCAATAATAACTCAATAAATGCTCAAACACTAGGGCTCATGCTGAAAAATGGACATGAAAAATCAACTCAAGAATCTCAATACAAGATATATAGCAACTCAACAATCAAGATTAGATTTCAAAACTCAACAATGAAACTTATCTCAAGAATTTTCAAAATTAAGGACGTAATCCTAGATTATCCTTTACTGATAGAAAGTAGATGTAAGGCGTGCGGATGAACTCAGTCCATCACTATGATAGTCTTACATACCTGATTATCTTGAGCTTGAGGAAGAACATTAGTTTTTTTTGGAGGAAACCTTTGATCCTAGAATCTAGGTGCTTGCTCTTGATAAAGAAACTCTGTTATGAAGTTCTTAAAGTGGAAGAATGTAACACCCAGTATATGAAAGAAGGAAGCTTAGCAAATTTTAGAATTTCCAGGTGTCACCAACGAGGGCTAACCACCGCGGTTGGATCTATGCGCGTAGGTCAGCCCGTAGATGGACACCATGGAAACTGCCTAAGGCAATAGCCACCAGGACCCACGCGCCATGGATGGGTCCACGGCCCATGGCTAGAGGGTTTCGTGGTTGGCCAAAAAGTATCTGGACTAAACCACGCTTGACCAGGACGGACCGTAGGTCCATCCACGGCCCGTCAACGTGGTCTCATGGTTGTTACTGGACGACTAATTAGAGGACACAAAGGTCTTTTTCGAATTTAATTAGACTTAAGTGGTGTCAGTTTACCCTAGTGTCACGACCCAGTGGTACACCCCAGATGTAACAAGGCGTACAAGACCCCGAGAGGTCTCATACAAGCCCCTTAGCATATCAGAATATAAAGCAATACAAATGATGCAGAAATTTTAAAGCTCTTTCCATATAATCGAAGTCTATTAAAAACAAGCGGAAGTCTATAACACTTTGTCTCAAACCATCCAAAACAACTTGAATAAATCTTTGGGACGCAGTCCATACAAAAGTCTAAAACATAAAAGATAGGCACAAAGGAAAGGTGATCAAATCCTCGATGTTATGAGGACTCACCAAGTCTTCAACTCCTTGCTCTACTAGAAACCTAGCCACGGGAATGGAACTCAATATCACCGGACCCTACATTTGATAAGAATGTAGGCAAGAGTATGTGTTAGTACAAAATGTACTAAATATGATAGCTAGCATAACATCATAGGAGCATGACAACATAGGCATAGGCATAATTTCTTACATAGATATAATATAAGCATTAGTCAACATAAGGCATAATCCATAAACATCGAGGATACAATATATTCATAAGCATAGTCCATACTTCAATCTTCATAACATAAGAGAACTACTTCTTAAGTGACCTCAAAGAATACTTGTGCAATGCATGAATAAGACCCCATAATCTCATCCATACTAAGTACCACTTTTAGGCCATCATAATCATACTTGTCATCTTCAGATCTCATCCTTAGCTTAATTCTCATAGACAAAAGAACCTTCACCTTTAGTCAAACTTATCAAGGAGGCAACTATATGAACAATCCAAGCTAAGGATACATCATATAAGAGAAACACTTCATAAGTAGCTTCAAGTCATACTTGTGTAATACATGGATAAGACCCCATAATCTCACCCATGCTAAGTACTCCTTTAGGCCATCATACAAGTTGATCATCTCTTTGATCTCATATTTAGCTCAACATTCATGGACAAGGGGAATCACCTCTAGTTATACATATCATGGAAGGTCTATCAAGCTACAATCCATAAAATTCATTCTTCATGACATAATACATATTAAGGGATCGTAGGTATTCGTCTCCATGTTCATTTTAAGAAATCATATGTATTCTCCTCCATGTCCTAATAGGGTGTAAAATAGACATTCGCCTCCATATCACTTTATAAGGATCATAGGTATTCACCTCCATGTCCATCATAATAAGATATAGGTATTCGCCTCCATATCACTTTAAAGGCTAATAGGTATTCACCTCTTGCTTTGTTTTAGAAGTTACATATTAAGGGTAGTGATTGAATAGCTTTATCAACGACATTTCATTTGATTCTAAGCATCAACGATCGTTAGTCAGTATATAACCAAACTAAATGAGTTGGGTCGAATCCCACAGGGAGTGGTACGTGTTTAAGATTCAATAGAAAAGTACGAATATGCTCAAATCAATCATAGGAATAGACATTATAGACTAAAAACATAATTCAAATCAGGGGTGACACGAATGTCAAATAATAGAGGGTTTTAGTTTTAATTATCAACTACAACAGCAACAAATAATACAGAATAACAATAATGAGACGGGTTCTTGGGATGTGATTCGATTATAGGCTAATGTAGACAAATAGGTAATTGCAACTGTTAGAAAATGGTTGTAAATCAGTAACTAAGCTAGACTATAGAGGAGGTAAACTTTCTCTCGAATAATTTACCCCGAATCAAGTCAGTTTCTCTCGAACATCGACAAGCATGCATAATAAGAACAGTTTACGCCTTAGTTTATTCACTCTCTTGAGCTGAATGTGTGGAAAAGGGTTTAGGATTCACTCTCTCTAGCTGAACCCATGACAACCCAATACCAACAGACCATCAACCAGTAATCTTAGTTTTAAAACCTCTCTCTTGAGCAAGCCAAAAACACAAAGGTAGAACTGCATTTGCAACTACAATTCTTTAATTTAAACCACAATTACTGATTGAAATCACTTCTAAACAGTATTTAAACTAACAATTAGCAATACCCATAAACTAAATCAGCCCATAATCACACCCCAAGAATTGGGGTTTTAGCTAGACATCATAAAAAGATAAAAATTGTTACCAAATTGAGTTTCCATGAAATGGGTAAGATCGATTTCGTCTTTACAAATGTCCAAGTTGAAGAATCTCAAAGACCCACTTCCAATTTCTCAAAAGTGAAAAAACTTCAATTCTTCAAAGCTATAGAAAACTTGTCTCAATACTCAGAGTTTAAACTGAAAATTAATTAGAAAGCTTACAAAAATGTTTCTCAGATATTAAACTAAATGTTCAAAACCGTATTTATAGTCGCCAAAAATATGCTGCGAAGGACCATTCAGCGCAGTAAGTCGGGCTCGCCGATCAACTCGGTGATCCACCATTTGGTCATTTCCATCGCCTTTTTGCTTTGGCCTTCAGCATTCTCCAGGTCTGTAACTTTGGGAGATCTAGTTCTGCATCACAGAATCACTCGGCGATCCACTGACTACTCCTTTCTCTCGCCAACTTGATTTTCTCCTTCTAGGCTTGGCACACTGGAACTTCAGGCAGTCAAATGGCCACTCGGCGACTCGCCTAATGGACTTGGCGATCACTGAGCTCTCTTTTCTTCCTTCTTTCAGCTTACTTCATTCTTTTTTGCAAATTAGTGTCATTGCTTTATTCCTCCATCCAAATACCTAGAAATCAAGGATTTTTCGTCTGTTATTAGCACAAAATAAGCATTTGAGGACACTAAGTCTATCCAAATAAAGTGTTAAATGAGTCCAAATCTTGGACTCATCAAATAGTCACCACACACTTCTCATATCATGACATGGGTAATCACCTCATGTTTATCTAATTAGGAATAAGGGAATTTAGCTCACATCTCACTCATACAAAGGTCTTTGGGCAATCACCACAAGCCTCATCATATTTCATAGTCCTTGTACTTAGATTCATTTTAGGTGAGCAAACCTTTCAACCTAGAATCATTCTATGTGAGAGAACCTTTCATATCATATCATATTCATGCGTAAGTGTGTATATGAGAATATCCTTTCAACAACACAACAACATATCATAATCATAGACATTTCACTCTCAAAGTGTTCATAAAGCATTTTCATAGATTTCATAAAACATACATAAATATCATACTTTACCTCCTTGAGGCTCAAGTCTTTCCCTTAATCATCATATCTAGAATTCTAACCTTAGACATAGATATCATCATAACTCAAGTGATTCTATCACTTCATACATTCAATCATTCATAAGGTAGATTAGGTGGGTGAAGTCCTTCGACCACAATTCTATCTAGTAGTCTATCACTATCATATAAGATTTACTCTTAAAGCCTTAACATACATGATTCATCATATTGGTCTTACTCTCAAAGCCCCAGAAATCAACATTCATCACTACAAGTCATACTCTCAAAGCTTTACTTCTTACAATCATCATACACACCTAGATCACAAGACATTCTAGTCACATGCTTCATTCTTAAGTGATTCTAATCATATCTCATCATAAAGGTTCAATCTCAAGCCTTACTAGTCATGATCCATCACATATACATTATTCTAATTCAATTCATGTCTACATGATTTTATTCTTGAACAATTACTATACATATCACCACTTCTAGAAGATCATATATGAATCCTCAATTTCCCTTCACAAGGCATAAACCCACATAACTTCAATTTCATCAATTAGACTAGGGTTGACCATGGAAAACATGTAATATCATCATACTAACATGATTCACTACTATTTCAGTCATAAACAATCAATATCCACTCAATTGGATCCATAATCAACTTAACCCACAATATTAGAAGGAACCCTAACTTGAATTAGGGATTTCATCTTCACAATTGGGGGAATTCTAGGGGACTCCATGGATGGAAGAATCTATGGATGAATAAGCTATTATACCTTGATTATAAAGCCTTACAAAGCTTGCAACAATGGAGTCTTGACTTGACCTAGCTTGATTGTCTTCTTCTTCTTCTTCACTTTCTAGAGAGAGGATTTTTAAGAGGGAATTGGGTTCTTTTTGGTGAGTTGAAACAATGACTAGGATCAATGAATTTAGGGGTCTAAAGGCTTTATATAGGTGGTCTAAGTAAGGTAAAAACAACACCACTTAACCCCTAATTAATTTTGGAAAGTTCCATATTAATCGTTTAAAACAAGTTCACTGACCTCACCCACAAGACCACGCCCACGGGCTGTGGGTGGACCCATGGGTTGTGCTGGTCAAGCGTGGGTGGTGGTCTGCAACACTGATTTCTGGGACCCTGACCCACGACCCCTCACCCACGGGGTATGGGTCGCTTCGTAAGTGAATTGTTTTGGGGCAGTCTGCTAAGGTCCTCCTCAAGGACCCTTGCTTGGTCCTTAGGGAGTATTACCTTGACGTTTTAACCTTCAACCCTTCATTTTAAGTACGGAGAGTTATTCACTACTCTAACCTTCCCGTCAAGCTCTAGTTTAGCCTACTAGTTTGCGAGGTGTTACAACTAGTCTAAACAACCTATATATGTACTTTAGACCCCTAATCTAAGTCATTCAAGTCATTCTTTCAACTCACCAAAAGAATTGGGTTACTCTCTCAAGTAATTTTCTCTCTATAAAGTTGAAGAAGAAGAAGAGGGTCAAGCTAGGTCAAGTCAATTCTCCATTATTCCAAGATTTGTGGGCTTTGTAATCAAGGTATGATGGTTTATTCATCCATGAAATCCATTCATCCATGGAGCCCCATGTTTTCACCAATTTAGAAAAAGAATTCCCCAATTCTAGTTAGGGTTTCTTCTAATGTTATGGTTATGATCTAATTGAGTGGATTATGGTGGTTTATGATTGTTTATTGTAAGAATTGCATGTTTATAGGATGAATTTACATGTACCCATTCCTAACCCTTGTTTCTAACCAAGAATTTATGAAATTGGGTTTTATACCATGAAACAGGAAATTGAGGATTTAGATGTAACCTTCTAGGATTGATGAGATACTTTGTAGATTTCTTGAGATTGAAGCATATAGACATGAATTGCTTAAGAGTAAAGCTTATAGACATGAATTGATTAAGAGCAAGTATGCATTATGAATTATGATTAGTAAGGCTTGAGATTAGGATTGTCTTGAGACTAAGGCATGTATGATGAATGATGATTGTTAGGGCTTTTAGAATAAAAGCTAAGATGATGAGTTATGACTTGTAGGTCTTTGAAAGTAAGGCTTAATTGATGAATTAGGATTATCAGGGCTTTGAGAGGTAAAGCTTATGTATGTTGATTGTATATAGGATTGTTGTGGAAGGATTTACCCACATGACCTATATTATGCATGTATGAATGAATAATGTGAAAGGTTTTCTCACATAGAATGATTATAGGTTGAAAGGCTTGCTCACCTAAAATGAATGAAAGCATATATGAACTATAATATGTTGAAGTAGTGATGTGATATCCTTTTATGAATAGCTTGACTTGGTAAGAAAGACCATGCATGGAAGCTTGAGTAGTAGATCTCCCTTAGATTGAGAAATCGTACCTTTCCAATGTAGCTTGAACTAGCATGAGAGGATGCTTGCATGATAGCTTGACTTGGTAAGGCCACACCATTTCATGATAGCTTGGATTGAGCAATAGTACCCTTCCTTGAGTAGCTTGGACTTGCAAGAGCGTATGCTTTCCATGATAACTTGGTCTTGCATAATGAGGTTCTTTTCCTTGATAGCCTTGAATTGGTAAATTGTAACCATTCATGAGTGATGATGTGTCTTGGATTAGTAACGAGGTACTCTCTCATGAATAGTACGAATATTAGGGATTAATCCCTAAATCAAGTAGCATGGTTATGATGAAACAAAATTACTTCAAGGAAGTATTGTAAGTATGTTTCTAAATGAGATTGATTATATGATGATAGCTTAGCTTGGATTGTTAATTGAGTTGCTTTCATTGACATGTATGAATAGAGGTGGATGACCTATGCATTAAGTAAGAATAAGTTGAGGTTACTTGAGAAGTGTTCCTCTTATGATATGATGATTTATGTGCATTGAATATGCTTATGACTTATGTTATTATCTCTTATGATTATGGTATGTGTCGTATGTTAACTAATGCCTATATTATGATTATGTTGATGATTTATGATAGCCATCATATTTAGTACATTTTTGTACTAATGCATAATCTTGCCTACATTCTTATCAAATGTAGGGTTCGGCGCTATTGACTTCCATCCCCATGGCTAGGATCATAGTAGAACAAGCAAGTGAAGATTTGGTGAGTCCTCATAGCATCAAGGATTTGACCACCTTTCCTTTACCTCTTTCTTTTATGTTAGAACTATTGTACGGGTTGTGTCCCTAATATTATTCAAGTATTAGATGGTTTGAGACAAGTGTTAAAGACTTCTATTACTTTATGTTATGATGAGCTAAGTGGCTTGTATGAGGTCTCTCAGGGTCTTATACGCCATGTTACATCTAGGGGGTACCCTTAGGTTATGACAAACTTGGTAATCAGAGCACAAGGTTTAGAATGGTTCTAGGATGTCTCAAAACCACGTCTAGTAAAGTCTTGTTCGTAAGTGTAAAGTGCACCACATTTATAAATGAAAGGCTATGAGATGATTAGGAAACTTCACTTCTTCATTTCTCTAAGTCGTGCAATAGAGTTTAACTCTATAAGGTCTTTCTTATAATCCTTACCCAATGGTCTACAGGATATGGCTACTATAAGGGATAATGCTAAAAGGAATGAGAAAGACAATGAGGATCAAGAAGTTCCTCCTTAAGCTCCTCCATAAGCTCCAATTGACCCTTTGGCTGAGGATGTGACTAATGCAGAGTTTAGGTCCGCTTTTCAAGTGTTGGCTCTAGACTTGACAACCCAATCCAATAGAGAAGTGGTAGCTCCCGTGAACCCAAATGTGGGTATGGCGGCTTCAAGAGTAAGGGACTTTATGAGGATGAACCCTCACTAATTTTATGGCTCAAAGCTTGAGGAAAATCCTCAAGAGTTTATAGATGAGGTCTAGAAGGTGCTATATATTATGGGAGTTACTTCGGTGGAGAAGGCAAAATTGGTTGTTTACCAACTCAAGGGGGTTGTACAAGTTTGGTTTAATCAATGGAAAGTAGCTAGACCGGTAGGAATGGGTCCATAGAGTGGCAAAGGTTTAAAACCGCTTTTCTAGATAGGTTCTTCCCTCTAGAGATGAGAGAGGCTTTGGTGCTTGAGATCATTAACCTTAGGCAAGGTAATATGAGTGTTAAGGAATATGCATTGAGGTTTACTCAATTGTCTAAATATGTTCCATCCCTAGTGGCTGACTCTAGGTCGAGAATGAGTAAGTTTGTGTCGGGAGTGTCCAATTTAATAGTGAAAGAATGTCGTACCTCCATGCTCATTGGTGACATGAATATTGCTCGTACTATGACTCATGCCCAACAGATTAAAGAGAAGAAACTAAAAGGAAGAGCTAGGAGAAAAAGAGGTCTAGAAATGATGATGGTAATTCTTCTTATGAAAGGTTTGATGGACATGGTCGTCCTAAGTACTGACAAAGGTTTTCCAGGAAAGATTCCTCTAATGCTCCTAAGTATAGTGAAGATAGGGTGTCTAACCCTAAACCGCAAGAAATTAGTAGTGAATCCCTATGGCCTACTTGTGCTAGATGTGGAAACAGACACGAGGGTAGGTGTTTAGCCGGCATAGAGGGTTGCTTTAGTTGTGGTGAAAGTGGCCACAAGATGAGAAATTGCCCAAGGATGAAGGCTAAGGGAAGAGAGGGTAAGCAAGTTGCTCATAGTGGTTCGGATAAGAATGCTCCAAATCAGAATAGGTTCTATGCTCTCCAAGCTAGAGGTGAACAAGAATGTCCTCCGGATGTGGCTACTGGTATGTGTTTTATGCTTTATTAGATTCCCATGTTGCTTTGTCTTTTGTGACTTGATAGACTTGATATGCTAGACTTTGATGTTGTCTTTAGTATGATTGGCTGCATTATTGTTATGTTTTATAGATTGTAGAACCCGACTTAGTCATTATGAGTTTTGGGGTATGTTGAAAAGATTTGATGAATAGGGTGTTTAGATAATACCTAGATGTGTTGAGTGAGTAGACTCCTCCAAGGGTAGTAGTATAGTTCACCATTGTTTAGAATCGTCTTGTGTGGTAATTGTAAAAGCTTAGTGATGATTTAATCCGACCTTAAAATTGAACGAAGAGGTGCTTAGAAAGTCTGTTTAGGCTTACTCCCAATAAGGAGATGCTATGCTTAGATAGCAAGGTCGTTGAGCACTCCTAATGTTCATGATTTGGGTTTACTTGAATTTCTCACCTTTAAAAGGTGTAATGAGTTTCGGAAGTTTAGTCCCCATTTTGTAGGCCCATAAGAGATCTTGAGGCATGTTGGTAAGGTTGCTTGTGAGCTAGGTTTCCTAATGAGTTGGCATCAGTGCATCCGATTTTCCCATGTCTCTAGGTTAAAGAAGTGTGTTGGAGATTCGACTTTCATAGATCCCTTAGAAGTGTTGGGAGTTAATGAGATTCTCTTTTATGGAGAAGTACCGGTTGAGATCTTAGACCGGCAAGTTAAGAAATAGAAGAACAAGGAAGTTGTTTCCGTGAAAATGTTATGGAGGGATCTTTTAGTGAGGGTTTTAGTTGAGGGTGCTACTTAGGAGGCCGAGGCCAATAAGATGTCCCGATATCCTCATCTTTTTTCCTTTTACTCCTCCTTTAGCTTGAGATGATGAGTTCCTCATGGTTTGTTCTTTGTATGAAGTCATGTGTGTTTTAGATGTTTCCATGATTTTCTTATGTTGTGTATGTTCATGAAAAACTTGTGTTTAGAAAGAAAATAAGTTTGCATGATTGTTTTTCCTCATGTTATAATGCATTGATGAATTGCCTATAGACTTCATGAGAAGAGTTGTGAAACATACCTTAGCTTGGAGTTGAGAGATTCCTCCTTGGACGTATATTATGAGTATAGATTTCATATAGGCTCCATGAGATTGTGTTGAGCATGCTTTTAGCTTGGAGATGATAGTTCCTCCTTGAACATGAGAAATGTTAAGATTCCAAGCATTTTGGGTTCTTAAATATAGTTCCTACCTTCCTTGTGATGCATTGAGCATGTTTAGCTTGGAGTTGATGAGTCCTCATTGGTTGTGTGCATTTAGATGTGTTACATTCATGATGGGTTGCTAGTCTTGAGTCGTCTCCTTTAAAAAGTGTCTAGAATGTCATTCGAGGATGAATGTTACCAAGGGGAGATATTGTAACACCCTGTATACGAAAGAAAGAGGATTAGCAAATTTTAGAATTTCCAGGTGTGACCCACGAGGGCTAACCACTCCCCGTATTTGGATCCACGGCCCATAGTTCAGCCCGTAGATGGACACCATGGAAAACTGCCTAAGGTAGTAGCCAAGCCAGGACCCACGCCCCATGGATGGGTCCACGGCCTATGGCTAGGGGGTTTCGTGGTTGGCTAAAAAGTCTCTGAACCAAACCACGCTTGACCAAGACGGACCGTAGGTTCATCCACCGCCTGTCAACGTGGTCTCGTGGTTAGCTACTGGACGACTAATTGGATGACACAAGGGTCCTTTCCAAATTTAATTAGACTTAAGTGGTGTCGTCTTGCCCTACTCTAAACCACATATATAAGTACTTTAGACCCCTAATCTAAGTCATTCAAGTCATTCTCTCAACTCACCAAAAGAATTGGGTTACTCTCTCAAATAATTCTCTTTCTAGAAAGTTGAAAAAGAAGAAGAGGGTCAAGCTAGGTCAAGTCAAGTCTCCATTCTTCCAAGTTTTATGGCTTTGTAATCAAGGTATGATGGTTTATTCATCCATGGAATCCTTTCATCTATGGAGCTCCATGTTTTCCCCAATTTAGAAGAAGAACTCCCCAATTATAGTTAGGGTTTCTTCTAATGTTATGGGTTAAGATCCAATTGAGTGGATTATGGTGGTTTGTGATTGTTTATGGTAAGAATTGCATGTTTATATGATGAATTTACATGTACTCATGCCTAAACCTTGTTTCTAACCTAGAATTGATGAAATTGGGTTTTATACCATGAAACGGGAAATTGAGGATTTAAATGTAACCTTCTAGGATTGATGAGATACTTTGTAGATTGCTTGAGATTGAAGCATATAGACATGAATTGCTTAAGATTAAAGCTTATAGACATGAACTGATTAAGATCAAGTATGCATGATGAATTATGATTAGTAATTAAGGCTTGAGATAAGGATTGTCTTGAGACTAGGGCATGTATGATGAATGAGGAATGTTAGGGCTTTTAGAATAAAAGCTAAGATGATAAGTTATGACTAGTACGTCTTTGAGAGTAAAGCTTAATTGATGAATTATGATGATTAGGGATTTGAGATTAAAGCTTATGTATGTTGATTGTATATAGGATTGTTGTGGAAGGATTTACCCATATGACCTATATTATGTATATATGAATGAATAATGTGAAAGGTTTCTCATATAAAATGATTATAGGTTGAAAGGCTTGCTCACCTAAAATGAATGAAAGCATGTATGAACTATAATATGTTGAAGTAGTGATATGATATCCCTTCATGAATAGCTTGACTTGCTAAGACAAGACCATGCATGGTAGCTTGAATAGTAGATCTCATGGATAGCCTTAGATTGAGAAATCGTACCCTTCCAATGTAGCTTGAACTAGCATGAGGATGCTTGCATGATAGATTGACTTGGTGAGGCCACACCATTTCATGATAGCTTGGATTGAGCAATGGTACCCTTCCTTGAGTATCTTGGACTTGCATGAGTGTATGCTTTCCATGATAGCTTGGTCTAGTATAATGAGGTGTTTTTCCTTGATTGCCTTGAATTTGTAAATTGTAATCATTCATGAGTGATGATGTGTCTTGGATTAGTAAAGAGGTATTCTTCCATGAATAGTATGAATATGAGGGATTAATCCCTAAATCAAGTAGCATGGTTATGATGAAACAAGATTACTTCAAGGAAGTATCGTAAGTATGTTTCTATATGAGATTGATTGAATGATGATAGCTTAGCTTGGATTGTTAATTGAGTTGCTCTCCTTGACATGTATGAATAGAGGTGGATGACCTATGTATCAAGTAAGAACAAGTTGAGGTTACTTGAGAAGTGTTCCTCTTATGATATGATGATTTATGTGCATTTAATATGTTTATGATTTATGTTATTATCTATTATGATTATGGTATATGTCTTATGTAGTATTCTTATGTTGATCATTTATGCTAGCCATCATATTTAGTACATTTTTGTACTAACGCATACTCTTGCCTACATTCTTATCAAATGTAGGGTCCGGCGATATTGACTTTTATCCCCGTGGCAAGGATCTTAGTAGAGCAAGCAAGTGAAGATTTGGTGAGTCCTCATAGCATCGAGGATTTGACCACCTTTTCTTTATGTCTTTCTTTTATGTTAGAACTATTGTATGGGTTGTGTCCCTAAGACTATTCAAGTATTAGATGGTTTGAGACAAGTGTTAAGGACTTCCGCTTCGTTTTATAATAGACTTTGATATTACTGAAAATGGTTTAAATTTTCGCACCATTTTCTATTACTTTATGTTATGATGATCTAAGTGGCTTGTATGAGGCCTCCCGGGGTCTTATACACTATGTTACATCTAGGGGGTACCCCTGGGTCGTGACAAAGAACATGAGAAAACCTTGGGTGGAAGGATTCTCTTAGTATCTTGAATTTTTTACTTGAAGGTTTTAGGGTTCTTGTTGGAGAGAAGAACCCTGGGTAAGTTCTAAGAGAATTTCTAAATACTTGAATGTTTAAATTGAATATTTTGAGAGCAAAACTAGTCAGTTGAATGACATACTCAGTTAAAACACTCAAAAATGACTTAGAATAGGGTTTAAAAACTTGGGAAAGGACCAAAATAACTCTAGAACATTTGCAGGAAGTTGCTGAAAAAAAAATGCAGCAAGCCTTCACGGAATGGTCTTCCAATCATGGAAAATTCCACCGTCCGTAGGTCCAGTCGTAGAATATCGACTGTCTGATAGGGTTTCACTAAAATAGGCATAAGTTTTCCCCGAACTCAAAATGAGGCAAAGTTGATGGCATTATAAAGAGCACTCATAGAGCTTTAATTTGATAGGTCATGGACCACCTAATTCATTATGAGCTGGGAGATATGGTTATTTGAAATTGACCCAAGTAAAATCTTATATTGAAACTCAATCGGTAAGAAAGCTTTCAACTCAACTTTGTGTTAGGAGATTCTAGTGACCTTAATTGATATCCAAAATCATTCTCACACTAAAGAATTGACCTTAGCACCTAAGAACAATTAAGAATCACTCGGCACAACCTTATACATAAATGAAGAATAGTTCGGGTCTTAACTTGGAAATTTTCGGGATGTAACAGGTTCGTAAGTTAAGATCAAAAGAGATTGCATGTGTGAAGGTCCAGTGAAAGAATAGATCGGTTGAAGAGTCCACTTGAGAGACTGAGGTTGATATGCACGAAAGATATCCACACCTTTTAAAATATTAGGACCAAAAAATGACGGACTAAGACATGTCGTCCATTGCTATTGTAAAAAATGATTGATAAATTAAAATAAATTTAAAACAATGTACAACATGACTATTTATTAATTAAAAAATAATTATTTATAATAAAAAGTGACGGACGACATCTCTACGTATATTTAATAAATAATCATTAATTAATTAATTAATTATATATATATAATGGCGCAAAAAAACAGCAAAAAAAAAAAAGCAACGAACATAGAATCATTGTTCGTCGCTTTTTGAAAAATAAATAATCAAAACGATGGACAGCGTCGCAAATGGCGTCGTTTGTTTAGCGACACCGTCCATTGTTTTTTATTTCTGTCGTTTTTAGCGGTTTTTTAATAGTGGTGAACAAAAAGAAAAAAAAAACTTGAACTTTTTCTGGATGATCAACAAAGGTATGAAACACAAATATACATTTAGTTTGTGAATCAAACTTTGTTTTCCAGTGATTCAAAGAGGGACTTTGGAGCAATCCTGCTAAAGTAGCAAAATCAATGACTTTCGCTGCAAATACATACAAGGTAGACAATTCGTCGATTTTGCTTTATATATCTTACACAGTCGAATGTTATAATCAAAATTGAGTTTTGAAAATATTAAATTAGTTAAATCAGTAATTTATTAATTTTAGGTTAAGGTCTGAAATCCCTAATTTAGGTCTCTAGGATCACATGAACTCATGGTCTAAATCCGACCAACATGTAGTATAATCTCAGTACATGTGGAGATCAATTCATCTCTGAAATATTTTGATGAAACATCAACAATTCTGATTCAAGGCCAAGAACTCTTCTCCTCAAATTTGTCAAAAATAACTATATTATTTCCTAAATCTCAATATAGTTATATAAGTTGTCTCATAGCAATTGTGACCCCTCAATTGCAATTGTGAGACCGTAAATACGAAATGACCCTCGCAAATGTGAAAAATAAACTTCGCTTTTGTGATTAGGACTCTCACGATTGTAGAAAGTAGACATTGATTAACTTTTTCTTTAATTTTGTGATCTTTTGTTCTCTTTCACGGAGACCTGGCCTAATGCCTCTCATTGCAAATGTGACACCAGTTGAGAAACAATTTCAATTGTTGTGCTAATATTATAACATAATCAGAATTTATTGAATCCCAACACAAATCACCCCCAACGTCAACTGTTTGACTCAAAAATATCATTATTGTGACGTGTGACAATATTGGCCACGTCTCATCGCAATTTGATGTGTGGAAAACACACTATTTAATACGAGTAGGGGGTGTCAAATGGACGGATTGGGTTGAAATTAGAGTTATTAAAATAATTGAAATAAAAATTTAGTTGGGTTATGACTCGCTCAAGTTTATTTTGGGCTCAAATGGGCTAAATATCAAGTTGGGTCATTACCCGCATAATTTGACCCGCTTAATCTCAATATTCTGAACATATTGTTATTTAACTTTTATAAGCATAATTTGAATTTCAACTCAAGAAAATAACAAAAATAAGTTTAAAATGGATAGATAAATCCTAGAAGATATAAAATAGATAGTAATTCATACCTTCAATATGAGAACATACATTACACTAATGCAAATTAAAGAGTCTTATAATGGGTTGAAATTGGAGATTACATTGAGCTCAATTGAAGATTTTTTAAGGGAAAATTACGCGGATAAACAAACATATACTTGTTAATTAGCTAACATAGCTGTAGTCTGAATTAATTACGGCTCGTAGCTTAATTTTAGTTGTAATTACGTGTGTTTCTCTCCTCACTTCCTCTCTCCTCGCTTATACATATACTAATACAAATTATATATAGACATATACAATTATATGACAAATATACAAATGCAATCACATATCTCCACTCCCTGTCGTCTCTCGCTCACCTCTCTCATCCCTCTCTCAATCTCGCTCGCCAAATATATGTCAAATATACATATACAATTCGATAGATATACATATACAACTCGTCTTTGTCCATTCTCTGCGCTCTCTAGCTCACCTCTCTCCTCCTTCTAACATGTAGCTACGAATCGTAGTTAGCAAACTATAGCTATGGAGCATAATTAAAATTATTTTAGTGGTTATTTGTGAAAGTTCCCCTACTTTAGAAATATGTTAAAGCTTGAATAGGTCGAGATTGAACCCAGTTCGATTTTTTTTTTAGCCCAACTCATAAAATTCTGAATGAATTAGGCGGATTATCTATATTTGAGCTTATTTTGACACCCCTAAATATGAGATTAGGACACCCATCAATAAGTGCACTACAACACAGAGAATAAGATGGATGCATAAATGCAACAATATTGTGAAGTATGTTTATTAGCCAAGCTGAGTTAGAGCCAGATTTAGAATTTCTAAAATATAAATGCACCATTAAAAAGAAAGAAAAAAAAAGTTGAAGAAAGTAATAAGTAGAAAATGATCTCTATTTTTTTGAGTAATTAAAGAACTCTGTATTTAACCAAGTATACAATTTAACTTTACTAGATCATAGGTATTAACAGATAATATTGAATCAAATTATAAAGTATATGTACATAAAATATCTAATTTTATAAAAAAATCATGAGTTCACATGCATCATAAAATGAACAATAATTTTCCCCAAGCAGAGTAGACCAAAGTTCCATATTAATAATAACAAGTTTAATGTAGTATTTTTCAACTTGTGCATGTCAATATTAGGAATCTACCTACTTATGACAAGAAATATTATTTTGTTATAATAGTGAAATTTTAATGTGTATATATGTTTGGTTTTATTTGATACAGTTCAAGTGTGAAGTAATAGCTGTATTAAAATTCATCATTTTCAAGAGAAAGAATCAATTTGATACCAATATGAAGATATTAAAAGAGATAATAGCTGAAAGTTTTTAATTTTAATTGCAGTGAATTACTATATTCTTTTGATATTGTTATCAAGGTTTTTAAAAGAATATAGTAATTCACTGAAATCAATTTTCAGTACATTTTTGGATGCGTAACAGTGTATTCATATCAATAGAACATTAAAATCTTTCTCTTGATAATATCGTTTAGATATTCGTAATAGGAATAACAATGTGTATCTGTTAACAGCAGCGAAAATTGTTGATATCCGATTCTATTTCATTAGGAAATAAAATTCTGATTCCACAAATTAAATATAGTGTTCCTCTTAGAACTCGAGGTGATGGGTCAGATTGCATCAGCTCCACATGAGTAATCAAAATCAAATATCCAAACTAATACAACAAACCAATAAGAAAAACTAATAGGCATAACTTGTCTTCAAACCAAAACACACCTGTCTAAGAAGCCCAACAGGCAGCAGTGAAACACAATGTGAATTAACTATGGTCTATCTATATACACCCCCACATGATTAATCATCTTCTACATTAGTCATGAACAATGGAATGAATGAGGATTGAAGCCTCATCTGTTGCTGGAACTGCATCGTCTGATCAAAATCACATATACAAACACTTAAAAATCAAAATTACGAAACATGAGAAAATTGAAAAACACTAATATCGAAGTACCTGCAAGAGGGGTTGGCAAGTGAGACATAATATTATCCAAAACACTCCCACTTTCTTCCTCTGTTTTCTTCATCTCACCTTTTTGTACTTCTTGATTCTCCACAGAATTTTCATTAGTTGGATGAAAAATGTTGGAGATCAAATTGTTAATTATTCCTCCACCTCCATTACTCTCATCACCACTTTTCTCCTTATCATTAGCCTCAAAAATATCATTTCTTTCTTTGTTTTTAGATTCCCCTGCTCTTGGACTCATCAAATTGGAAATTAAATGATTAATAACCCCACCTTCTTTGTCACCTTTACTCATTTCTCCAACATTTTCTTGACTTTCTTCTTTCAATTCTTGATCTCCTTCAGAGTTGGAGAATCCAAAATTTGCAATATCACTCATACCATCTTCCATTTTTGTCACTTTTTTTTTTTCAGAGTTTGTCAAAAATGGTGATAATTGAAATAATGGTGATAATGATGGACATATGTAATTTTTATATGGGAAAATCCTCCACGTATTTTGTGCTCAGAGTTTGAGTACCCAATAAGGGAAATACATGTGAAAGTTTCTTGGATTCTCTCATCCCATGCTTTTTACTGGTAAAGTCGGTTCTGTTTATAATATAAAAAAGATCTGCTTCTGTTTTCCCCTTTCCGAAAGGATAATTAGTAGTTTTTAATTGGGAAAAGAATTTGAAATATATCTCAATTTTGATCAAAATTATTATAATAATCTCAAACTTTGAGTTAGATTTATTATTCTATATTATTCAATAGTGTTTTTTAAAATAGATTATTAAATAGTATAGAAATAATAGGTTCTACCCAAAGTATGGGATTGTTATAACAATTTCGATTAAAATTTGTATATATTTCAGACTTTTTATCCTTTTTAATTAAAAATGTATGCATGTATATTTTCATCATCTAATAAATAACAATATATATTCTCAATGAATGATTAATATATACCATTATTGTCTAACAAATAATGTATATATTTCGTTAATAGATTGAATTTTTTTTTAAAATCAAAAATAATTTCAAAATTTTAAAAACATTACGCGGTTTTAAAAAATTACTTCATCCATCTTCGTTACCCCTCTATACCTGATCCAGATTTAACCTGATTAAAAAAAGTTTGAATCCTTTTTAGTTCAAATTCGATCCAGACATTTTATGACTGAGAGAGGAATTACTTTTTTTCTTTTGGCACACATTTGGAGGGGTAAATGAAATGGTGAGGTAATTTTTTAATGACACAAGACAAATTGGAAATTAAAAATTAGAGTTAAGATTATTTTTAATAAATATATGTATATTAACGAGGATAAATATGTTGGAAAGCTATTGAAAATCACGGAAATCACGTAGCTTGAGGCGTACCTATGGCACTTTCCTTAAGGATATTTCACCGGTTAAGGTGTATCCCCCAAGATTCAACAAGCTCTTCTAGTACTAAAACTAGGAGCCAGAATCTAACAAAGAATATATTTTACTTAAGAAAACCCAGCAAATAAATAAGGAAGAAAAGTTATTTTAATGTAATATCTTGTTCTCCTCCTTTTAACACACAAAAGTACTATATATATATATACAAGTATATGGTAAAAAGCATACCATCAGCCGTGTATATAATGCACATTAAGACCAAATAATTGTCATAAAGGCGATATATTATAACCAAATATGCCAACGGACCTTTTGTAACACCCAAATCAATAGTAGATGATTAAATCCATAAAGGCAATTAACAACTGCCATAATAAGAAAACAAACGGTTGGCTACAAGATTAAAAACCTTAATATAATATTGATAAGCTAAGTTATTAAGGTAATAATATGTAATAAATAAATTCAAATATTATTCTTATACTTTTTAAGATAATATAGATATTTTATCAACAATTCCTCATATATCTTAAAAAGAATATATATTAATTAAAAAATATATAAAAGATAATTATCGCTGAATTTTCAAAAAAAAGAATAATCATCGAACCTGATATCTCGAAGACTATGAACCAGACCTAGATAAAATAAGATTAATCTTACAGAACAAATGGTGAAGTTTAAAACTTTTATGAACCAAAAATTTTGTTGTAAGCTTAAGAGTCTTATTCTATCACATTATAATTGCACAGTCTTTGTCGTTATCGCGGTTTTGCGCAAAGAGGCCATGTGCGTGTCCTGGTATTCATGAATGCTTTAGAAATCCATCACAATTTCATAGAAGCGGCACCACTCCACACTCATATAGGTCCACCCATTAAGTGTATTCTGCAGAGCAATACACCACTTATAAAGGATATGGTTATGGATCAAGAGTTCACTACGCAACCTTACTTTCCTTGCAGATTTGCACTATATGCACGCCATAATCGATCACAGATGGGACAAAAATTTATAGTGCACAAGATCAAACGATGACTTGTTATTACACATATGAACCTAATTCATGGGATCTCCAATCACATAGGTTGGGTTACCATCATGTTTGATATACAACTTGACAATTGTCCCATTCTCATTGAAGCTTCATTTATTAATTTTTTTGCCCCAAATTTTAAGTCAGAGAATTGGCCAAATTCACTTATGACTTCACACGATTCATGGATTTAATTTCATCTCTTAACAATGTTCTATTACTCTTTGTCTCAAACTTATTTAATCACCGAATGGAGGTTACTTAACCACTTAATATCATTATCAGCTAACTCCTTTATATTTAGCTGATTTTTAAATCATCAACACAATAGATAAACACATATTGCATTTTAAATAACAAGACCACATAAAGTACGTTACCCCCATATTTCAAAAAGTTCAACTTAGAAAATAATATTTCTATGTAACAAGTTCAACCAATTTTTCAAATAAGCATTTCATCATATAAGTGATAAGCTAAAAAAAAAAAACTTCATGCAAAAATTATGTATCATCATTCAAAATAATATCTTTATTCTAGTGATCACAAGAAGAAATAAATTATAGAATCAAAGTGATCATCAAAAGAACAACATACTTCTTATTTTATTTTATTTTATTTTCATTTAACATCTTACTAAAAGGAAATCAATAACACCCAATTGGTAAGTCTCTTCATTATTTAAGAAGATATTTATTTCTTTACGTGCTAATTTTATAACCCAAAACTAATTTTAGAAAATAATTCCATAATTAAAACCACCAACACATTGATGTCTCTTTCTTTTCCTCCAATCCTCAACATTTTGAAAACTAACCATTAACATACGAGAGACTTTTATCATCAAAACATCAATGCATAAAACTTTTTTATTTATTCAAATGGTTCCAATTTAGCATGTCAAAAGTAAATAATTAAGTACTAGCATCTTCACTCATTACTTGAGAAACATTGAGAACAAATAAGCCATGATTACAATATCCTTTACCCACAAACACATTATTCTTGGTTATCACTACCTTACCAGATTCAAATGCAACTTTCACCTCCACCTTTCCTAATAATCCAACGGAAACCAGATTGGTTCATAAACTAGGAACATGCAGCACTTCAGTCAATGCCAAGGTTTTTCCAGATGTGAGTTTGAGAAGAACTTTTCCTTTTCCAAGGACTTGAGTGGTTGAAGAATCACCAAGATACACAACTTCTTCTCCTTCATTGACTTGGGTGTAAGACACAAAATCTATTTTATTTGCACAAATATGCCTAGTAGCACCTGAATCTATCACCCAGTCACTCACATTGGCCACAAGGTTAGCTTGGGAAATGACCGTCACTATGATATCATCTGCTTCAGCCAGATTTACTCTTGGCTTAGCAGGATTGTCATTTTTCCCAGCTCTGTTTCTACATTGAACTGCATGGTGGCCTGGTTTGCACACACAAAATAATTACCTTTTTTCTTAAAATTTTGATTGTTTGACCCAAAGTTTATAATCAAGTTCTTTTTCATACCTGTTATCTTTATTGCGAGACTTATTGTCTTCCAGAAGATTGACTTTTGTAGCAATTTCTTTTGCTTTGGCAAAATATGATTGCTTTCGGTTGGTATCCTCAATGATGATGTGTTTCACCAAATCTTCATGAGATAATAGCTTTTGTTTGTGCTTCAAATTTTGTTTGTAGTCATTCCAAGATTATGATAGTTTTTCAATCAATATATTAGCCACGAACTGCTCCGATAAAATGATTTTCTCCGACTTAAGATCTTCAACTAGTTTGTGAAACTCGTTGATTTGTACCTTCACATCTTTCTCCTCAGTCATCTCCAATTTGTAAAAATTACCAATAACAAACTTTTATTTGGTAGCATCTTCAGCAGTATATTTAGCAAGTAGCGATTCCCAAATCTCATTTGCTTACTTATTAGAACAATACACATCGAACAATTCATTGGAAAGAGTACTTAATATTGTGTGCTTACATACCTTGTTTGCATAAATCCACTGATTTAGTTGCTCAGAAGCAAATTCATCCGGTTTCAATTCTATTAGCGCAGACATCACTCCATACATGTCAAGAGCAGAGAAAATCCATTCATGCCATCTCTTATTGTCTACCAAAAACTTCCACTTTTGAAACATCAGGGAAGTATTTGGTAAAGTTGTGCGAAGGCACAATAGGGACAACACCATGAGATGTTTGAGCAGCAATGGTGGTATTATCAGTAACAGGTGAATTGTTTCCGTGAATCATGATAACTCAAATATCCTTAAGATTGTTGGAAAACTATTGAAAATCACAGAAATCACGTAGCTTGAGGCGTGCCTATGGCACTGTCCTGAAGGATATTTCACCGGTTAAGGTGTATCCCCCAGAATTCAACAACCTCTTCTAATACTAAAACTAGAAGCCAAAATCTAACAAAGAATATATTTTACTTAAGAAAACCCAGCAAATAAATAAGGAAGAAAAGTTATTTTAATGTAATATCTCGTTCTCCTCCTTTTAACACACAAAAGTACTATATATAGATATATAGGTATATGGTAAAAAGCATACCATCAGCCGTGCATATAATGCACATTAAGACCAAATAATTGCCATAAAGGATATATATTATTACCAAATATTCCAATGGACCTTTTGTTACACCCAAATCAATAGTAGTTGATTAATGTCATAAAGGCAATTAACAACTGCCATAATAAGAAAACAAACGGTTGGCCACAAGATTAAAAACCTTAATATAATATTAATAAGCTAAGTTATTAAGGTAATAATATGTAATAAATAATTTCAAATATTATTCTTATACTTTTTAAGATAATATAGATATTTTATCAACAAAATATACATTATTTGTTAGACATAGAGAGTTATAGATGCATCATTTTTTAAACATATATATATATATATATATATATTCAAAATCACAAAGTTGAAAAATATATTTATCGATTTTTCCTTCTTTTTATATCAAATAACCTTATTATATTAATATAATAATCGACATCATTTACAATTAATTTAATTAACCCAACAAAATACAGAATTTTGTTAAGTTATGTATAACACATTTAAAGATATAGGGTTATAATTATATAAACAATATGAATATCTTCAAAAGAAATTTATTAGTTTTCGAATATCTTTGCAAGTAATTTTTACTTTCAATGAACTAACTTCTTGATAACATACATTTTTTCTTAGATAAATTATATCCTAATTTTTCCTCACTTTTTAATATTCAGATAAAAAGTTACATTGGTCCCCTTCTCCATTATATTATTTTACCTCAACTTTTAATTTTAATATTCACATAAGAAGTTACATTGGTCCACTTCATTGTACTCCTATTCTGTAGTTATTATTTATCTATTATCTTCAGATGCATAGATAGTGGCTAAATCTGAACTTACATATTTAAATAAAAATGTGTGCATCTAAATTCAAAGTATCTGATGATGCAATAATTATTGGATGCATTTCTCTAACTATACTATCTTGGAATATCTTGCAATATTTGTTCACTTTATGAAATCAATGGACAATTTCACACTTAGTTCCTAATTTACCTTTGTCGTTAATTATAATTAATTATTTCTCTATTACATTTTCTAAGACATTGTATTTATTATATTTAAAGAGTGATATAGTAAAATTACATTTCTATTTATAGTTTCTTAAGAAGTGTGCAAAGTCAATTGAACAAGAATTGTTAAACGGATAGAATATTTATTTTGTTATTTTCCTCCCCCAAGTATTTCAGCCCACTCAAATAGATAGGCATGTTTCATGTTTGGTCTCCCCAAGAAAATTGTTTGGAAACAGGTTATGCATTATAAGACACAAGTTCATATTACTGAACATATACCCTAAGGCATGGCACAAGTTATGCTGAAGGTATAAGTTCAGTATATGACTTCTTAAAACATAATAGTCATAAACTGAATTTATATTTCAAGACACAAGTTATGTTTTACAGGACATAAGTTTAATTTTAGAATTTTGTATCTTGTAAGACATAAGTTTAGTTTTAGAACTTTATATCTTAAAAAATTCATAGAATTTATGTCTAAGGCATATCATAAGTTCAGTGTATGAAATTTCAAGGCATAAAGTTCTAAAATTGAAGTTGTGTTCCAAGACATGAGTTATGTCTTACCGGACATAAGTTCAGTTTCAGAATTATGTCTTATAAGGCATAAAGTTCAATTTTAGAACTTTATGTATTAAGAAACTTATACTACTGAACTTGTACCCAAGGAATATGTTATGCCTAAGGCGAAAAGATATTTGCAAGGCACATGTTATGACCTATAGAGCATAAATTCTGTGTATGAACTAGTTTCTTGAGGTATAATGTTCTAAAATTAAACTTATTCAATATATGTAGGGGGTGTACCTGGACCGAGTTGGTTCGGGTTTTTTAAATACCAAATCAAACCATTTATGTCAGGTTTTTAAATCTATAAATAAAATCAAACTAATCTAATAAATTTGGGTTTCTCAACTTCGGATTTTTTTTGGGTTTTTTCAGGTTTTCGGGGTTTTTCAATTTTTTTGGGTAAAGTGTTCATACAAATAAGATATAATTAACTTGTGTTTCAAATATTTCTTTGGTCTACCAAAATATAATTATCTAAGGTGTTTCTTAAGAAAATAACACAAAATATGATATGAGTGATGACACTAAAATATTCAACAAAATAATAAAAAAATCACATAAAATAAATATTGCAAATAAACAAGTCAAAATGAAAATGATCATGATTTTAAAGTATAAAATCATGCTAAAATAAGTATATAACTAAAAAACAAATATTCAACATTATTGTCATTCTTAATATTTGAGTTGATTTTTTTTTGTTAGCAGATGTATTGAATTGATTTTGATTTGAGCTTTGTTAGAATTACTAATATCTATGGAATATAACCTTTATTGAAATACTCAGAATTCTAAGTCAAACTTGAAATATTAATATGTTAAAAGATACTCCATTTGTCCCTAATTACTTGTCCATTTTTCTTTTTTTACTTGTCCCTTTTTACTTATATATTTTGACAAAACAAGAAAGGATAATTTTTTTACCTATTAAAACCCTCAATTAATTACTTTGAAAAAGGTAGAACTTTTTCAAAATCTTAAATTTTAATCCATCCACTTCATAATTAATAGGGGTAAAATGGTAAACTCACTATATCAATCATTGTTTTCTTAATATGTGTATCAATTCAACAATGGACAAATAATTAGGGACATAGAGAAAAATTATATATAATGTCGGGTTGATTTAATTTCGAATTGACTTTTTAAAGTTAAAACCAAACCAACCCAATATAGTCAAGTTTTTTTTCTTCAATTCCAAATCAAGTCACACCAAACCACTATTTGGATTTTTTTTCTCGGTTTGACTTAATTTACGGTTTGATATGATTTTTCGGTTAGACTTTATTCACCTCTAATTATATGGCATAACCTGTGCCTAGTGAAAAAATTTGCCTTGCGAATATTGTTTACCTAGTAATCTTTATATATATATATATATATTAGGGGTGATTTTTGTCCATATTTTTATTAATTAAAGTATTGAAGGGCAAAAATAAAAAACCACGAATTTAAACTAAAATATAAGAACCACCCCAAAATAAGACATTCCTGCCGTGCGAATGACCCTTTTATTTTTAAACGAGTAATTTTTTTTTTTAATTTTTCATTTTTTCTTTGTTTGATTTATTCTTTCAAAACTCTCACATTGAAATACTTATTCTCCTTTTGTTATTGTAAAATTTTCTATAGGTATATCAAACAAGTTTACTAGAATTAGTAGTAGTGTAGGTTGTAGCATATAACCAATGAGTTAAATGCAAGAAACTAACAATTGAGACCTTCTATCACTTCGTAATAATGCACTCATCTTCTCGAAATCTGATTTGTGCATAGTAAACATCTTTAATAGAAAATGGAACAAGAGAATCTTTACCTTAAATTGATGTTAGGATACAAAGTCTACTTACTCTAACAATTGATGAAACCTGGAAATAATTATCATTAATAATACAATATGCTTTAAAATAAGCTGAACTCAATGAAGGAAAAGCTAGTGTAACCTACAAAAAAAAAAAAAAAAACTCATAAGTCATTACACAGCTGAAGTCTGTTAAATGTGAAATCTAGCAGGTCCTAAATTGCATCAGATCCTTGCCATATTAAGGCATTCAATATACAGAAACATCTGAATTTTGATTTACAGGAAAAAACTTTTTTGAGCTCCAAATGTAGTCAAGATGAACCACCAATGTTACTCATCATCATTTCGAGTACTGCCAAACAATGCAATTTCCTCCTCGGCCATTTTCTTTGCAGCCCTCTTCTGCATCCTTCTGGTTTCTCTGGCAGCTGAATCAATTTGAACTTTCTCCATTACTGTACCAAAACCGGGAACTGTCCTGTTCAGCTTGTTGTAGACTCGGACACTGAGGTCGTGGAATATCTGAAACAATCTCTGTGTGTCGAAGGAAAAAAGTGTCAATATGTGACCTTATTGATCAATATTAGCATGAAGAATACTCATTCTAGGACCTTGCACTATCAATAACCTGTGTGAAATAGAGATAAAGCTTTCCTAAAGGTACATCAAAACTTGCCTAGTTCTAAGCTAAAACTAGGAGATCAAAATCATACGAATCCACATGACATAATGCACCAAAAAGTAGTAATATATGGACACTAACTTGTCGAAATACACACCACAAGATCACAAAAAGCCAAAAGTCAAATTCCGCAACCAACATACAAAAAAGGAAACTTGTGTTTCACAAGATCACAAAAAGGCCAAAAGTCAAATTCAGCAACCAACATACGAAAAAAGAAACTTTGTTCTAAGTTGGGATAGAGCACTTACAATGACATCCTTATTCCATTCAGCAATATATGGAGGGCCTGTTGTGTATGAACCAAGAGGCTCGCGGTACCATTCACCGCCATATGTTATTTGATCCATGGCTTGTTCAACACTTAGAACCTCCCATGGTCTCAATCCAGGAATAACCTTCTCTAATTCTTTCCTGTTTCATGCAAATGACCAGCTCAGTTATCAAATTATGACTCAACCTACAAAACTTTTGTAAAAGGACTCAAGTAGTTGATACAACTGACAATCTTCTTCTTTAATGCAACTATTCTTTCGCCTTTAACTAAAGAGAATCATAATAAAATAGTGATATCTTTAACTAAAGAAAATCATAAATTAAAATAGTGATATAAGGAAATTGATAGTGTTTCAAAACAGATAACAATGACAATTGGTTAATGCAAGATCAAATGATCATGCATACTTCTTCACCAACTTAGTAATAACATATGCATTGGCCTGGTGTGACCGTTTTGCTAAAGGAATCTAAACTGTTGTCTGTGAATGTCAAAATATGGATCAGCCCACTGCAATACTTTCCATGAAATGATACGCATGATGCCATTGTAGACCAGAAACAGAAATATACATATCTGAAAGTGCCTTACATTTTTTTTTTGGTTGACGAACAGAATATATGCTACGCTTTCCATAAAGTAAACATCCTCAAAATTCTTTAGTTATAACTTGTAAGAATGCATATCCGACAGCATACTGCAAACAAGCATTGCACTTGATAGTATTGACAAATGGAGATGGGTGCAGGGTTGTGAAAGGCGAGCCCCTTATCACCTTTGGAGAGAGGTGAGGCGACGCGATCTCAAAAAGGCGAGAATAAGCGAGTGGCGACGCGACAAGGCGAGGCGACAGAGGCAAAACAGGCCTGATTTAATAATTAAAAGGCAATATTAGGGTTTATTTGGTGTTTTGGACAAACACAACCCTCTTCTCCCTTTGTTCTCTCCAGTTCAGCTTTGCGACCTTGTTCTTCTTCTTTCTTCTTCAGTCCTCTGCTTCGCGAACTCATCAAGTATGTTTTTAGCACTTTCTTCTTCTTCTTCTTTCATGCTCTGTTTTTTAATTTCTGTCAGCACTCAGCAGTGTGCAGTCTCTGCTTTTTTAGAGTTCTAGTATTGCTCATCAATTGCCTTATGAATTATTGAGTCATTCAAGTTCTAGACTTTTAGTATCTACTATCTACTAGTAGTTTTTGAATTGAAATATTTGTAATATGTTATTGCTATTGAGATTTGGATATTTATATATGCAATTAAATATTTTAAGTTTTTGGTATTAATTGGTGCCTCAATTCAAAAAGGCGAGCGCCTCTCTGCTCGCCTCGCCACGAGGCGAGGCAGACCTTGTCGCCTATCACCGTCCAAAACACTGGATGGGCAATAAGTTTCAGACATCGACAGTAGAAAGAAAAATGTTGCAAAATGAAATGATTCTACATACCTGAGATCTTTTGGGATATATTTGTTTGGCATGTGGTCAGCCTCCAAAATTGATGTCAGCTCTGAGCCACTAGCCCAAAGAAACATGGTATGACTCGGAGTCCTTACACCAGGCCAGACACCATCATTTGCTTCTAGCACAGCCAAATCACGCCTTCTACTTTCATAAGCTTCTTCTTGCATCTGCTTATATGTCTTCGGCTCATGTCCTCTGAGAGGAACCCAAGGAGGTATACCCTTCTGTAGTTTGTGAAGGAGAGCAGTAGCACCAGCACCTAGTCTAACTGCACTTCAGCCAAATAAATGCAAGGGATCAATCATATGACAACATGGACCTCAACCTCCATGGAATGAGAGAAACAAAACCAAATACAAGAACTACAGAATAAGCACAAAGGTAACATAGCATGGTGACAAACATCTGAAGACGAATACGTAAAAAATTTAAAATGCTTGCTGGGAGTAATTTATGTTTTACTGATTAAATTGATATGAGCATATGCTTCAGAATGCCAGGGTTTCCTGAAAACCTCTCTTTTCTGATTAATTTATGTTGAAAAACTAACTCATATGCAGAGTAATCTCGATATGTTGTGAGCATTACTTGCAAAGACAAACCTTCCCAAGTGGCAATTGCTTTTTCCAGACCATATACCATTCCAATGGGAGCCCATTCATCCATATCCTCACCCCAAATGAAGGTGTGCTTATCAATGATTCCTGAACCCCAAGCAGTCTTAAGCTGTATCAATTCCATAGGTCCCCTCGAACGACCTAATCGATCCTTGTAGAACCACCCACCGCTTCTCATAATAACTGGAATTCAAGCATTATAACAACAGTCAGCAGTTGAAAAATAAGGAAAAACAACAAAACCAACGAGTATGACAGTCTCGTTGTAACCAGCATAGCACCAGATTACCAAAGTGCAAGCTATTTAGCTTCAAATTAAATATTAATGTAAATCATGATGAACTCATAACAAATAATTAAGAACATAACTAACACATAGCACCAGATCACTCTGAACTAACAGATAAGCTTGTCATAATAAGCTAATAGCATACACTCTAGTTGGAACTATAAGCAAACAGTTATGAGAATAACAGATAAGCTGTAAACCTTTTGAATGATATGTTGCAGAGACAACAGTGCCATCATAGTGATTTTCCACTAGGTGCATATCGACAACTCCTAGGTTTTAGTTACCCTTCGCCAGCCAGTAGGAATTTGTTTCATTTTCTTTGCAATTATATACACTCAGATCAAATGAGAGAATGTGTGTTTTCATCACTCCGAGATCTTCTACCAGAGGGGATTTAGCAACTTTTGCTCTACCCCCTCTCAGATATTAGGGATTTCTGACTTCACGGTGCTACCATTAAAACCTATTTATTAACAAGAATGTTTGATAAACTAACAAGTAAACTCCTTGTTTTTGTCGTCAATTGCAAATGAAATTCAAAGAACATTATTTCTTCAGATGCCTACTGTCCAAAGAAATCGAAAGGCAGACAACATATACACTACTCAAAACTTGCAAGCATCAAAAGAGCAGAATGTCCATCAAGATGTCTCAATAAATCTATAAGAAAAGCAGTACCAGCAGCTAATTCATGATAAAAATCTCCTACCTACGCACTCTTACTAATTATCCCAATATTGATAATTTAAGGAGTCAGGATCCTCAGCAATTCAAGGTGTACAGGACAAGTGAGGACAAGTGAGCACAATATTTTGCCAGTAATTGAAAGAATACCATAATCTTGAGCATATTAAGTGTAGAATGAATGTAAGCAAACTTACAATCATGATATCGCTTTTCAAGCCTTTTGTATCCAATAGCCTGTGCAGCATCAATGGGCCTTCCAGGTGGGTATGGTCGTTGACGAAATCCCCAAAGCCCAAAAAAGAACTGCCTTGCAAAATCCCAAAATTTATCATCTGATTCCTTCTTTGTCTTTATGGCTTTTCTGGGCATTGGCCTTCCATCCAATCCAATGACATTTGGCACTGCCTTCACATAAATCGATCTCAGTTGGGAAATTCTTGAAATAGAATGGACATATACAATTACCAAGGTATACCAAACAATCACACCCATGATCATCTTAAAAATCTATTGTTGATGGAACTCAATTCTTTTCCACAATTATGACTTAACAAAATAGATTTACTTTTAACATATCATAGAAAAAGAACTTAAAAAAGTGTCATATGTTACCTTTAGAGACCAATAGAAGACTGTCACTTGTAAAGCTAAATCACAATACAACAACATACCCAATGTAATCCCACAAAGTAGGGTATGGGAAGGATAGAATGTATGCAGACCTTAACCTTACCACTAACTTAGAGGTAGAGAATCTCTTTCCAATAGACTCTCCGCTTAAGAAAAAAGCTAAATCACAATAGTCAAACATAAATTATATCATGTCGCATTTCATGTGACTGTATCATATTAGTATTGCTAAAGTAACTATCAAGATAGTTGCTTTTACTAATTTGAGAAACAAAACAATACATCAAACTTCAAAACTCGAACTGTTAAATGAATTCAAATTTTTAGAATTCATAATGTGGTATAAAAATTTATTACTAATGAAATTTAAGTTTCAACTCCTACTTCACAATTTTCTTCCATTACTTACAAACAAGTTCCACAACTAACAATCCTAAGCTACATGTGGTCTGAATCCTAAGCTAATTCAGGTTCACTATATGAACAAGTTAATTCTCAATATCTAATTTTGCTTATGGACCTTTTTCATTCGATGCTTAATATTGGATTCTCTAACACTACAAATTCTGCAAATTTTTCAGTAACCTACAAATCTAACAGCCTAAAAAAAGACTCTTTTCTCTGCTACTTCGCTAAGAATAAATACAAACAACACAGAATGTAGTTTTTCGAATACCTGCCACAGTTTCTTATCTTCCTTTCGAAATGGAGCCGAATTCTCTTGAAGTTCAAGGTCATTGATTTTATCAGCAATCTCTTCAGCTTGGAGCAAGAACTGAACCACTGGGCTTTCCCGTAACTCAGCGAACCACTTCTCATTCTCCTCAATCTCTTCCTTAGTTGGGTTCTCCTTTTTCTCAAAAATCGGATCCTCATTCATAATCCGCTCAACTTCCGGAGCATGTCGAAAGTCGGGTCGGGTCTCACATTCCCAATAGAACTGGTCCAGCATTTTCCGGTAATGACCTGGTTTTTCAGGAACTGATTTGGGTTTTCTTGAAAATGGATTTGAAATAGCTGCAAAAGGCGGAGAATGTTGATGGGGTTTTAGGGAATCAAAGTGGGATAGAAGATTAATTGGTTGAAATGGTGTTGAAGGTTTGTTGAACCAGTTATTGTTGAATGGGTTGAAATTGATTGACCCCATGAATGAAAAAAATGGAACTTTCTGGATAGATTTTAGAAACTGAAGTTTAGGGTTTATGGGGTTTGAGGTTTTAGATGGATACGGAGGAACAGAGTATTTGCAAAAGATAGAAGCTGTGAGGAGTGACAGGGAAGATGAGGAAGACAAGGGAGATGTGGCCGGCAATGTATCTTGCCTATTGAAAGTCCATTAGTTTGTAAAGCCCAATGTTAAGTGATTCTTTACAAGAAAAAAAAAAAGACCAAAAGTCCAAGCTAGTTTACAAAACACCTTGTTCGGATAGTGTTGTTAACCCAAGTACTAAATAAGAAATAATAAATAAAATACATATAGAAATGATAAGTTACAGTATTGCTGTTAGGTTGAATATATATTAGGTAACATTTTCTGAAAATAACATAGCGAAGTTTAATTGATTATTTTCTTCTCTTTTTTTTTGGGTGGGTGGGGGAGGGGGGGAGGTAAATTGTATAGTAATAATTCTTTTATTATTAGAAAGTTAAGATATTAGATTATTTATACTTGTATTAGGGGTGTGCACTATTTAGATTAAACCGAAAAATCAAACCGAATTCTAATTTGGATTTTTTTTGGTTTGGTTTTGGATTAATAATTTACTTTGTTTGATTTTTTTATTTGGTTTCGGATTTAGATAAATAAAATCCAAAGAACGGAATTATATATATATATATATATATATATATATATATATATATATAAAGAGAATGTGAGTTATTGTCTTTTATCATAATTTAGTTTATATTTTATGTTTCGATATCTATAATTGATATACTCTTAAATATTGTGTTTTAAGTTTTACTTGTGATGTGTGTGTGTGTGTATGTATATATATATATATATATATATATAGTGTGTGTGTGTGTATAAATATATATATATATATAAAGAGAATGTGTGTTATTGTCTTTTATCATAATTTAGTTTATATTTTATGTTTGGATTTCTATAATTGATATACTCTTAAATATATATATATATATATATATATATATATATATATATATATATATATATTCAAATATAACTTTGATTATGTTTCTAATTATTGCATAACCGAATAATCCAATCGAAAAAAATCAAACCAAAAAGAGAAAAATCAAACCGAACCAAATTTATTTTGATTCGAATTAGGTTACACTTCTTTAAAATAAAAAACCGAAAAATTCAAATCGAATAGTACAAAACCAAACCGAATGCACACCCCTAAATTGTATAATCATGTTATAAGTTTTATTTTATATGAGTTTCATTAATCATCTTTGTAATTATTTCAAACTATTGATATATTTTTATAATTTTGTGTTACAATAATATTATACTATATTGTAAATTAAAGAATAAATACATAAAAATTTCCCCTAAACTTGGCAGCAAAACTTATTTTAGCACTTTAATTTTATGGGCGTTTATTTACCCCCTAATCTAGTATGAAGTGAATTAATTATCTGTTACACCCCAAAAATTTCTAAGTTAAGACCTGAACTATTCTTCATTTATTTGTAAGGTCGTATCGAGTGATTCTTAAATTGCTCATATGTGTAAATGTCACTAGAACCCCTAGCACAAAGTTGAGTTGAAAGCTTCCATACCGATTAAGTTTTGATGTAAGTTTCTACTTGGGTCAACTTCAAACGATCATATATCTTAGAATATATTGAATTAGGTGTTCCACGACTTATAAAATTAAAGGTCTATGAGTTCTCTTTCCAACGCCACCAAGTTTGCTTCAATCTAAGTTCTGAGTAAAAAAATTATGATTGATTTACTAGAGAAGCTCTAACCTGACAACAGCTCTGTGATGGCTCCGTGTTACTGAGTGAATACGGACCTCATTGTCCGCTGGGATAAAATCCCGACTTCCACCTTTTTTTATTTAATTTTTAAGGGTATTTTTGTTCTAAAAATCTTTAGGGAGTCATCTAAGCGTGTAAAAAATCAGTTTTCATAATCAAAACCCTCTCATTCTCTCCTAAATTTCTACGCTCAAGAATTTCAAGAAACACCAAGGCTAAGGTTCATTTTCCAAGATTTTCTTTCAAGTTTCTTCAAGAACATTGTTCTTCCAGGTTTGTAAGGATATTCATATTAAAGGTCTATGACCTATCAAATTAAAGGTGTATGAGTTCTCTTTCCAACGCCATCAAGTTTGCCTCAATCTGAGTTCTAAGTAAAAAGTTTTTGAATTACAAGTCTAAAGAACGATTATGCGGGCCGCAGTCGTTAATAATCCAATTTTTTATTGAAGTACCCTGACGAATGTAGTTGACCACTTGATAGTCAACGGTCGCTAACTACTCTAGTCCAAGTTGTCCACTTGGGTCACCGGTCCACTTCAAATAAAGCCCACTCTAGTTTACCTAAGTTAGAGCTAAGCCAAAATCCTCTTTTAGGTGCATTAACTTAAGATGACCCAATACCCAAGATGTATTGTGCCATTAGAAGATCACCTTGTGTCTAATTGGCCCACGGTCAATATAAGATGATCATTCAACTATTTGTTAAATTTGAAAGATATATATGTCGATTTGTGCGTACCGTTGTCCCTTGGGGTTGAGTTTTTATTTTTATAGATAGTTTCTTTGGCAAAGGAAGATCCTCCCCAACTGAATGAAGTTCAAAAGTGTCAAGAAGTTCGAAAATGAAGATTTCATATGAAGCTAGTTTAGTTTACCATTGTACCCCTACGTGGGACTAACATATATTTCCCTTTCCCCTATTACATATTTCCATTTGTTTTATTCATAAAATTTATATTAATATTTTGAGGGCAATGGAACGTTTCAGAGACGATATACACACCCTTCATATGTTAAGCTTACCTTTGACTTAAAAAGGTCACATGTATGTTAGGTTGCGTTACATATTATTTGTGTGTTAAATGTTACAAATTTTGTTTCACTCATGCTTGTTTGATTTGAGTGTTTATATACATATGTTTTGCTTTTAACATGATTGGTCAATTACTCTACTCCAATGTCTTAGAACGTTATTAGGCATATAAACTCAAATTTTCGAGCCCTTTTAAAATACTCTTAAGTACAATTACATCCGCAACAACAACAAAAATGAGAAGTAGAAAGTTGGGCAAAAGCCCCAAAATATATATGCGCAGGAATCAGCTGCAACAACATCGACAAAAGCAATCGAACCAAAAGTCCAGATTTTTATTCCTGATTATTTGCTTTTTTTTTTTTTTTTTGGCATTTATTAACATTTTATCAACTTAGATGAATCCTCAGGGATATTTTTATTTCGTTATTTTGTTACTTATTTTAACTTAAGTATTTAAATTTTCAAACTCTTTTAAGTTAGGCAATCTAAGCTTCAACTGTTATGACCCGATTTCAAAAATTATGGTTTCGAAACCTTTTCATAACTTGGCTATGTATTAATTTTGAAAATAATAGTCGCTACTTAGTTTTATAAAAAGGTATTTTTGAAATAGAACTTTTAATAAATCAGAGTTCGGGTAAGTGTTCAAGGAAGGTATTTAAGGAAGGCATTAAGCATCTTAAAGGATCCGCTAACACGCGGTTGACCGGCGGATATAAAAATTTGCAAACTTCATAAAATAAAAAGAGTTACTTATAATAATCTTGTTTGAACTTAGATAGTAGTCTTTTGATACTTGTAAAATCTCAAGAATAAACCCAACTTAATAAATTTCATCCATAGTCAAGTTTTTGAACTACACAATCAATTCAAACTCATAAACATGGATTAAAGGAACCTTGTTTGACAACTATGAAAGGATATAAGAAATCCTTAAGTCATTCTTACCAAAGTCCTAAGTTAGTTTAAAAGTCAAACTAATTTAGTTTAAGAAACTTAACAATTTATTCTAGTAAAAAATTTGAACTAAATAGTTAGTTCAAACTCATAATATGGATTCAAAGTTTTTCAATAACTATGAAAGAACATGAAAAGTTCTTAAATTATTCTAATAAGCTTAAACTGCCTAACTTAAAATGGGTTTTGAGAAATAGTTGAAATGCTATCAATAAAATAGAAACTTTGATAACTCCATGGGGATTTCATCTACATTAATAAAAAGGTTAGTAATCACAGTAAACAATGAACAATTAATGAAAAAAACAACGAATAAGTTATTTCGGTTTTAACCCAAATCCAATCACTTCTGTCGATCTCAGGCCTTTAACCCCAAAAAAAATTCCCTTGCTGCTTGCTACTGCTCAAGTTGGATTTTCAAGTCAAAACTTCCAACTTAGTCCCTTTGGGACTACTGCTATCTGCTTCAGCTGGTGCCATTCCCAGACTTTTCAAGTCCAAGAAAATGTTATTCCGTTCGTTTTAAAAAGAGTGACCTAGTTTGACTTGACACGGAGTTTAGGAAAATAATGAAGATTTTTGAGTCTTGTGGTCCTAAATTAAAGTTATGTCAAATGTATAAAATTGCCCTTTAATCTTATGGCCTTAAACATGTCACGTGAAAATTTTTTACCAATAAAGGAAAGAGGTTATTCTTTTTTAAATAGACTTAAAAAAAAAATATTTCATTCTTTTTGAAACATAGGGAGTATTCTTTTAGCCCTTTAGGCTACTGCTGCTGTCTTCTTGGGTGTTTAACCCAGTAATATTAGCTTTCTTTCAATCAACTTAAAGGAGGTTGACTCAAAGAGAACGAATGCAAGGAGATAGGAGTCCCATTAGACTCGAACAAGAAGGTTCATGCACAGAAAAATGGTGGAAACAAAGATTAGCAAGACAATTAAGCAAAAACCAATATGAATTGATGACAAGCAAATAATATAATTCAATCCAATATTAGGAGTTGTGTTCAGGAAGTCAAAACAATACATATGGAGCTACAGAGAGATAGGACTAGCTTGATCACATAATTTGACTATATCAACTTGCAAGCTCAAGATTCCCAGTAGACAAAAAGCATGCAGAAAGTTGTAAAAAAAAATTTGCTAACTTTTATCTATATGATTCAACAGACATAAACAAAAGATGCCAAACTCATCACACATATTTCTCAACCAATCATTCCTATTTTTTTTTTTTTAAATAAGGGAGTAAAAGAGAAACAAAAGACTTTCCTCAATTAAACAAGAGAGAGCAACTAGGCATAGTGAAATTTTGGCGTTGCTGGGCCTGTTTATAATGGGCTGAAGTAATTTAAAGAAAGTATGCTGAGATTGGTATGAAAATGGTTTCAAATTGGAGCCCAATCGGCCAGTATTGTTAGGGGTGTACAAAATCGAACCGAAAATCGAATCAAACCGCAAACCAAGTCAAATCGAAAAAAAAAACCCAACTAGTGGTTTGGTTTGACTTGGTTTGGTATTGAAAAAAAAAACCCGACTATATTTGGGTTGATTTGGTTTTAACTAAAAAAAACCAACCTGAGAACAAACCAACCCGACATTATATATATAATTTTAAAATTTTATTTTATACATAAAAATATTTACTTTGATATAATTTTTAAATATTTCTTATACTTTTTTATAGTTTTTATCTTTTAATATATTATTTCAAGTTTGAAACTTAGAATTCTGAATGGTCCAATAAAGATTATAGTCCATAGATGTTGGTAATTATAATAAGAGCAACTTTCACATATAACAAACATAAAAATCACATTTGTATGTTATAGCTATAACTTGTATAATTGTGCTCCATAAGTTTGCTATGGCTATTAATATGTATATGTCGCTATACATATACAAAAGAAATCAATTGTATAATCTGTTTCAGTATACATATACAAAAGAATCAATTGTATAATCTGTGTTTGTATAAAGTGAGAAAGAGAGAAAGGCAAAAGAAAACTGGGCAGGGGAAGATCGTATTTGTAAAATCATAAGTGTATAGGATGAAAATATATGCATTTGTATTTGTATATACAATTTTCTATCGCTTTATACAAACACAAACACAATGTATATATTTGTATTTGTATAAAGTGAGAGAGGTGAGTGAGAGTGGCGAGCGAGATCTGGGAGAGGGGAGAGAGTAGAATGAAAATATATGTATACATACAATTTTATCTTGCTTTATACAAACACAAACACATTTTATACATTTGTGTTTGTATAAAAGCGAGAGAGGCGAGGGAGACGCCAAATGAGAACGAGTGGCGAGATTCGATGGGAGTGAGGCGAAATAGCAACAGTTTGTTATGGGGTACAATTAAATCAAACTATAGTTATAGCATTAATTTGAATTAATAGTTTGTTATTATATACAATTTTCCCTTATCATAAAGCTTAAATCAAAATCAAATTAATAGTAATGCAAAAATGAAATCAATTCAACACTAAGAAGGACAATAATATTGAATATTTGTTCTTTAGTTTTACATTGGTTTAGAGAATTAAAATACATAATCTAATTTTAATTTCCTTTAATATTTAGTCATGTAACTAATACTTATTAAACTTATTTTAGCATGATTTAATACTTTTAAATTATGATCATTTTCATTATGACTTGTTAATTTGCAATATTTATTTTACGCGATTTCATTATTATTATTTTTGTTGGATATTTTAGTGTCATTAATCATATCATATTTTGTGTTATTTTTTTTAAGAAACACCTTAGATAGTTGTATTTTGATAGGACTAAAGAAATATTTGAAGTACAAGTAAATTATATGTTTGTATGAATACTTTACCGGAAAAACCCGAAAAACCGAAAAATCCAAAAAAATCTGAAAAAATCCGAGGTTGAAAAACCTGAGTTTTATTGGTTTGGTTTGGTTTATAAATTTAAAAAATCAACACAAATGGTTTGGTTTGATATTTGAAAAATCCGAACCAACCCGACCATGTACACCCCTAAGTATTGTAATAAAAGGGGTTAGATTTTGAATTAAGGAATGATCATATGACTTTCAATTATGGACAATCAGAATTAAGAACGTAGCCAAATTGAATCAACTTAGTAAATTCGGTTAGTAATTAAACAAGACGAATTAATATAATTAACTAACGAACTTCTTAATCTTAACGAAATAAAATAATTAACTTAATTATAAACCAATTATTCTAAATTATAAAATATTGACTAACTAATACTAATTAACAAAATATTCAAGTGAAACCAAAATATTTTTGTGAGATGATTTTTGAATATTCATAAAATGTAATAATTATATACAAAATTATATCAAACCTACATATTGCTTAAGAGTTATAAAAAATGGCAAAACTACTGAAAAAAATAACTTTAAAATATTTTGAGTATTATAAAATCAATTATTTCAAATCGTTTGATACTAAAAAAGCTTAATGATTAATCTACAATATGGAGGGTCAAAATTGGGTGTCAACAACTGCCCCTCGTTTGACTAGGGTGGATGAAAGAGACCCGAGGCAAATGAAATTGACGAATCCAATTTTGTCCGTCCACTAATTCATCTTTTTGGAATGGCGAATGGTAAGGATTTTTGAGGAATTATGTCCGAATCCTGGTATTGGATTTCCTACATATCTCACGTTACATGAGAATTCAGGCCACTTGTAGTTCAAAAGACGCTTGATTTTAAGTACGATTTTGAAAAAATTGCAAAAGTTATTCTGGTGTCAAAGTATGAAGAAACCGAAAAACTCGAGAACGGAAGAGAAGAGGTTCATTGGAGTACAATCGAGTTTTCAACATCGAATTCGCCTACATATCCCTAAACTTTGGAAATCAGACTGCTTGTAGTTCGACTCAATCGGTTGAAAAGTAAATCTCGTATGCGGAAATAACCTTTAGCTTAAGGTTGAGTGACAAATGAATTGAGCATCGAAAAGAGGCTTGCAAACCTCTCAACTGTGAATGCAGGGCCCTTCACACGGCGAAATGGTCTGATGGATCCTTATACTTGTATGAGTTTGTATTTTGAACCCTCTTACTTTACATTTTGTAAACTGGAACCTTAGACTTATTAAAAAATAATATTTGAAACCCTTCTGACCATTGACCAAACCTATGTGGCATAAATATTGCTGAGTTGGAAAAATGTGTAAATGCACTCACTTCCAAAAGCGTCAATACACTATTTTCTATTTAAAAATATTTTTTTTTGGACAACAATACTTTTTAATTAAAAAAAAAAAATCTTCATTAACCCTCTCCCACTCCACCTCGCCCCTGCCCTAATTCTTTTCTTCTCCACCACTCTTCTCACACATAACCCTCTCTTCTTCTTCAACAAAATCACCCACATCCATTCTCTTTTATTTTCTTTGAAATCACTCGTCATATACTTTTTTTTCTTCTTCTTCAACCCACTCTCCTCTTTGCAACAAATCAAACCCCTCGCCTAATTTCTTTTTTCAGCCCCCCTTTATCTAAATTTTTAGTATTTTTTATCTTAAAAGTTGAAATCATTATTTGTGTTGGATTTAAAGAGAAGGTATGATATGGATTAACGTAAAGAGTGATGGTGGGTATTGAAAAAAGTTGAAAACTCCATTGATAAGTTTGAGAAAACTTGAAGAACAACAAATGGGTCTTATGAATTTGTAAAATTAATTCAAATTTGTGATTGTGGCTTAGGATTTGTGTTTATTAACTTCTAGTTGAAATTTCAAGTCAAATAAAGAAAAATTTCATCTATTTGACATGAATATGATGCTCAAATTGTGAGCATATATGGAGATTGAAAAGCATAGCTATTTAAAAATTTCCAAAAGTTAATTTTTTTTCTTAATATTTAATTTCTTACGTGTCATTGGAAAATGACCTGGAATTACACATGTAAGAGGTTGGATTACACACACAGTGATCTGATGAGAAAAGGGTTTAAAATATTGTGTTTTAATGAGTTTAAGGGTTTAGTTGACAAAGTGTTAAATCAGAGGGTTCATAATACAAATGTATACAAGTATAAGGGTCCATCAGATCATTTCACCCCCTTCACACCCATAGATAAGAAATTACATGGACACAACTTCCAAAGCTCTAGGTGTATTGTCACTGGAATTTGAAAATTTGCCTTCGATGAGAGTTGAAATTTTCATTGAAAGCGAAAATGAAAACGTTAAACCCCAAGAAGAACCCACACACCTTATAATAGGGATATGGTCTGATTGTGGTGGAAGTCGTTCCCCAACTCGCATCCTAAGATTTTGATATTCCTCTGTGGACTATGTCCTAGTTCACTGCTAAGAAAAAGTTTCACGTTGTGTTGCGTCCTGTTTTGACGTAGTACACTTCGTGTATTGCATAGTCTGGAAAAAACTGTCAATAAAAAATGTAACATAAATACAAATATAATTTATGCAAACCTGGTTTACATGTCATATTGAATGAGATGACGATCCAATTTTAAGTGTATTACTCTTGAAGGAAGTGGTGATCCAAAGTGATGTGTCAATTTGATCGAGGTGATGATTCAATAACGTAGTGCATCACCTTTTAGGGGCATGACGTCCCAACATGTCACTTTTAAGGGAGGTGACTTTCCAACGTGTCACTTTTTAGGGAGGTGACTTCCCAACGTATCATAGTGAGGTGACATCCCTACGTGTCACTTTTAGGAGGGTGACATCCCAACATGTCACTTAAGGGAGGTGACTTCCCAACATGTCACTTTTAGGGAGTTGATGGCCCAATATAATAATAACATGTCACTTTGAGGATAATGACTGTCCAATATAATATAACGTATCACATTGAGGAGGTGACGACCCAATATAATAATAATAATAATAATATGTCACTTTGAGGGCAATGACTGCCCAATATAATGTAAAGTGTCACACATTGAGGGAGGTAACAACCCAATATATTAATAATATGTCACTTTAAGGGCCGTGACTGCCTAATATAATATAATGTGTCACTTTAAGGGCAGTGACTGCCCAATATAATATGATGTGTCACATTGAGAGAGGTGACGACCCAATATAATAATAATGTGTCACTTTGAGGGCAGTGACTCTCCAACATAATATAACGTGTCACATTGAGGGAGGTGACGACCCAATATAAAATAATGTGTCACTTCGAGGGCAGTGGCTACCCAATATAATATAACGTGTCACATTGAGGGACGTGACAACCCAATATAATAATAATGTGTCACTTTGAGCACAGTGACTGCCCAATATAATATAACGTATCACATTGAAGAGTTGACGACCCAATATATTTCTTTGAATGACATACATTCCAAATATATAATATTTCCTGCGATAAAAAATGAAATAGTAATTAGTGGGCTAAACAAATCTCAAAGTAGAGGATAAGGTTGTAGTATAGTCATCCGGTTTGTCTCTTGTAATTTTTGAAGCTAGTAAGATCTATGATAATCGTTAACGAGTTTGTCTTTCCTATGCTCATAAAGAATTTGGTAGTAGATAACAAGAACTAACACATGTCAAGACATTTTAAACGCGTCATTACGATTTGGAGCCATAGAGAACGAGAGATTTTGGAAGAACGCTTTGAGAACTTATAACGTTGAAACAAGTCACCAATGGCCGATTAGGGATGTCACATAAGGCATGCCCTTACTTTAAATGGATCTCTTATAAAGACAAGATTGGCTTGATAAAGAATATCTTTGAAACTTGAAGTTGAACGGAGATTTTAAGAACTTTGAACAATTTCAAAAATTTCCCCTGTTTTCAGTTCAAGGATACTTAATTGAAATAGTTTGCGGGAAACGAAGAATGATTGATTCAAAAACATGCCCAGTTTCCTCTGAGCTTTGTAGTTTAAAACAGCAGAAAGACCAAATCCTTATATAGAATTGTCTATGTATCTTGCTAGAACAAGAAATACTTAGTTCAAACCTGAAACTTAAAAGAATTTAAAGAGAACATAAAACTTGTCACAAAAAGCCAAAGGAATTGAAATAACAAAGGATTAGATTTGTCAACGCAGAAAAGAGTTGAACTATATCCTTGGTGTCGGAACTCCTTCATAATAATATCTTTGAAAAGTATCGGCTCATGTCCCTCTTCTTGTGAACGTCTGGACTAATTCTTCAAAATTTTGAAAGGATCTTTTGGAATTCTCTCCAATTCTAACGACACCTGAGGAGTTCAGATGTAATTAGTAACAAAATAAAATTGTCAAAGTAAAAGATAAGCTTTCAGATGAAGTTGTTCAATTTATATTGGTCTAGATAACGTCTTGTAGTCTTCGCCATTGTGTCAAGCTATTCTATCTATAAAATTGAGAATGTGTAAGTCGCAATAAAGTGAAAGGAAAAAATTTAAAAGATGAGTAAGAGTAGCAATCATCTAAGCTATGGCGAGACCACTGTGGGCCTAACGATTCCTTGTAACTTTATATTTCCCGTATCCAAAGAAAAAATTCTTAGTTTTGGGAGACTGATTCATATTGGCTTTGCCTTGCTGTCCTGGTGCTCCTGTGATCTCTGGCTTACAAGCTCGTCTAGTCTTGAAATATAGGTTTGCTAAAAATTTTAAGGACCCTCCTAAAAAATTTTGCCTCGATTTAAAGCGTAGAAGAACTCTTGAACTTTTTGTAGTTTCTAGTTGAATTTTTGAGTGAATCTCAAATTTTTTGCCCCAGTTGCAACTTTGATGTGATCTCTGATTTTGACTTGTGAAGAAAAGTCCTCTTCTAACGAATTTTGAGATCCTCTCAAAATTCTGCCAATTTCCATTATGAAGGAAAATGGAAATCTTACGGGGATTATAACTGAGTCGGTGTGGCGCCCACGTATCTCGTTGAGTAGGAATCAGGTCAAACGTAGTTCCAACCTAAAGAGAAATTGAGATATTTTTTATAACGTGACCGAAGCCAATGATGGCCACCTACGTATTCCACTAGGGAAATCAGGTCGAACGTAGTTCAGATTACATATAAAAGTGCTTACGAAGAAAATTAAACCGTAAAGTATGATTTCAAAGAAAATAAAATGATAAAGTGCGATTACAGGGAAATAAAGCAACAAACTCTAAATGCAAGACCAAAAAGATGCCTAAAGTGCGACTTCTAGTAAACTTGCTTCTTCTTTGCAATTGGTCATGTCAACGACTACTCCTTATGCTTGGGTAGTGGGTAGGTGTTCACATTCGGTGGAGCTTGTGCAAGTTTTACCACCTTGTTGTCAATCAGATCTTGGATTTTATGTTTGAGAGTGATACACTTCTCAATATCATGTCCAACAACTCTTGAATGATAAGCATAATACTTATTTGGGTCATACCAATCGGCTGAAGTATTCCCAGTCGTGGCTTTTACTGGATGGAGTATTTTTGCCTCTTTCAATCTCTCAAAGTTAAGTCAGTGTATCAGACAATAGAGTGAAAACTCAAGGAGGATTTCTCTCAAAATTGGAACGAGGTGCATTGTTTCGAGGATTTTGCATTGGTCGTGGAGAACGAAATGTTCCTTGATTGTTTGTAGACATGGTATTGTGAATCATGGTACCATGGAGGTGGTTGACAACTATATGAGATAGCTCCTCGAGTCGTTAACATCATAACTTCTTTCTCTTTCTTCTTTCCACTTCCAAAGGAACCAGTGTGGTAGGTCTTATTACCGAATTGAGATGAGGTAAAACTTGTTATTTTGCTGGTCTTGAGGCCATCTCCATCATTTCTCCGGCTTTGATTACTTCGGCAAATGTCTTTTCACCCATTGTTACCATTCTCTCATAATATTCTAAGTCTTGAGCTTAAATAAAGATCATTTCTGATTCCTCCATAGGTGGGTGCACCCTAACATCTTCTTCCCTCCAACGAATGACATATTCTCGAAAGTATTCAGTTGACTTTCGTTTTAGCTTGGCAATAGAGATCCTGTCTAGAGCGATCTCAACATGAAACTTGTAGTGATCCACAAAAGCATTCGCTAGATCAACCCAAGTATGCCATTTGATCACATCTTGCTTAAAGTACCATTCCAAGGCTTTTCCAGTCAAACTTTGGTTGAATAGTTTGATTTGTATCCCTTTGTTGTTTCCAACACCAATCAACTTTTCATAGTAAATTTTCAAATGGAAGAAAGGGTTTCTTGATCCACTAAATTTTTCAAACTTTGGAATCTTGTAACTATGTGACAACTTAACCTTAGGAAATGTGCACAACTCTTCATATTTCACACTATGGATACTATCGAACCCACGGAGACCTTTCATAGCATCTTCTAAGCTTTTCATCTTTCTATTCATCATTAAAACCTCAATTGATTTTGCATCATTTTCAATAGGGAAAAAGGACAAATATATCCCCAAATTATCATAAATAGTATATGTCAATACCCCCCATTATACCTTAAGGTTATTCATACCCTTACAGTCAATCTTTTGGGTTCTATTTACCCTTGTAACAAACGGAGGGCCACGTGTCATTATCTGAATGGTCTAATCCAAAATCAATTTAATTTTTACCCACAAATTAATAAAACCCACCCATCTACCCATAATCTAACCCACCCACGATCCGCATAACTTAAACCTTCAATTCTTCTACATTATTTTTTTTTCGTCCAGCAAAATAATTCTCTGGTAAGAGCTTAGCAGTCGTTGTCCTAATATGCTCCAACTTGCACCTTGTTAGAACATTATAAGCGATTGCATTCACTAATTTCTGGTCAATCATGTAGCCATGGACATACCCATCCTCGCCGATAAAGAACACAACAATCTTGGTGGTTATAGTAGGTGTTTGTTCTTGTGTTTGTAGGTTTAACTTCAGTCTCTGTTGCCTTTTTTATTGTTCTTTACAAATCTCTTGTTTGAGTGGTTTAGCTTGTGTTCTCTCTGGTAACTCATCTAAGATCTATCGATTTTTTCTTTCTGGTAGACCATATGAAAAACCATTTGAGAACTTTTGTTCTCTCTAGTGAACCATATGAGAACTTGTGTTCTCCATGGCAAACCATCTGAGAACCATCAGTTGTTTCTTTGTAAACTTCCATTGATAGCTTCAATTTACACATCATTAAAAAGTAAAAATTTTGCAAAATGAATTATTTTTCTTCATTTTCAGGCTCTTTGGGTTGTTCAATTTGCTTCACTTCTTTGATTTGTTCTTCATTTGTGTTGTCGATTCATGTTGGGACATTGTGGAATTCATTCTTGATGGTTCAAGAGACCGTGTTTTGCTTTGAGATCTATGAGGAGGCATCAAATGATTCAAAGTCGGATCGTAGGGGATCAACAACTAGATTTTGCGAGTTTGAAGTTGTGAAAGGTTACATATGGACGGAGTTTTCAACTGCCAGGAGTAGCGACATAGAAGTCGGCGTGTAAGCAATTTGGGCTGGGCTGTTGAAAAATTATTTTCCGGCAAAGAATGAGGGTAGATTATGGGTTCTCATACTTGAACCTTGTTAGAACATTATAATCTGCTCCAACTTGCACCTTATTAAAAATTATTTTTCTGCAAAGAATGAGAAGGCAACCGAAAATCAGTGAAATCTACTCTTTATAATTTGGGTGTGGGTATTTTTTCTTTGGGTGGATTTTTTAATTAATCAGGTGGGTTTTTTCATTTTTGGGTAGAAATTAATTAAATATCGGGTCGGCTGATAGGATTAAGATACGTGTATGTCTGTTAGTATAAAGAGTATAAACGCTCCACAATTTGGACGGTAGGGACATTGATGCCCTAATAGTATAACGAAGGGTATACACATACCATTTACGATAGTTCGGGGGCATATTTGTCCTTTTTTCCTTTTCAATATAGTGATCAACATCTTGGCGTCGAAACTCTTGAGCCTTGGTCAAAGGTAGAGCAGTGACATAAAAGTACACTGGCGGAGCATGATGTGCTACCATTGGAGCTTTCGGAGGAGCAAATGTATAAACAAGAGGAGTATCCTGAGTTGAATGAGTGAGTGAAGCACATTACGTTTGATGAAAGGTGGTGAATGATCTCCTTGATTAAGCTCAGTTGAAGTTGGAAACGAAGGTGGCATGGGTTCTTTTTGACAAACATCATGTGGTAGGCTCTAAAAAGCAGCTTGGTATTGCGTCATGATGAGATTCAGTTCACCAATTCGTTGCTCTAGACGGGTGATGACTTCCATGGGTTGCTATCGAGCCACTAGGATTGGCCGTAACAGATGAAGTGGGGATCAGTTTGGATGAAGTAACTGTGCTGATACTGAACTCCATTTTTGAACGAATCTTCTTAGTAATGCAAGTAAGAAATGATGAGTCTATAGTAACATTCTTGACCTTAGACCGTGTAACATACATATGTTCTGCCAACGGGTACTTGAAACTGTTCCAACACAAATTAGGCATAGTTTTTTACAAGGAGATGCTCCACCTTCCACCTGAGGTTGAGTTGTCACCTAGTTACAAGATTCCAAAGTTTGAAAAATTTAGTGAATCGAGAAAACCTTTCTCCCATTTGAAAATTTCCTATGAAAAGTTGATTGGTGTTGGAAACAACGAAGGGATACGAATCAAACTATTCAACCAAAGTTTGACTGGAAAAACCTTGGAATGGTACTCTAAGCAAGATGTGATCAAATGGCGTACTTGGGATGATCTAGCGAATGCTTTTGTGGATCACTACAAGTTTCATGTTGAGATCGCTCTAGACAGAATCTCTATTACGCCAAGCTAAAACCAAAGTCAATTGAATGCTTTCGAGAATATGTCATTCGTTGGAGGGAAGAAGCTGCTAGGGTGCAACCCACCTATGGAGGAATCATAAATGATCACCTACTTCATTCAAGCTCAAGACTTAGAATATTATGAGAGAATGGTAACAATGGGTGGAAAGACATTTGCCAAAGTAATCAAAGCCAAAGAAATGATGGAGATGGCCTCAAGACCGGCAGAATAACAAGTTTTACCTCATCTCAGTTCGGTAATAGGACCTACCAAACTGGTTCCTTTGGAAGTGGGAAGAAGAAAGAGAAAGAAGTTATGATGTTAACGACTCGAGGAGTTACCTCATATAACTGTCAACCATCTCGATGCTATCATGATTCACAATACCATATCTACAACAATCAAGCAACAATTTGTTCTCCACGACCAATGCAAAATCCTCGAAACAATGCACCTCGTTCTAAATTTTGAGAGAAAGCCTCCTTGACTTTTCACACCATTGTCTGATACACTGACTCAACTTTTTGAGAGATTGAAAGAGGCATGAATACTCCATCTAATAGAAGCCACGACTGTGAATACTTCAGCCAATTAGTATGACCCAAATAAGCATTGTGCTTATCATTCAAGAGTTGTTGGACATGATACCGAGAAGTGTATCACTCTCAAACACAAAATCCAAGATCTGATTGATAGCAAGGTGGTAAAACTTGCACAAGCTCCACCAAAGGTGACCACCAATCCACTACCCAAGCACAAGGAGTAGTCGTTGACATGACCAGTTGCAAAGAAGAAGCAAATTTTCTAGAAGTCGCACTTTAGGCATCTTTTGGTTTTGCATTTAGAGTTTGTTGCTTTATTTCCCTGTAATCGCACTTTATCGTTTTATTTTCTTTGTAATCATACTTTACGATTTTATTTTGTTTGTAAGCACTCTTATCTGTAATGTGAACTATGTTTGACATGATTTCCCTAGTGGAATACGTAGGTGGCCATCATTGGCTTCGGTCACGTTATCAAAAATATCTCAATTTCTCTTTAGGTTTGAAACTACGTTTGACCTTATTCCTACTCAACGGGATACATGGGCGCCACACCAGCTCGATCATATTCCCCATAAGTTTTCCATTTTCCATCATAATGGAAACTGGCAGAATTTTGAGAGGATCTCAAAATTCGTTAGAAGAGGACTTTTCTTCACAAGTCAAAATCAGAGATCATATCAAAGTTGCAACTAGGGCAAATTTTTTGAGATTCACTCAAAAATACAATTAGAAACTACAAAAAGTGTTCGAGAGTTCTGCTATGTTTTAACCGAGGCAGAATTTTTTAAGAGGGTCCTCAAAAATTCCATCAAGCCTAAATTTCAAGATCAGACAAGCTTGTAAACCATGCATCAAAGGAGCATCAGGATGGCAAGGCAAAGCCAACATGAATCAGTCTCTCAAAACTAAGGATTATTCTTTGGATACAAGAATTATGAAGCTACAAGGAATCGTTAGGTCCACAATGGTCTCGTTATAACTCAGATGATTTCTACTCTTACTCATCTTCTAAATTTTTCCTTTCACTTTTTTGTGACTTACACATTCTCAATTTTACAAATGGAATGACTTGGCACAATGGCGAAGACTATAAGACGTTATCTAGACCAATATAAGTTGAACGACTTCATATGAAAACTTATCTTTTAGTTTGATAATTTTATTTTGTTACTAATTGCATCTGAACTCTGCAGGTGTTGTTAACATTCGAAGTCAGAATTCCAAAAGGTCTTTTTCATTTTTGAAGAATCAGTCTAGACGTTCATAGAAAAAGGATAGGAGCTAACCTTTTTCAAATTCTATTATGAAGGATTTCCGACATCAGGGATCCAGTTCAACAAATCAACTCTTTTCCTCTATTCTTCGTTGACGAAATTTGTCTTCCGTTATTTCAAATCTCTTGCCCTTTTTAAGGCAAATCTCATTTTTCTCCAAGAATTCTGTTAAATTTCAAGTTCGAATTACGTCAGACCTGATTTCTTGTCCTAGAAAGATACGTAGGCAAGCCTATATAAGGATTTGGTCTTCTCACTATTTTAAACTACAAACCTCAGATTGGAAATGGGGCAACTTTTTGAAATAGTTCTCAAAATCTTCGTTCAACTTCAAGTTTAAAATATATCCTTAATCAAACCAATCTTCTCTTTACAAGAGATACATTTAAAGTAGGGGCACACCTTATGTGACATCCCTAATCGACCATTGGTGCCTTGTTTCAACATTATAAGTTCTCGAAGTGTTTTTCCAGAAGCTCTCGTTCTTTATGGCTACCAGATCGTCAAGACGCGTTTAAAATATCTTGACATGTGTTGATTCTTGTGATCTACTAACAATTTCTTTATGAGCGTAGGAAACAAACTCTTTAAAGACAATCACAGATCTTAACAGCTTCAGAAATTACAAGAGACAAACCGAATGACTACTCTCTATTTTGAGATTTGTTTACCTCACTGCTTCCTATTTTGTTTTTTTATTATAGAAAATATTATTTATTTGGATTGTCTGCCTTCTAGAGATTTATATTGATCTGCCACCTCGACATTATTTTGAATTGTCACCGTCCTCAAAGTAGCATGTTATTATTATATTAGTGTTCACCGTTCTCAAAGAGGCATGTTATTATTATATTGGCCATCATCGCACTCAGAGCACATTATATTGTATCGTCACCTCCCTCAATGTGACACATTATATTATATTGGGTAGCCACTGTCTTCAAAGTGACATGTTATTATTATATTAGGTCGTCACCTCCCTCAATGTGACACGTTGTATTATATTAGGTAGTCATTGTCTTCAAAGTGACACGTTATTATTATTATATTGGGTCATCACCTCCCTCAATGTGACACGTTATATTATATTAGGTAGCCATTGTCCTTAAAGTGACACGTTATTATTATATTGGTCACCTCCCTGAATGTGACACCTTATATTATGATGGTCAGTCACTACCCTCAAAGTTGTCTGTTATTATTATATTGGACCGTTACCTCCCTCAATGTGACACATTATAATATATTAGGACATTACCTCCCTTAAGCGCAAGGTTATATTATATTGGGATGTCACCTCCCTAAAAGTGACATGTTGGGAAGTCACCTGCCTAAAAAGTGACATGTTGAGACATTACATCCCTAAAAAGTGATACATTGGGACGTCACATCCCTAAAAAGTGACACGTTGGGACGTCACATCCCTAAAAAGTGAAATGTTAGGAAGTCATATCCTTAAAAAGTGACACGTTGGGACGTTACCTCCCTAAAAAGTGATACATTATATTATGTTATTGAATCATCACCTTGTTCAAATTGGATCACCACTTTCTTCGAAAGCAATACACTCGAAATTGGATCGTCATCTCCTTCAGTATGACATGTTAAATCAAGTTTGCACAAATTATATTTGTATTTATGTTACATTTTCTACTAACATTTTTTCCAGACGTTGCAAAACACAAAGTGGACTACGTCAAAATAGGATGCAGCACAACGTGGAACTTTTTCTTAGCATCAAATTGTGTCATAGTCCAAAGAGGAATATCAAACTCTTAGGACGCGAGTTGAGGAGCGACTTTCACCACAATCAAACCACATCCCTATCATAAGGCGTGTGGGTGTTTCTTGGGTTTAACAGTTTCAACTTGGCCTTCAGTGAAAATTTCAACTCTCACTAGAGGCAAATTTTCAAATTGGAGTGACAATACACCCAGACTTTTGGAAGTTATGTCCATGTAAATTCTTACCTATGGACTTGAAGGGCCCCGCATTCATAGTTGAGATGTTTGCAAGACTTTTTTCTACGCTCAATTAATTTGTCACTCATCCTTAAGCTAAAGGTTATTTTCGCATACGAGATTTCCTTTTCAACCGATTGAGTCGAACTACAAGCAGTCTGATTTCCAAAGTTTAGGGATATGTAGGCGGGCTCAATGTTGAAAACTCGACTGTACTCCAACAAACCACTTCTCATTCTATTCTCAAGCTTTTCAGTTTCTCCATACTTCAACACTATAATAATTTATGAATTATGTCAAAATTTGCGCGTTAAATCAAGCGTCTTTCGAACTACAAGTGGCCTGAGTTCTCATGTAACCTAAGATATGTAGGAAATCCAATACCAGGGTTCAGCCATAATTCCTCAAAACCCTTACTTTTCACATCTTTCAAAAGAAATGAACTAGCGGACAAACAAAATTAGATTCGTCAATTTCAGTTGCCTCAGATCTCTTTCATACATCCTAGTCAAACGAGGGGCAGTTGTTGACACCCAATTTCGGTCCTCCACAATTTAATTAATTTTCAAGCTTCTTAAATTTCAAACAATTTGAAATAATTATTTTGAAAGATCAAAAATACTTTTGAATTTATTTTCAAGGCAATTTTCCCTTTTTCCTATAAAATGTATCTCTATATACTTAAAATATATAGATTTATATAATTTTCAATTTTGAATATCTATTTAGAAAATTGTTTTACCTAAAATAGTGTTTTAATTAAGCGTGCGTTTTATTTCCCTAAAAAATTGACTAATTTGTGATTTAATTGGTATAGTTGGTCTTTTATTTCAAAATAATTATTTTTATCTAGTTGAAGTTAAGAAGCTTAATAATTAGTTAAGTTTATGATTTATCTCCTTTCCCTTTTATCAAATTCGGTTTAATTTTGAATCTAAGTTTGATTTGATAAAGTTTAGAGACCAAAAAACTTGTTCCTTTTTTTCTTCCTTTTAAGACCACACTTGGCCCAAACCCTACACATCAGCCAATATTTGGCCCATTTTCAGCGACCCAGCCCAATTCCAACTCAATCCAGAACTAGCTTCTAGTTCTATCTTTTTTTAGCATATGATTTACGTGTGTTGTTTTTCTTATGTAGTAGTTTATTTCCAGCAATTTATATTTGGTGTTTCTTTCCATTTTGATTAGTATGATTATGTTATTTTCCTTTCTGTGGTTCTCATAGTTAGCTCTTTATGGTTCTGTTGGGATTAGATGTTAGTTTCTTTCGTAGTCCTGCACATCTCATATTTTGTGTAGATTAGTTCAACTATCTTGCACCAGCTAGATATATGGTTTAATTCCTTTTCTTTGTTGCTTTGGATTAAATTAGTTATGATTAAATTTCTAAAAAAGGTTAGTCTTAACTTAATTAAGGTTAGGTTTCATTTAAGCATTTATTTCATGTTGAAAGTTTTATTCTTTGTCGAAATAACACTCGCCGTGAGACCCCAAACACCACATCCTATCTGAGACCTGACCCTGACACCCGATCACGCAACTTGAACCCAACCCCGACCTTGATACCTAAGTCGAGACTGACACTCAAATTGAGACCCAACACCGAAATCAGAACTCAATTTCAAATTGGAACCTGACCCCAAAGACAATCTTGGACCTAACTTTCGAAACGGGATCCAACTTCGACATCTAATCTTGACATATGATCTTGACGATTGATTTGAGACCCAAACCCGACACTTGACATGAGATCTGATCTCGACTCTCAACCCAAAACCTTATTTTGTTACCTGACATGAGATATGACCTCGAATACCCGACTCGAAACCCCATCCTAACACCTGATTCGAGACCCAATCCAATACTCGATCAAAAGTTCGACCTCTAATTCTAACTTAAGATCCGACCCAACTCAATTCGGGACTAGAGAGTTGGGTCTCAAATTGAGAATCATGAGTCGAATCTAGGATTATTGTATTGGGAATCAATACCCGAGACTTAAGTTAGGATTGAAAGTTGAGGTGTGAGGTTCAAAATGATTTCGGAAAATGTTTTCCTTATATTTTTTAAAGGAAGTCATTTTCCTTATCTTTGAGGAAAATAAGTTAATTTAGATAACATTTTTAAAAATATTTAAGCTAATCAAAAACATTTTCCTTCATACCAAACACATCCATAATCTTGAACTGAATTGTTTGTTGAAATATTAAATTGATGCTTTTAAATTTTCACTACTAAAAAATTGACAAAAAACGACGGCCAAAAGAGACGGACTGCGACACTTTTTTGGTCAAAATCGACTTAAAAGCGACGCAGTCACCTCCGTCACTTTTTTACCCGACGCTTTTCAAAAAGCGACGGACTGCGTAGCTAAAAAGCAATGGACTGCGTTGCTTTTTGACTATTTTTTTTTTGAATTTTTTTTAACAAAAGCGACGGACTCCGTCACTTTATTTTAATTTTCATTTTTTTAAAATTTCTAAAAAGTGACGGACTAAACCACGCCGTCCATCGCTTTTTTGGGTTTTTAAAAAAATTAAAACCCAGAAAACCAACAGACTAAACCACGCTGTCCGTCGCTTTTTCTGCAATATTTTTTAAGCAAAAACTGGCAGTTTCTACTGCCCACCTGTAAATGTAATTCAATTCAACACTATTCAGCCCAATCAAACACACACAATTATAAACAATCTAAACAAAATATAAAACAACAAAGTTAAAATAATAATCAAAAGTATCTAAATCATAAATTAAAGAATTATAAAGTCTTTCAAAAAGTTCATAAATGTCCAAAGATCTAAACTAGGAAGTGAGATCTACATAAACATCCTCATCACTCTCATCGTCGGTGTCATCGGGAGCCGAAGTAGTAGGTCAACGAGCGAGGTTCATTACTTGTTCTTTGATTTGCTGAACGGTCTCACTCATGCTTTCTTGTTCAGCTACTCTTCTCCGCTCCGACTCTGCTAGTGCCGCTGTAAGTTTAGCTATTTGATCCGACATAGCAGCAATTTGAACACTATCAAGTGCCTCGGCTTGACGTGACGAGCCAATACCTTCTAAGCCTAACTGGAGTCGTCTAACATCGTTTCGAGAACCTAGGCCATAACATCTACCCTTGTGCGTCCCCTCCTACCACTTTTTCTTTCCAAATCTAGGTGGACAGTTCAGGTGTCAATTGGACCGAACTATCCAGATTCTCAGCGACGTACTGATGAAAGTCATTCTGCATATTAAATATAAAAATTGACATCAATATATATACATATTATAAATATATTCACTATTAATATATATTATTCATATTAAATAACTTACAAAAGTTCGTTCGGCCCTTTCCTCCACCCACACATCTAGATCCGACTCATTTTCTTTCTTCCTGACATGAGTCTTCTTAAAAACCTCTAGTTCAATGGGAGTGCGTCCCAATTCTTTTTCCTATAAACAAAAATTGAAATTTATAACGATATATATGAATCAGCTAATTATTTATTTAAAAGTTTGAATAAGAACTTACCATCTCTCGTGCAATTGTTCCAATCGTCTTTGCAGCTCTGGTGTGCAACGAGCCACATTTAAGACTGCCTCTAGCCTTTTTGGCTTGATCTGATATTGCCTTAAACTTGTCTGTGTTCCAATTCATCAAAAACATGAGGCAACATCCAACCAGGACGTTCACCACTATCCCGAACTTTCTTTAGCCACCTAGACAGTGTGGCGGATGCCTTCTTCTCAAATGTGGTCCTAATGACCAAATTGTACCTCGACTCCCAAGTACACATAGTCTGAAAAAAAATTGAATAACGTTAATTAGATCGATGGTAAAAAAAGTAAAGTATACTAAACTTAACTAAAAAATATATACCTTAAAGTTATTAAACATCGTCTGGCGTATACTGTTTGGAATCTCACTCCAAAAGTGATAAGCCTGTGTATACAGTCTTTTAAAGCCCGGCAGCATCCTTTGCAGAATGCCACCTGCAAAACACATAATAAATATGTTAGTTCATGAATAATACATTAAAGTATAAGAAATAAATAAATTAAACAAACAAATAAATAACAAAACAAACTTACGATGATCCATCCGGCTCAATCATGACTCTACCAAGTCTGTCCTTCTAGCTAGGAGCTATAGCAGACATCGTATCATGTGGTGTAGCACTAGGTGTAGCTGTAGACGAGGGTGATACATCAGGATGCACAGAACGTTGAGTCAATGGAGGCGTACCGGCCATAACATCTGACTGCTCGCTACTAGAATCTCCAAGCCTCATGGCAGATAACTGAGTGGGAGATGGAGTACTTGCCGATAAGGGTCGTGCTCGATGAATAGCCTATAAAGGTAGGTCCTCGTAGCGTCGTGAAGGCAATGTCTGTGAAGTAGATGAAACGCCGACTGGTCGACGGTAATTATGATAATATTGCCGAGGATCTGCCATACCAAACAGAACAATAAATAAATGAGTATCATGGCTGATGCGCTCTGGCGCAGAAGAAATAGATCCTACAATATCTTCAGGATCTATCAGTCTCCTAGACTTCTTCTTCTTAGCTTGTTTAGTCTGGATAAACAGGCTAAGATGCTCACGATGTCTATCACCGTCATCGCCTGATGACATTTGTACGCAAATTTACATGTATAATATATATAAAAATCATAAATTAAATAAAATTAGCAAAATACACTTACATATATACTAGCTAGCTTTCATTCTACACTATTCCTCCTCGCTTGTTTCAATTCCATCATTCTCCCATTCTTCCTCCTCAGTTGTTTCATTTTCATTATTGTCCCATTCTTCGTCATCAAATGATTCATTTTCCTCATTCTCGGATATTTCTTCCTCAACATTCAGTATCTCATCATCAGATACTTCTTCTAATATGTGTTGAGAATGTTGTAGTGTGGTTTCCAATTCAACATTAACTTGTTGTTGAACAATTGCAACATCATTTTGATACGCCACATCTAAGACATTGTCAATTTTAATTCTTCCCACAAGCTTACTTTTTATAACAACCCACCAATCGGCTTTGTCTTTACGCAATGGATATGAAGAGTAATACACTTGTTTAGCATTTTGTGCAATAATAAAAGGACCATAACTTCTGTATTTCCTGGTGTGCTTAACTTCAATTATATTATGTTGATGGTCCACCTTTGTGCCTCTATGTGATAGGTCAAACCACTCACACCGAAACAATACAATCTTCTTCTTAGGCCAACCTGAATACCTCACTTCAATAATCTCTTGAATGAAACCATAATATTCAATAGTTTGACCAGTACCATCAACATCACCTTATATGTAGACATCGTTATTATTTGTTTTCTTATTCCTAGAAACTTCTTCAGTTTGAAACTTAAAACCATTGACACAATACTTATTCATTGTCAGTACTTGAGATTCAGGTCCAAGTGCTACTTCTTTCACTAATTGCAAATGTTGGACACTTGAGTATTCATCGTAAACCTACGTGTTGTTATTTCAAGTAAAATAATTTAGTATAACATGAATATATTATTAAATACTTAATGATTGCACACTTACATAGTTCCTCAGCCATTTGGAAAATTCTGTATAGATGGCTTCATTACCCCATGTGTTTACGAACAAGCTGATAATTTTACATTCAAGTATTTCGTTAGTTAATGATCACTTATTAGTATGTAATTTAATAACATATTTTTAACACTTACTTGACATATGATTGAATCTCTGGACAATTAAGCAAAATATGTGTCACAGCTGATTGCATTTCCATATCACTGAAGTCTCGTTTTCAACGCTTTTTAGATCCTCGACCATTTTGATTAAAAATTAATATTGGTGGAAATAAAGGATTAATATCGCCTTCATCATTGCGATTGGGCCTGTTTCTCCTACATGACACATCATCACCAAACTAATAAGAATAAAAATCACCAGTTTCTCTCCCAATATGACCTTGAACAAATGATCCTTCCCTTTTGCTTAATCATTTGCTTCGAACTACCAATTTTTCTGCATGTATATATGTATATATATGTTAATATATAAAAGACTTGGCGAATATATATAACTTAGTGAATATTTCTAATGGATACCTTTCAAATTGATACATCCATCTTATTTGAACCGGACCTCCAAGGCGGGCCTCTTGTACAAGGTGAATTGGAAGATGCTCCATCACATCAAAGAAACCACATGGAAATATCTTCTCCAACTTAGTAGTAGTAACAAGAATATTTTCCTCCATCATGTCTAAACTACTCTCCAACAACTTTCTAGATCACAAATCTTTAAAAAAAAGACTTATCTCTGTGATTGGTTTCCATATCCTTTCGGGTAGATGGCTAAAAGCAATATGAATTAAAGTTTCCATGAACACATGACAATCATGACTTTTCATACCTATCAATTTTCCTTCATTCATATCTGCCCGCTTTCCTAAATTCGAAGCATAGCCCTCCCGCATCCTCAAATTTTTTAACCTACTCAATAATTTCACATTTCTCATCCAATGTGAATGAAAAGCTGGCTTTGGACTTAACTATTTTACCATTCTATAATTCCTGCAGCCATAACTCTTTTCTCCTACAATATTTCTTTATGTCCATTCTAGATTTTAGATTGTCTTTTGTCTTACCCTTAACATCCATCACTGTGTTAAACAAATTGTCCAAGTAATTTTTTTCAATGTGCATCACATCTAGATTATGTCGTAGCAGATTGTCCTTCCAATACGGCAACTCCCAAAATATGCTTTGTTTGGTCCAATTATGTTCAACACCATATCCAGGAAGTCTAGAAGGTGAAGCTTCTGTAACTTTAAGCAATTGAGAAACTCTATCCCAGATTTGATGCCCTGTGAATAATGGAGGTGGGGGGTCACTTTCAACCTTATTTTTCCTAAATGCATTTTTCATCTTTCTAAACTCATGGTCCATTGACAAGAACTGGCGATGACAATCAAACCATGTATTTTTTCTGTCATGCTTTAAAGTGAATGCCTTACTATTTTCCATGCAATACGGACATGCTAGCTTTCCAGCTGTCATCTAACCAGAAGCACGCATACGGGATGTTGTATGGAAAGCTAGTGAACAAACCTTTTTCCCTCCATACTCCCTTATGTACCAAAAATCCTTTATTGTATATTAAAGCTTGTGAAATAATATAAGTGTGTTTGAGTATTAAAGTTTTGAAAGTTTTTTCAAAGTCCTTCGGGGGTTCCCGAAAGGAAAACCTCTCTCAATTTATCATGTAAGTTTTACGATGTTTACTTCCCAAAATTCCCCTAAAAAATATGTTATTTTATGTTAGTTTTCTAAGTTGTTAGTTTCAGTGTAATTATTGTATATGTGTTAAAAATTTACCCTTAGTATATGGTTAGCTTCTTAACTTCTTAATAATGACTATGGATTAGCCTGTAAATTCCTAGGATTCTTGGCTTTATAGTCCGCTTGATGAAGGGACGAATTTGTTGCCAGTTTTTATATCCGGGGTGTGGTTAAAGATGAAGTTGTTAAGAATAAAGGTTAAGAATAAGAGATGAACTGGGTAAGATAAAAAACAAAAACAAATATAAAAAATAAAAAGAAAAATTAAAAATTAAAAAATAAAAATAAAGCATGGGGAAAATAGGGAATTAAGTCGGAAATTAGTATGATTTAACTAAATAGGAGAGGGAGTACTGAGTAGGATTTACAAAATATTTGAAGCAAGCCATTAATATATTTTATTCTTACTAATTTTACTTTCCAACTTCATATCTATATTATGCCATATTGATTGGTTGTTACAATATATATCTATATTATTATATAGTTGTACCATATCTATCTTATTATTATCTATATTATTATATATATATATATATATTGAGTGGTTTACGTAGTTATATATATTAAGTGTCCATATAATATACTACCTACTTATTATATTTATATACTATATCTACCTACTACTTATTATATATCTATATACTACCATATGATATAATATATTCATACTATAATATATTCATACTACTTACTACCATATATTAAATACCTACGTATTATATTATAGATAAAGTATTATATATTATATTTTATATATTATTATCTAAGTGTATTATATTTTATTATTATCATACTTATTATTATCTAAGTGTATTATATTTAGTGTATTTACTGTTTTTTCTGTATTTACTGTATTTACTGTATTTCCTGTATATTTGTAGTATTTGTTGTATTTACTGTTTTTACTATTTTTACTGTATTTTCTATATTTACTATTCATATTTAGTAATCTTTGTAATCGCTTTCGCTTTTTATCAGATTTTCAGATTTACTATTTTTAATCAGATTTACTATTTTCTCGCTTTTACTTGTGTTTCTTTCTGCTTTTTAATATTTTTATCAGATTTATCAGATTTCTGATATTTGTAGTATTTGTTGTATTTATCGCTTTTCTCAGATTTTCAGATTTACTATTCATATTTAGTACTGTTTTCTATTTTTACTGTATTTTCTGTATTTACTATTTTCTGTTTTTACTGTGTTTACTATTTTCTGTTTTTATTGTTTTTACTTTTTTTTACTGTATTTACAGTTTTTACTGTTTTTAGTGTTTTTAGTGTTAATACTACTTAAATATCTAAGTGTCCATATATATCCGTACTACTTAAATATCTAAGTGTCCATATATATCAGTACTACTTAAATATCTAAGTGTCCATATATCGGTAGTGTTAGTGTAGTATTAATTATATCTAGGTGTTAATATACTATATCTAAGTGTCCATATATTTTGGAACCACAAACACTTAGATATAATATATTAATATAATATAAAGTAATAAGTAGGTAGTATATTATATGGACACTTAATATATATAACTACGTAAACCACTCAATATATATATATATATATATATATATATATAATATAGTAATATAATAATATAGATAATAATAAGATAGATATGGTATAACTATATAATAATATAGATATATATTGTAACAACCAATCGATATGGTATAATATAAATATGAAGTTGGAAAGTAAAATTAGTAAGAATAAAATATATTAATGGCTTGCTTCAAATATTTTGTAAATCCTACTCAGTACTCCCTCTCTCATTTAGTTAAATCATACTAATTTCCGACTTAATTCCCTATTTTCCCCATGTTTTATTTTTATTTTTTAATTTTTTATTTTTGTTTTTATTTTTTATATTTATTTTTGTTTTTTATCTTACCCAGTTCATCTCTTCTTCTTAGCCTTTATTCTTAACAACTTCATATTTAACACACACACACACACACATATATATATATATATATATATTTCAGTAGCATAATATCTGAACAACATCACCTTTGGTGAAAAATATTTCATTTCTTTAAGTGTCTAACTTATATTTGTAGAATTGTAGTCTTATCCTTTTTTCTGCCACATACCATATGATATAGTTGTTGTCTTATTAAAGTATCTAGTATCTTATAAAAGTTTTATTATGATATAAAATATTAAACTTTTGATACAAGAGTATTTTATTATCAATCACTATTTTCTTATCTATTTTTATATAGCTAGCAAGGAGTGTATCTTGTGACATAACATTTTCTCAAATTAAAATGAACACAAAATAACAGGAAATTCATACTTAAAAAATTTCATACTCAATATAAATATAAAAAAGAAAAAAAATATAAAACAATACATAGTCAATGAAGAAGGAAGACAAAAATATATGTTCATACTATATTCATTGTAGTGTTCCATTTGATTAAAATGTCTTGCCATCAACACTTTACTTTATCCGTTCATTTTACTTACATATCTATTAAAACATAATTATTATCATGACTATATTATCATATTGTAAGTAAAAGTGAAAATTGATTTTTGAAATAGTGAATTTAACATCAAAACTAATAATTCAATGGACTATGTTGATGCCTGTTGTTTTAGTAAAATTAGAAAGAAACTCCTTCGTTTGAGGGTAAAAGAATAAAAAATAAAATAACAAAGAAGAAATATCTTACTCAAATCGTGTGACATTTTTCATATTTGTTTATTATTATTGTCTTTCCCACAATATTTTGTCACTATTAACTCGTGAAAATCGTAAGAAAAATACAATTGTGGATTGATGAATGATTTGCTACAATTTTTTCACCAACTCTTTCTTATGTGGTACCTCAAATTTTGTTGAATTTTGAACTTGATTAACTGTTGCAAATAACCCTTGAGATTTTGAAGAAGAAGAAGAGTAGAAAACTTTAACAAAAATCGCAGTTTAAAAGTGAGAGAAAACTCCTCTATTTATAGCTAACAAATAGTAGTATGAATAAGTGTTAATTGTGTCTTATCAGAAGAGTTACAACCTTTCGAAACTCACTTCTCATGGGAAAAGTCACAACCTTTTGAAAAAGTCACAACTCATCGGAAAAGGCCCAACATTTTAGAAAAGTCACAACCCTTTGGAAAATCACAACCCTTCGAAAATATGACAACTCATCGAAAATGTCACAACCCGTCAAATAAATCACAACCCTTTGGAAAGGCACAACTCTTTGAAAAAATCACAACCCTTTAATGTGAAAAGGTATCTACTTTTAATATAATTAAATTAATAAATATAATTAATTGAGTACTTTTATTTGGGGGTATTATAGTAATTCAACATTCAAGTTTGAGAGTTCATGCTTTTAAGGTAGTATAGATTATTACAAATTTGTAGGTTTATCTTTTATTTGATTAGAAAATAGTTAATTGTTCCTTCATTTGTATTACTATTGGCATATTTTTTGTTATTTTCATTTTTAACTCGCACGAAATTATTTTAAAAAATAAAAACTTTCAAAAAAAGACGATGTGCTGACTTCAACATGTATGATCTTTTGTTAAATGGGTCATATCAAGGAAGAATATGAAAAAAGGTTAAAGTTTAGTACTTCCTTAAATAAACTAAGCCTCCCTTCTTTTAGAAAAAGATGACAGATTATTTACATTTCATTTGATGGTCAACGGCGAATAGATAAGTAGAAAATTAAGTTAGTTTTTCTTTTTCAAATATAAAGCATGTCCTTTTTCCCCACCAAAAAAGAAGAAGAAAATTGTATCTTACAAACCGAAACAATTAAGATAATATTTAGAAGTTCTAATTTTTAGTATTGAACATATTTCTTCTTTTTTGGTATGGGCTAATTTATAAGAAGATTGTTTCAAAAATAGTTGTTATGATCGCGTGAAGCATGGACGTGTTAACAAGTGAAGAAATAAACTAAGAGGAGGATTAGAAGAACCTGATTGATGAACTTGGTCTTTGACTCATAGCTGCAAAGTTTGGCCTTTGGCCCAATATATTAGCTTCCTTTCTTGATCCATACGAGGCAGACTTGAAGAAACCGATGTTCGGGTTTGATTCAACCCGAGATGCAAGGAAGAATATGGAGTCTGAAGGTGCTCATTCCTGCACAGAAAAGAAAATTAAGGATCAGGTGCAAATTTCTTACAGTAACCTTGCTCAAAATAATTCTCTCCTATTCATGTAGTGCTAGGTAGATCATCACCAAACTAACAAGAGAACAATTATTCAAAGCATATAGTTTCACAGTAACCTTTCATGCTAACTGGAAAAGAATCGGAACGTAATAACTGATCAAAAATTTATTCTTAACAAAAGGAACTCTTTTAAACATAGGATAATTTATCCAATAAGCTATGTTGAGCAAATGTACCATGAATAAACGAAGGGAGATTCATCAACAAATCCAAAGTAAGGAAGGGGAAAAACTATCCAGTTTCAATTAGGTGCAAGAGAATTACATTCACCCTCAATCACATGCTAAATTCTCTCATAAAGAAATACTTGTAGTGTCAAGTCCTGTTCGAGAGGAACGTCATATAAACAGATCAAGAAAACAATCCCCTAAATGAGACTAACAAATTTCCAAACAAAGGTGGGCAGCATTGTAGTGTTCAGCACATTTACCTAAAGTTATCTTGTATTAAAAAGCTTATTTGAAGAAAAGATGTTATTGCCAAAGAAACAACCTTCAAAGTTCTTCATGACAGCAGATTCAAACAGATCCAAATATCCAATTAAAGAACAAACTGGCCTATTTAAACTATATTAGGAACATTTGTTTTAAAAAAAGAGGCTATCATCGAGTTTTAAACGGAGAATAAGAACTCATCCAACACTCGGCTTGGGGAGCCAACGCTTTAGGGGGTGAGTAATGCACATAGACCTAAGATAGGTATAAACCAGAAATTTTTCGCGAATCTCAATGGAGAATTACATTTCAGCTAACTCAATAACGACCAGACATTTATTGTATTCTTATTTTTTCCAGATTTTCAAACAGGAAGGGAGGATGGAATGAAGGGGTACTAGCTTTGAATCTAACCATATTCCTGTCAAGAAGCATTCATTGTTCTATATTTAATCGTATAGGATTACTTTCCAGTTCCTGACCAGAAGAAGTATTCAAACTAGGTATGAATAGAGACGAGATTGAACTAAAACGAGTAAACGATCATGAATTTAAAGAAGCAGCCAGTTAAAGAGCCATCCATACTAACCAAAAACAATATTGAATTTGGGTCAAATAGCGAAACAATTTGAGACAATGCTACAGTTGCATCTTTATAGGAATCATACTTGGATATTCATTTAAATTTTACCGAGTTATTGTCATATAAGAACCATCCAAAGGAACAAACACCAACATGTATTCAACTGAGTTGTCATCTTAAGCTAAATATAAGAAAAGAAGTGCATATGCTAAACAACAGAACCACTAATGGATTTTATTAAATATGCATCTAGACAAGAGGCCTAAGTAAGATTAATAGAATTAATTTTAATAATGAGACTTGCATATTTCGGCATAACAAACTTAACATCAAACAGAGGCAATTTGTGATCACAGTCGACATGGAAATATTTTTTAGGAAAACTCATGATCATGAGGAAGAACAAACAAGACACTTAATAAAGATGAAGACATTTCAGACTATACGAAATAGAGTTTTTACTAGGATTCGAGAGTGTATCTGTTATATTCTAAGTGTTTTGATGATCCTCACAAATGCAGGGACCCGGTCCCTACAGAGTGCTCTCGTCCAGATTCAAAATGGGGTACAGTTGTAAAGCTGCCATGTCAAGTGGTAGGTGAAAAGTGCAGTGTATTGCACCAATAGGAAGAGCGGATGAGATTGTCTGTTTCAGTGGCTCACAAATTCAGGGACCCGGTCCCTGGTAGAGTTCTCTCCATCAGATGTATAATGGTGTACAACTATAAAGTTGTCCTATCAGTGGATTTGGTGAAGTTGTCAGCGTACTTCACCAATAGAAACAAACAAGGTTGTTTGTCCAGTGGACAATAATTCTTTTTGATCGATATAATCAAAATGACAAACAACGAGAAGATTCATTCATTCAAAAGAGGAAGAGAGTTAGCAAGTCTTCTCAAGAACTCACAAAGAACATTGCAAGGGACCTAGTCCCTGCAAGACTGCGAATGTGAAAAGGACGACAAGACAGTTGTCAGAAAAGTTGTCACCTCTGATGTGGTAGGTGCACGTCCTTTTAGGGAAACAGACTCAGCCAATGAGGTCGTCTCAAGGAGTTTATGTTCATTTGATATAATCTCTTAACACAAATCACAAACTCAAGATATGGCAAACAAAAATTCTTAAGCGTACAAAGAGAAAGCCATCTTCAAGGAAGAACACTGCTCAACTCAACAAAGGGACCTGATAGAGTGAAGAAGAGTCTTGTTGTATTTTGAGCTTTGTGTCTTACGTGCTTACATTGTAAATCTACTCCTAAGTTATAAAGGATAGTAGATCATTTGCTTGTCTAAATATTTAGTTTGAGTCGTATTAACTAGAGTTAGTTGAATCTTCTATGTTTTGGTCAAGCCTTTTACACCATTGTTTTGGTGTTCTCTTGGGTAGTGTTGCCTAGGAGTGTCAACTAGAGTTAGTTGATGTGTGGTGCAGCAGAGTTGCTGCTCGTTTAAGCTCTTGTCTTGGAGATCAGAGTTGGTGGCTAGAGTTAGCCTTGGGGGTTCTTAAAGTCTAGATCAACTAGAGTTAGTTGGTTTAGTGGGCAATAGGATTATTGCTTTGGCTTGTTTAAGTAATAGGAGTACTACTTAGTGTGGGATTAGGGTGTTAATCTCACGGTTGTGGTTGTAAACAGTGTTTTACTTTTGCTTGAGAAGATTAATGAAAACAAAATAAAAATTATGTGTGATAGGTCGCGGTTTTACTCCCTTGAGCAAGGAGGTTTCAACGTAAAACTCTTGTGCCTATTTTACATTGTGCTATTTAATTTCTGCACTTTAATTCTGTCGAAGGACCAGGTCCTGTGATCACGGGTGGATGCGTACATTCCAACAATATCTAAATTTAATATCAACAATGATGAACAATGTTGAACCAGCAATCAATCCACATAAAAAAATTCACATAATTTCAAAATGAAATCCTAAAATTTGACGCTTAAACATCTTATACAGAAACAAGAATGGAGCAGTCGAAAACACAACACTAAAATGCATCTAATAAACAGCTACACCGAGTATTACCTTCTGAGAGCAGCAACGCCAACGCGGGACTCGAGACTTGAAGATGATGAACTCCAACACAGAGAAAGGCAAGCTCCGACGAACCAAATACAAACTCCGATTAAGAACTCTCAATTTGCTCTGGGCTTTCACCTTGCCCAGACTTCTGAAACTTTTTACGCAACTCAGAACTAGTAATAACCTGTTCGAAACTTCTCAAACTCTTTTTTTTTTCTAAGTCTCAACCAAAAATTGAGACCCCAAAAAGCCACCCCATCTTCTTTCTTCAAAGACTGATATTTATGGGGAAAAAAACAAGTAAATCTTTCTAGGGTTCAACTAAGCGGGAAATTTCAAGTTTCAAACAAGATCAATCAGCCGTTGTGAGAGAGCTGTGGAGAGAATTCAAATTTTCAAAAAATATATTTATCCCTTTGGAGAATCATTTACGGTTACCGTTGGGAGAGGAGCGTCAAGGCGAAAAGAAAAGAAGAATAGAGTGTGGGCGGGTTTGAGTGATTTTGGGCCTAGGTGATCTGGAATTGGACTTACTCGTGTGGAATATCAATTGGGTAAAAATATAAATTCCACTAGTTTAGGAGTTAATTACATTCATTCTCATGATTTTGCAGTATTATCAAACCTACCATAATTCGCACTTCGGATACACATATCTAAGGCGTTCAGATACACATAATTAATTGTATCTAAATAAGGAATGTAATTGCTACATGTATCTCGAATACATGCTCATTAATCAGATACATATAATTAAGTGTATTTAAATAAGGAATGTAACTGGAAGGACATAAATTAAGGAGGACATCATGTGTATAACATCTTTGGAGTATCTACGACTCCTAAAAAAATATTTAAAAGTTTGAATTTTTGTGTATATGATATGTTCATTATATGTATCTAAACTATTCTTTTATGCATCTGATGTTTCTTCTATGCATCTGATATATACTTAATGATTAGGTGTATTTGATATGTTCATTCTATGCACCTGAACTGCTATTTTATGTATCTGATATCCAACAAAAAAAGTCAAATTTCAGAGGTTATGAAATGACTCCTTTCTTCGACTTCCTCGATGCTGATGAGTCGTAGTCTTCTCCTATATGGGAGCTTTTTAGTCGGGGTGGCGTCAATGGGCGTGATGAGGTCATAGTTGGTAATGAAATCAATTTTTGTTGGTTGTTATGGTTGAATTTTTGGATATTTATGAATCAACTATAGTTGTAATTATTAATTAGTACATGGGTTAACCCCTAAATCAAGTCCTAATATCTTTTTGATAGATATCCTCACCTTTCCTCCAGTCTTACTTGTGGTCTTGCTGGTTTCCCTGTTGGTATGATCATCGGAATGTTAGTGATGTTGGGAGGAAAATTGTAGAAGAAAGATGACTAATTTGGAGTGAAAACATAAATTATTGAGAGAATTAAGTGAGTAGATAATTGAGGACTCTATTTTAGGTTAATTTTAATGTGTGCTTAATCTCAATATATTTTACTTCAAATCTGGTATTAATAAATTCTAGTTTTAAGGGATGCGTTTATTTTGATTGTATTTTTTAAAATATATGGTATAAAATATTAAAAGTGGTAATATATGTAATTGTTTAAAAATAAAGATAAAATTAGTATATATGATAGTGATGTATGTCTAGTTAGGTAGTTTTTCCATGTCAATTTCACACATTTGCACACTATATTCAAACAACGTCTGTATTTTGAATTTGGAGCATCTGTGGTAGAAAATTCATAACTGGATGGAGGGATATTTAACTCACGTCTATCTATTCTACTTCAAAGAACTATTGTGATGATCAAGTAATGACACGCCCTTTTCCTCATATTACTGGACTTAAAATAATACTAATAAACTACCTAATTAAGTAGCTCGGTGAAGAAGATCAAGTAATAACATTATTCATAAAGATAAGTTATTATTATTTTTTTCATCTTCTTTTTTTTGTCCTAACTTTTGCCTAAGCCGACACTTTCTAGGGTTTCAATCTAGCAGATCCTTTTGTTTGGACCATACACAACATAAATTCATATAGGCCAGGAATAACATGCAATTTATGCTCGTGAATCGAGGGAATACATTACCCTTTTATAGAACTAACGTTTAGTGTAGAGTAGTCTCCAAGAGCCTTAACTGAATTTGAATTTGTCTTGTATGTGTTCCACTAAACTTTGTGTCTACAAATACCCTACTTCAAGGCTTATCAAAGTGTAGACTTGATGAAACTTCAAGATAAGACTTGAAGTACCCATAAAAATGAAGCTTTTATATTTGCGATTTTTGTGGCTTTAGATTTGCAGATGTGATTTGTGAGAAAAGAGATGAATGTCATATTTGGTTTCACTAGGCGTGCCAAATTTGTTTGCAATTTTATTCTAAGAGGTTGAAAATTAACTGCAATTAAAACATGTAAAATGAAAAGTGATTTTTATTAATGAATCTTGTAAGTACAATTTTGTTGTTCTCTTGATTTTCTCTCTTACTATTTCTTCGTGATTCGAGGGTCTTCTGTAGCATTTTTCTCGAATTACTAGATGATTTGAACCTCTTAGAAATGTGTTTAATCTTCAGAAACGTCAGATAACACTTCGTTGTTTTGAGTTGATCTCCGGGCAAAACTCTATTGATTAATCCTTTGAAGAACTATATAGTTGATGTCGATGTTTTCTACAATGCTTGCAAAATGTCCTTAGAAAATTATGTAACTCTCTTATTTATCGTTGTAGGAGGTAGCAATTCAAGTGTAAATGAACTATCTTGCCTTCGCCTCATTGGTTCGTGTAAGTCATCAAACTTATCACAAATGTTATGTGATAATGTTGCTTGTGACTGGTCAAAATATGACATTTTTGACACTTGACGACTTGTGATTGATTCTTGAATTTGACTAAAATTGCCACATCGTTTGAATATGTGGTATCATCTTGTTCGTCTTGAACTTGACTGAGAGGTCAAGTCATCTTGACATGTGGCATGAGTTTGGGCTTCAAGATGAAATAGACCTTAGACTTAAATTTAATAAAATGAACTTATTTATTCATGAAGCCCAAATTAATTATTCAACCCAAATAAACATTAATTAAATCCAAATTTTATACAAAATTAACCCAATAAAATTTATGTGTCTACAGTCTGATATAATTTTTCTAATAACCCAAAAACTATGTTGAATATTTTATGAATGTGTTGAACATTCGTTGCAACAATATTTAATTTATAGTCATATATATGTGGTTGATTTGAAAAATGAAGGAGTATGACTTTAACAGAGTGTCGTAACTACAATTATATATTATAGGTAAATTTGCAAGATTCCAAATTTGCAGAATTCGATTCTAAATTTACAAGATTCGATGGTTCATGATTGGAATCAAAAGAAATGTTACTATGAATAACATTTTACCTGTAAAACATGTCTCAGAGTAACAAATTATAAAATGTTACTCACAGTCACGTTTTATGTATGTTAACTCCATCAGACCTTTGTCTTTTTGCCATTTCATTTTTTTTGTTGAATAAAATATAGCCTAAAATGAAATATATTTATACTAATTTTGTAAAACTTTAAAAAAATGTATTATTTTAATGAATTGATTTAAATAATGACTTACTTCTATCAAAAATGTCTGCAAGACTTATACAGATATACAATCTGCCAATCACTACCTTCGAAAATTCCAAGGAGATATAATCATAGTATGGCGGCATATATATACCACTAAAATGCAACTATATATGGAATAGTTTGTTAAATATTGATCAGAAACAGTTCTATCCATGAGAGTTGCATATATTTTTATTTTGCAGAACATAATAACTTTCCCTTTTCCTTTTTTCAATTGTGTGGAAGAAAATTCGAATGTGTCATATCAGAATAAAGTTACAACCACTCTTCTATAAAGCCTAACATGCCTTTACAGGAAAAAAAATTGATTAAAGTATGTGTGGAATAAAGTATAGTCACATATTTGCATTCCAATTTGTGTAATATGCTTGACTTGGTCCAGACCTTTCTTTTTTTTTTTTACAAAAAAAAAAAAACTTTTGAAATATCTAATCTAGAATAAGTCATAAATATTTTAAAATTGAATTGTTACAACTAAATATTAAAAAAAACATCATTTTCTTGTGACGGACTAAAAAAGAAAAGTATCACATATATTAAGACTAAAAAAGTTTTGAAATTTGTACGGACCATCAAGACACTACCAAATATGACACAATGTCTCTAGATATGAAATTATGGTAAGTGATGGTGTTAAGAGAAGACGAGATAAACCTAAAATGACATGAACGGAAGTTATGTGGAAACACTATCTTATTGTAGTATTAACTCTAGCAACTACTAGTTGTAAAAATTTATAGGCAGATGACCAATAACTCTTTAAAAGACAGTCCTGAAAAGTTCAGTAGTTAATAATTCAACAATTTATTATGGTAGGTGGGATGAGGAATGGGATGTAAAAGCTATAGCAAATTAATTTTTTTTTTTTTTTTTTTTTAAAAAGTTGGAACCTTTAAGTACATAAAAAGGATAAATGATTAAAGGTGCAAAGAAGAAAGTTTTAGTTCCATAAGGGAAAAATGGCATCTCATAATCAAATAAGTAGAATTATCATTACATTTGTTTTGATTCCATTGCTTATATTTCAATGTCATGTGTGTTCACAAGACAAAGTTAACTTGTCCTTGTATTATGAATCTCTGTGTCCATATTGTGCAGATTTCATTGTGAACCAATTAGTTAAGGTTCTCCAAACAGATCTTGGTTCAATTGTGAATCTTAGGCTTGTTCCTTGGGGTAATACGCAGATTGCACCTAACACTAGCTGGATTTGTCAGGTTCCATTTCTTTTTCTCCCTATTTCCTCTAAATTTGTCAGCTTTCGTTTGATCATAAATTTTGAAGTTTGAGTTTGTGAAATCATGTTTGAACATGCATTTTGCGAACTTGAAAATATTTGAAGATGACATTTCCAAATCTTGTCAAATTTAATGCTAAACAAATGTGTGATGATAAATTTTGAAATGACTTTCAAAATCTATGGTCAAACGCAAGGTATAATACCCCTTTCAAACCTTCATCTTGTAGACTTTGGTTATTTTGTTACCTTCTTAACCTAGGCTTGCTTAGGCCTGAGTTGTGAAGCTTTAGCACTGAATGCCGCTTTGCTGAAACATTTTAGTACTAAATTTATATAAATATTCACTCCGTTTTATTTATATGTTGGTTTTGATTCAACATAAAATTTAAGAAAGAAAGATTTTATCGTCTTACAACCAGTCATATCCCCAGACACAAAATAGCCATATAAAAGTTCAATTGTGACCATAGACCAACTGCCACATGCTAAGGAGCATCAAATTACATCTTTTGTCAGAAAATTATAAGTTTTATCTATATATATGCTATATGTTGACTTTCCTTATTTTATATGAGTGTCTACTCTATTATATTATGACACCCAATAAATTCTTGACTCCACCACTGAATAGACCGACACTACTAATTGTATATAATAAATCCTGTATTCATCACTGATTCTATAGCCAAACTTTTAAAGCTCCCCAAAGAAGTCTCTCCAATTTCCTTAGAACTGAATTCTGTTCTGTTCCATTTCTTGTCAAGTTGCTTTTTTTTACATGTCAATTTGATGGTTGAATGTAACATGCAGCATGGAACAGATGAGTGTCAGCTAAACACAGTGGAAGCTTGTGCTATCAAGGTTTGGTCAAATCTGGTAAGTAACACATGTCATTACATCAAAAGAGATATTTAGTGACAATAAAAAACAATTCAAAAATATTTAGCGGTATTTGAGTTAGTGTTATTGCATTCAGAATTGGTAAAACGTTTAGCAATATCTATATAGAGTGATGGTTATAACACCCAATATTATATTATTGAAGCTATTTATTGTCACAAAATCCTTTATTTATTATAGTGTGCTAACACATACTATACAATAAATAGTTAATTCCAAAATATTAAGTGCAAAAATAGCCAGTATTATATAAGAACAATGTATAATAGCGTTAGATATTTAGTATTTAGTTAATAACTCAAAGGTTTATACTAATTCCACAAGTTGTTTGTTGGAGTAATTGATGAAACAGGAAACACACTTCAAGCTTATAAGTTGCATAGAACAATTGCATCTGCAAAACAAACACTCATCGTGGCAATCTTGTTTTGCTTCAACTGGTTTGAACCAAAATCCCATCGAGAATTGCTACAATAATGGACTTGGATATCGGGTAAGAACAAAACTAGTTGCACTCGTCTCTCTAACTTGCGTTGATTATTGGTCAAAATGTTGATATAAATGTTCAAAAAAATTCAAAATTAGTATAAACATATTTCACAGAAAGGATCCATGCACTATTTTTATTTTAAAGTTTTAATAGCTGAAAAAACTCATTAATGATTTGCCGCGTTTGAAAGTTTGTACGGTATATCGGGCATGATCTAATTAAATATAAAATGTAACTATCAATAACATTTCTACCACCCCGGCCGCTTAATTTTAAAAAAAATGTATTTTGTTATTGATGGTTACATTTTGAGATTTAAAACGCAACCTAGGTCTCACCTAGTACGTAGTTGCCCCCCACAACCTGTTATTTGGGCGGGTTGAATTAAATTTGAGCTAGTCAAAATGGGTTAAGACAATAAACGGATCAAGACCTAACCAACCTAAATTTGTTTGGGCCAAAATGAATTGTGTCAAAACGGGTTAGGTAATGGATTATAACCCAACCCGTCCAATTTTTACTAAGTTTTAATAGCTTTATTTGTTATTTTATAACCTTTTAGTACCTAATAAAATTATTTTTTCTTTATTATAACTATATATGGCATATAAAATAAAATTAAAAATATTTTGACAAGATTTCTCAAAAATGAATTTGGGTTACATATCAACCCAGTTTTTAATAAGTTAAAATGAGTTGAACTAAAATGTGCGGATCAATAATCAACCCAAACTTAAATAGATTGGGTCGCGAGTTGGGCGGGGTTGAGTTTGATTTTGCCCGAGTTACATATGGCATCGTCCTAGAATAAAATCTTTTCACAATCGGAAAATTAGTCATCCTCCTTGGATAATTTTTCAATCTTTGTGCATCTGATTAAAAGAGAAGGGTTTGGTGTTCCTCCTTTCTATTATTTTTTTAAAAAACTTTTTTGTGTTTGTTATACTTGTGTTATTGTATGAGTTGCTTCAGGCTGGATTAGATATGAATAATTACAAGTTATTCAAGTATCAGATCTATATTATAGTAGTATTAATCGAGTAATATAAGTGCAATAAATTGTAATCCAGGATAACAAAGATCAAGTTGTATGATATCACTATATTTAATGGCAAGTTGTAGGGAGACAATTATTAGACGCCCCTGTTATCTATCAATCTAAAAATATAATTACATCAATAATGAAATATGTTTTAAAAAAGAGGTTAAGTGGAACAAAACAATGCTATTGATAAATATGATTTATATTCATATTGTGCTCGATTAAATGTAAAAACTCTCAAACGTCATCCACCTTAATTTTTATTACCTATTATTAAAAATTTAAAATAAAACTATTGCATAAGCCGTTACGTGAAATAAGTTTATACTAGTTTCAAAAGAGTTCTAATTTTTTATTAACTAATTAAAATAATAGATCATTTGGGTAAAACAAATCCTCATTTTTTAATATAAAATATAGCATATTTGTTTGTTAAACACTCTAAAAATGGCTTACTTCGTTAAAAAATGGAATTTAGTCTCTATTATTGATAATTCAAAATTCAAAAAATAAGAAATATAACTTTCAAAGTTAGTTGTATCTTTTTTTAGTTTCTAGAATTGATAAATTTCTAATGTAAAATGAACTTACAGCTAGAGACAGCATATGCAGATGAAACAACAAAATTGAAACCTGCTCATAGGTTTGTACCATGGGTGCTAGTAAATAATCAGCCACTTCAAGAAGTTAGTCCCCTCTCTCTCTCGCTCACTCTCTCTCTCTTATATTCATTCGCGTATAATATGAATGAATATATTTTACTTTTGATTGCAGGATTACCAGGACTTTATAGCATACATCTGTAAAGCTTATAAAGGGCGCAATAAACCACAAGCTTGCAAAACCAAATCACTCGAAATCAATAAAATTAGCGCGCAAGATACCAATCCTCGAGTTTGCTTTAGATGATAGACAATATATAGGTGAATTATATAAAGAGTTGCAATGTGTTAGCGTGGAATAATAAGTTTTTGAGTGCACAAGTTATAAACTTTTAATGAGTTTTATGTTTCTTAAGAAATAATGCAACAATTGTTCATGTAATAAATAGACTTTTATTAATATATGAAAGAGAGTATTTGAGAATTTTTTGATGACTTGTGATATTGGTTAATACACTATTGAAAAACAAGTGATCTACTATAGAAGAGAAATAAAAAGGGCATAACCCTTTACATTAATGAAAATTATAGACTACTGTTACTGCTAGAAAATTATTTTAAAAACCAGACTAGATAAATTTAAATGGAGTGACATAAAAATCTTATAACGGATTAGGGGTGATAAATGATTGGATTGGATCAGATTCGGATGAATTAACTATGGATTGAGCCAAAATGCATTGGATTACAATTCACTCATATAAAATATAGGTAAATATAGATTTGATCAAATATAATTTGGATTAAATTGTTCTAAACCAATTTAATCTTCTAAAGTCAAAAAAATTTAAATCAAAGCAAAATTGTCAAATACCCCAACCCCTACCACCCCACCTCACCCCTAATTTTTTTTTTAAAAAAATAATTTACCCCCATACCCCATCACCCACTCCCACCCCACCTTCACCACCCCCAATTCTTTTATAAAAAGACATCAAAAAAAAAAAAAAAAAAAAATATCGCCCACCGACTTGCCCACCCACCAACAATTTTTTAAAAACAATTTAAAAGAAATTTCAAAGAAAAAAAAATTAAACTTCTTGCCCCTCCACCCACCTCCACCCTAACCCCCTACCCCCACCAACCCCAACTTCCCCCCCCCCCCCAATAATTTTTAAAAAGAAATTCAATTTATATTTTTTTTAAAAAGAGTTAATAAAAATAAATATTTTTTAGTGCAATGAAGGATTTTTATTATAAATGGATCATATATGGGTCTATGAATTTTTATATTTTCACTTTGTCCATATTTGTATGAGCTTTCAAAATAGGCCAATCCATTTATACTCATTTAGAAAATATGAGTGATCTATTTAAGTAAAAATTAGTTAAATGGACTTCTTTCACTTATATGGGCTTGCAAGCATACTTAGAATTAAGATGTACTCCATCGATTCATTTTTACTTGTCATTGTTTGACTTGACACACTCATTAAGAAAATAATTATTGATATATGTATTTCATCACACTACCCCTATTAATTGATGTTTAGTATTAACTCTTGAAAAATGATTAGGAGAATAGTATTTAATGCTAAGGCGTAAAACATGGAAAAAATAATTCTCTTTTCTTAATATACCAAAAGTGACAAGTAAAAATGAAAATCTATTTTAAGGATAAGTGATAAGTAAAAATAAAGGAAGAGAGTATTGATAACAATCATTGTTGTTATTCCGACCCAATTTTCTAGATCGTAATGACACCTAAAGAGTGGTGAACTAAAGTTCTAGCTAGTTAAATAATGAAGTGGTAATCTTTAATATCTATTGGTCAATGAAGTAGCTAAGCGAAATGAATGAGGTATCCGTTATATATGAAACTTAGTTTGAAGAGCCAATTTAGTAGGGACTTTAGCTATAATTATTATAAATTTTAATGGGTGTGACAACTGAGAATATAAAGAGATTTAAAATGCACTTGCTAGCATGCGTTTTTATTCTTATGCATCAAAGAGGCTGGAACTTGACTTAAAATATCATGAGACCCCACTAGCCAAGCTTTCTATTTAAGAGCCTTCCGTGTTAGAGCTTAAGGTTTTCCGCTCTTCTCTACGATATGCATTTTGGGGGCTAGTGGCACTTAGCCAGTGATTATTGCAGTAGACGTATTAGAGTGACAAGTAGGAGATCGTGTATCAGTATTGAGATAGTATAAGAGAATTATCATATGGACCATAACATATATCATTGCAATCCCTCTTCATTCTTGTTCATATAAAATTCAGTTAGAGTCAGATTACATTTCTAGTATTGAGCATCAGCGTAGGTTAAATCCAAAGAAGAAAATCATTGAAGCAAGTGTGTTTACCATATCTCTAACAGTAAATGAGTAAGCCATCTTCAATGTATGTTATAGAAAGGTGGGATCAATGTGGTTCAAAATGACAAAAATGAGTTGATTTTAGTGGGGCTAGTTACAAGATGTCGTGTGTACTTGAACTATATATGAAACGGAATGTGTATTGGACCTAAAAATATCATTTTTCAATATTATTCACGGACCAAATGTTAGATGCCTTAGGGTGTTACTGTTTTCTTGACAAGAACTCAGGATATAATAAGATCTATATTTCCCCTAAAGAGTAGGAGAAAATCATTTTCACTTGTCCCAATGGAACATTCACAGTTAAAAGGATGCATTTTGGGTTATATAAAGATTTTAGTTTGGGGGAGCAAGTTCTTCCATGTAATGTAATATGGACTTCAAATATGTCGACAAATATGTATTTTTCACTTGACTAGCTATTAGAAAGGTGATTTTGACAACATAAAATCTTAGTAGGAAGAAAGTTGTTTGCATCAGTTGGTTTTTCATGTGTAAGGAGACGGATAAGGACGTGGATTATCGTCTTCTACATTACGAACTATCAATGATGTTATGATGCGCTATATTTAGGTGATTTTACACTCCATGAGGGATGTCAAAAATCATGAAAGAGTTGATGTTTATTAGAAAGAGCGGGATAAAAAAGATAAGACGAAGCCCTTGAAATATGGTCCAACTTGCATTAATGTCTGATTTATTTAACAATGCAATTGAAATCCAAGACTGATCTACACGACAGTTGAACAAGCTAGGACAAATAAGAACCAAGAATTTATTAAGCCAACAGATGTAGTCAATCTAAGGATTAGTATTGAAATAGACCAGGTGTTAAATCATACTCTGTGTATTTCAGATGGAATACATAAAAGACATTTGTATTTTTAATGGAATAATTTAACTATAGGTTTAAAGTGTATTAGAGAACACGCTATTATGTGAGTTCTGTATGCACTATAAATTTAATGTTACTAGGCACAAAATTATCAATATTTCTTACCATTGTTTTTTGAAAATACACTAAAAGAGATAAAGACAATGCTAAAAAGGGGATGTAATTAGCTTGACAACTTCAATGAAGCTAATCAATATTAAAAAATAATAATAAATGTAACTATTTGAGGTGTAAAATCATCTTATAATATTTTATTGAACTGGAGTTTTTGAAAATTTTCTCTTGAATCACGTTAGGAGAAAATGCAAGTGTAAACGAAGAATAAAATTAGCTATTTGGGAAGTTACATTTTCATTCATAGTATAGAATTAAAATTTATATATTTTTTAAAGGGTTGTTGGGTGCACAAAGCATTCTACATTAGCAAGGTTTGAAGAAGGGCCACACCAACGGGGTGTTAGGTAGCCAACCTAACCTAATGCAAGCATTAATGCATGCCTCTAACGTTCGTGGCCCATAAATCACATGGAGAAAACTTTACCGGTGATTCAAGACTCCCTTTATAAACTAAAATTATATATGTAAATAATTTGTTTTTTGGAAACTGTAATTCTTATTACCAGATTTTGCAATATGTACAGTGATGAAACTTTGTATATGGACAGTTTCCACTCTTAGAGCCCAGCTATTTCAAGACTTTAACTCATGCTACCAAATTATTCTAAAGATAGAAATTATATATATGTCACGCCCCGAGCCTACATCCTGGGCAGGACTAGAACTCGCGAACCATTGCTGGCCCCAAGCGAACCCTTGGCCTGGCTAGACTCTCAGCGGAAAACTTTAAACATTATTACAAGAATCAAATGCATTTGTAAAACCACTGTCTCAAATAAACTTGGAACGTTTAAAGATAAACTTTCAAACTAGCCATAATTGGCAACTCAAGTCTTATAGCAAAACATCTGAAATATAAAACTAAAGAACTATGACTATTTGTCTATGAAGCCTCTAAACAATGAGGGATGTCGGGACAAGACCCCCGATCATCCTAACAATTGAAATACTAGAAAACAAAGTAAAAGGAGTCCTCCGAAAAGAAAGGAGGCTTACCAACTGACTTTGATTGCTCAACTGGATCAATGAGGCACTGGATGCTGATCTTGGTTACCTGTGTATGCATCATAAAACGATGCAGGCCAAATGACATCAGTACATTGAATGTACGAGTATGCGAAGGGAACTCTAAACATAACATAAGCTTGAAAGGAATATGAAAGGAACACTTACCTTGGCTTTACTCAACTCATGAATACTCAACTCAAATGCAAAGTAAAGACAAAAATAAAGGTGCAGTTTATACAAAACATTTAAAACAATAGGTGATAACTCAACATGTTAAAGAAATGCAATAACAACTCAGTTACATAAAAGTAATATAATGCTGTGGGAGTTTCTCTAACCGACAACCACCACTATGAGACTAAGTGATGATACAACATCTTGCCCACGCTGCCAGAACTGTCCTATACTTTGTCGTCATATAGAACGCCTTAACTAAGTGGATCCACTAATCTATGCTAAAAAGCACTAAGGAGTCATCTAAAAAGTATGATCCTTTCTACCCATGATGGCTACATGGTTTATGGAGACTTGAGTTATTATGAACTCGTGTCCCCATATCGGTGCTCAATACTACTCCTAAAATATACTCAGCTCATATGTTTAAAAACAAAATTCTTTATTTGGTTTGAGATAATTACTCAAAATTTAGCTTAAAAGCTCTCTTGGAAATTGGTGTTTCCTTTCTTGCTCAAATGTGAAAACATTTTTAACTCTTGGGTAGGGGTGTACAAGTCAAACTGAACCGACGAACCAAATCAAATCGGAAAAAAAAACTGATTTGTGGTTTGGTTTGGTTGGTTTGGCGGTTGAAAAAAAAAACCAACCACTCTTGGTTTGGTTTGGTATTAGAAGGAAAAAAGTCAAATCGAACCCAAATCAAACCGACATAATATATATATATATATATATATATATATATATATATATATATATATATATATATATTATATAAAATTTTATTTTATTTATAGATAAAAAATATTATTTATAATCTACATTGTTAATATATTTTTAGTTAGTTTGTAGTTTTCAATGTTTTTATATTTTATTTAAAATTTGGGCTTGGAAAATTTTGTAAATATTATATATATATATATATATATATATAATTTTATTTATAGATAAAAATACTATTTATTATTTACTTTGTTAATATATTTTTAGTTAGTTTATAGTTTTCAATGTTTATATATTTTATTTCAAATTTGGGCTTGTAAAATTTGTAAATATTTTATTTTGTGTTTGGATCCAAAGTTACAATTATATTGTTATAGTTTTTCAAATTCAAAGTTAACAATTTACTTTGTAAATATTTGTTTTGTATTCAGTTTGCATGTAGCCTTTAATCTTATTAATTTAACATAATGAGCGTTGATATTTCAAAAAAAATATTTTCTACTCATGTGAATTTTACCATCTTTTCGAAAATTTCTATTCATTTAACATTTTTTAAGTTTAGCTTATCACACATGTAAGTGAAAAATATATTTGATCTCTTTTTCAAACACCGTATAGTTGTAGAAAATCGAAAAAATGAAAAAAACCGAAAGAACCGACTAAAGCCAAAACCGAAAAAACTGACTTTATGTGGTTTGATTTGGTTTTTAGATTTAATAAACCAACATAATTGGTTTAGGTGTTTTTTAATGAAAAACCAAACCAAACTGACCTATGTACACCCCTACTCTTGGGAATACTTAGTTCCCGTATAATCTTTGAAGAAATGAACTTTACTCTTACTCTTTACTCAACTCAAAGCTTAAGTCTTAAAACAAAGTTAAAACGTTTGTGAAAGACTTTTGGAAAACTCTTTGAACTCATCATGACTTGACTCTTAACTTTTCTTGAATTGAATTATGGATTCAAGGTTCATGATCTCATGTTTATGGATGATTCATGATGTTTAGACGTACCTTAGAGTATAGAAATCAACTAGAAAACATAGGTACATTGCTAAGGAACTAGTACGGAAAGAAGGGGGAAAAGTGGGAGAACTGGCGTCCCTGGCGCTTTGAGAGGCGCGGGGCGCCAGCCCTGAAATTTCAAAGACTGACTTGGGGCGTTCTGGCTGGCGCAGCGCCCTAGAGGTCATACTTCAGGGGCTGCTTTGCGGTGCGGCGCCCCAGCCCCTTCCCCAGATTTTTGATGAAATTCCTCCTTCGTTTTTCAACTCTAAACCCTCCAATTTCACTTGGTTCCTTTCCCAAACACTTAGAATCGACTATATGTCCAAAATATGCAAGATTCTACTCGAAATCACACCTAAATTCATGAATCAATCTCAAGAAACTTCAACAACAAGAACCCACAAGATTTCAAACGAATTATCATCAAGAACTCATAAGATTTGCTTTCAAAAAATACAACTTCGCATGATTGGCACATGGGTGAATTAACCCAATGCTATGTGATCTCACATACCTCGTAGGGATCACCCTTTGACGAAATCCACTACCGATTCTTGAAGATCTTGACGATTCTTGCTCCTTCTCCTCTTTTCTCCTCTCTTCTCTCAAAACCCTAACTCAAATTTCAAAAGCATAAACTGAACAAATTCAGTTTAGACCCATAAGTAATTACTAAAAATGAAAATTATTTAATTGGGTAAGGAAAAGACCAAAATACCCTTCCAAAATCCGGATTGGACTTTCCTTATGCAAATAGTCCAACTTCAAATGGGCATATCTCACTTCTACGAACTCGGAATTAATCAAACTCGGTGGCGTTGGAAAGACAATTCAAAGATACTTCCTACGGTGTCTAGAAGCAAACCTAACTCATCCTGAGCTAGTATTTATGGTCGTTTGAATTTGACCAAAACTCATACTTAACTTAATTTAGTCAATTTTTCAGCTTTTTGATTCTTTCCAAAAATGACTCTTTCTAATTCTAGCTCTTTCTAGTTGCGGGGTGTTATAATAGATGCATAACTATCATAAGTCTAGGATTCATATTAGCTCTACAGTGTAAATCTTGAATAATTAATCTTGTGATCACCTATATGGTCCTTTCCTTATTTGGAAAAATTATGTAGTTCCTTTCCTGCCAAATATGATGCATTGTTACTGCTAGAGTCATTCTATATACTTTTACTTGTACTATTTTATTGGAAGAATACTCTATAGCTAAAGTCAACTGTTCATTCCGTCCATTGCTACCCCTATTAATTGATAGTCGAATCAGGATCTTCTGTCATATCATCCTTGAGAAGGTACAATTGAAAAAAAGGTGTTGATTTGTCTCAGGTTCTGCACTACATAGTGAATATATTACATTAGTATAATCCCCCATTTACCCAGTCTATCTTTAATGTAAAATCTTATGTGTATAGCTAAGTAGAGTGCAAAGATCCATTTAGGGCTGCCCAGGTTGTTGCATGTCATTCTTCTCCATGAAACTTTGTTCTATTCTTTTCTTAGATTTTTGTATATTGTTTTAATGCTAAACCCATCCGCCTACATGGTTTCTGTCATTTGCAATCCCCTCTCTTCAAGTCACTACCCTGCATGGAGTATTCTCCTCACAATCCAAGAAGCTTTATTTGCTATCACCTCCCATGGATTTTTGTCACAATTTATCCTTTTTTTGCTGAGATTCCATAGATGCTTTAGTACAGCTGCATTGTTCCATACATAAATATCTATAATATTGAGTCCACGAGCTACTTTTGGCTAGAAAAGTACTTCTCGTGTTATAAGTGCCTTCCCTTTATTTTGTGTCTTACCATTTCATAGAAATTTTTTATACATTATTTCTGTTCTTTGTATTATTTGCTTAGGCAACATGAAAATTTATGTCCAAAATGTTTGCATGAATGTTAAAACAATGTTTACCAACTGTAGTCTTCCTACATAAGATAAGAATTTTACTGTCCATATTGTAATTCTTTCTAGTATCTTATCTAAGAGTGGTTGAAATTGTCCTACTGACAACTTCTTTATACTCAGAGGCACTCCCAGATATCTAAAGGGGAGTAATCCCTTTATAAACCCTGTCTGATGTAATATTAATTATTGAGTATTCTCTGACACTTCACCAAAGTACACACAACTCTTAGCTTGGTTTGCTTTAAGTCGAGAAACACTTGAGAAATCCTGGAGGCATTCATGTCTCCTCTGCTAAACATCAAAAGGTCATCAACAAAGCTTAGTTGTATAATTTATTGTTTATGAAATCTAGAATGGTACTTACAACTTGGAGTAGTTCTCAGATTCTTCAATAGGCTAGTGAGGTAATTTATAGTGTAAAGAGAAAGAGGATCCCCTTGTCTCACCCCCCCCCCCCCCCCCCGCTTGGAAAGGTGGGCTAGGACAACTATTAATCATGATAGAATAGGAAAATGTCTGGACACATTTCATTATTCATGATACAAATTTGTGTGGAATCTTCATATCAGCTAATACCTCCAATATGAAGTGACATTCCACTGAGTCATATGCCTTCTGCATATCAATCTTGAACATGCATTTCTTTGTATGTGAGAACACCATCCAAAATTTTCATTGATATCTTAAAAAAAATCTTTAGATCATAAAACATCATTTCATAAATCAAGCATAAACTTTCATAAATCATCATTCATAAATTCATATATTTCTTCATAAACTCATATCTTCATAAATTCATAGTCCAAAACATGAATAATGCATGGATCCATATAAAATCAATTGAAAAACATGTAATTGAATCAAATTATTTATAAGAAGAATAAAATCAAACAATTGAATCATAACAATTAAGACTCATGGAGAATTGGATGAAATCCTAACCAATTTTGATGAAATTGAATTTGGAGAATTGAGATCTTTTGGGACTGAATAGGTGAATGAAACTTATTGATGAATTCCCACATACCTTGATGCTCAAAACCCAAAAGCAATGGAGGAAAAAGGAGACTTGAAGCTTGAACCCTAGATTTCTTCCTTGGACTTGAGAGATAATTTGAGAGGATGAAATTGGATAAAATTTGGGAATTTGAGAGAATGAGGGGGTTTGGGTAGATTTAGGAATAGAAAGGTAGTTATACGACTTCGAATTAGGGTCAAAACAACATAGTTGCATTAAATACATAGGAAAAAGCCTAAATACCTTTAAGAAATAACTATCGGATGGACCCACAGTCCATAGAACATTCTATGACACGTACTGGTCAACCGTAAAACCAACTTCAGAAACCTAACTTCACCTTACTTTCAACGAAATCCTTCTACGGACTACGGTCCGTAGACCCCATCCGTAGTCCTCAACTTTGAGTCCAAATTCACTAAGTCAGGTTCTCTCCTACGGAATATGTCGAACCTACTATGACCCATCATGTTCACTCGTAGGTCAAACTTAAGAAACTTGAAATTCAAAAACTCAACTCCATGTCTATGATTCCCTTCTAACGACCTGTAGGACTTCCTACGATCCTACGTTAGTCTCGTAGATAAGTGCTTCAGTAAATTTGCTGCACCACTCCTTTTCAACTTGAATTTCCAATTTTTTGAGGTGTTATAATATCTCCCGCTTGGAAACATTCGTCCTCGAATGAGACTCAAGCTAACATGAATAGAGTATGATTGAAACTAACAACCCAACATGAATGAAAATTTAATCATAATGCACACAAGAATGGAGAATCATTCCAAGATAAATCATAACATCAAAAAATAAGTTTTTCGTGAACATGCATGCATATAGAAATACGAGAATGACTAAAATGCATGAATCTGAAAGAATGAATCATGCGGAACTAATTGATTTAACATTTCAAGCACACCTCATCCAATTCTAGGTGTTCAACAATCGTAAATCAGTATAAAACCCAACTAAATGAGTTGGGGTCGAATCCCACAGGGAGCTATATGTGTTTCAAATTCAATTGGGAAGTATAAGTGCGGTCAAATCAGTCATAGGAATAAAAATTATCGAATAAGGACATCATTCAAATCAAGGGGTGACACGAATGTCAAATAGGGATTTTGGTTTTGATTATCAACAACAAACAGTAGTCACAAACAATAAGAATTAACAATAATGAAATGGATTCTTGGGATGTGATCGATTATAGGCTAATATAGACATATGAGTAATTGCAACTATTAGTAAATAGCTAGAAATTAGTGAGTAGGCTAAGCTATAAGGTAGGTAAATTTTCTGTCAAACAATTTACCCTGAATCAAGTGATTTCTCTTGAACATCAACAAGTATGCAAAATAAGAGCAGCCCACACCTTAATCCATTCACTCTCTCGAGTTGAATATGTGGGATTGGGTTTAGGATTCACTCTCTCAAGATGAACCCAGGTCAACCAAATACCCACAAACCATCAATCAAAAACCTTAGTTCTAAGACCTCTCTCTCTCACAAGCCAAGAACACAAAGAAAGAACTGCATTTGCAACTACAATTCTTAAATTAAACCACAATTAATGATTAAACTCAATTTTAAATAGCATTTAAACTAAGAATTAGCAATACCCATACGCTAAATCAGCCCATAATCACATAATCACACCCCAAGAATTGGAATTTTAGCTAGACATTATAAGAAGGTAAAAATAGTTACCAAATTGATTATACATCAAAGAGTGATTTCGTCTTTACAATAGTCCAAGTTGATGAATCTCAAAGACCCACTTCTAATTTCTCAAAAGTGATTTTTTTCAATCCTTCAAAGCTAAGGAAAAACTCTCTCAGAAGTCTCAAAATTATTCTCTAAGTTCAAAAAGTAACCAAAAAGATTTCAAAGTCTAAAGATTCATACTAACTAAAATGTTCAAAAACATATTGATAGTCACCGAAAATAAGCTATGATAGCTCAATCGACGAAGTAAGTCGGGCTCGCCGAACCACTTGGTGAGCTGCCCTTTGGTCTCTTTCATCGCCCTTCTGCCTTAGTACTTAGCATCCTCAAGGTATGTAACTTTGGGTGATCTATCTAGGCTTTACAAAATCACTCGGTGATCCGTCGACCGCTCCTTTTCATCACCAACTTGGTTCTTTCCTTCAGGGCTTGGCACACTGGAACTTTAGGCAGTCTGATAAGCCACTCGACGACATGCCGAGTGCTCTTGGCGATCCTCAGGCTCGCCCATCTTCATTTCTTGAACCTATTTTGTTCCTTTTTGCCTGTTAGTGTCCTTGTTTTGTTCCTCATTTCATATTCCTAGAAATCAAGGATTTAACATCAGTTTTTTGCACAAAATAAGCATTTGAGGACACTAAATCTATATAAACAAAGCCCTAAATGAGTCCAAATCTAGGACTCATCAACACCCCCAACTTAAAATTTTGTTTGTCCACAAGTAAAACTCAAGTTCAGCAGTTCAAAAAGGATGTCTCAAACAATGCTACAAAAGACTCAATCATGAATGCACACAACAAGACTTAACGTACTTATGCAAGGATCAATTGTGCACTCAAAGATTCAAGTTGTGACTCATCATTATCAAAGATACTCAAGTTCACAATACTTACTTCAAATGCAAGTTCACGCTCAACAAAGGTACTCAAATGCCCTCACAACAAAAATGATTCCATATTCACACACAATTCTTCAACAACTTATAGTTTCGGAATCACATACAACTCTTACGCTTACAAATATGAACACATGTATGATTTCACCCATAGGTTTGCCCTTATTTTCCAATCAACATTTGTTTCAGCTTACTCAAGATCAAAAAGATCTTTTCAAGGCTTGTAACGGGGCTGAGTGTAAAGGGTATAGTCATTTAGGCTAAGTGGCTACTATCCTCATAAAATGTGGTATGAACATCACTTATCTTCCTTTTCTTCAGCATTTTTACTCATGCTCAAAATTCACTCAAATATTCAACTTCCAATGGAAAACCGGACACCCCATTTCTTTGCAACTTTCACAACTTTATTTCACAACTTTTTCATTCTCCTTTTTTTGCTTTCTTCTTTTGTTTCTCTTTTTATTTTTATATGGAGGGGTTCCATCTTTTTCAAGACCATTGGCTCAAAGGGGGATTTATCACACTTCTTGATTTACCTACTCTTTTCACCACACCCCCAACTTAGGCTTTTGGCCTAAGTTGGCTATTCAAACAAACTACACTTCATGATGATTATGGGTGAATGGATAAAGACGGGTCATAATTGTATCAAGTTTCTTCCAAGAAAAGGGTAAGACTCAAATAGGGTTCAAGTAAGGTTCACACATCTCACAAGGTTGGCCACAAAAGAGGTATATTATCAAATTATTTCACTCCTCAAAATCATTGCCTAAGATCATTTCAAGAGCTTGCATCACTTAGTCAATCGTACCAACGGGGCAAATTCTAGGTGTCATCACACAAGGTTCAAAGTAAGCTCATCAATAAATTGGCACCAATATCAAATGAGACTCATTTGAGCTAGTGTGCAATGTTCATCACAAGAGACTTCATTTAATAATCGGCTAGTCACAACAAGATGCAAAAAGTCCACATATTGTCTATGCAACTTCATTTGGTCTCATTGTAGCCGTGCATTCATTTTTGTTCGATTAAGAGCACTATTCAAATCATCGGTATTGATCATAACCGATACTCATATTTTCATAAGAACAACCACATTCACACAAAACAAGAGGTGGCAAAAATTTTCAAAAGGGTCAAAAACTATTTTCATTTCATAACAAGGAGCCATAAGCTTAAACATTCACAAGATAAGATCAAAACATAATTTAAAACACAAAACCCAATATATACATAAGAGATAGGTATAGAAATACCTCACCCCACCACAAATAAAAAATAGTGTCCTCAAATGCAACACAAATAATCAAAAGTCAATAAAAACAACAGAGAGAGAGGTAAAGAAGAATCATATCTACACAGTCGCTCCATCTATCGGGGTATCAATGCCTGAGGTCACACTCTGATCTTGGGCATCAGTGCCCAGTGTACAGAAACACTGGCTCCACTAGAGCTTGTCATGGGTGTATCTACCAATGACATCTGCACGGCTGAATCCATCATAGCCTCCTCAACCTCTTTAAGGCCCTCATATGTGGTCTCATCTTGGAGAACAAGCTATTCTTCATCCATCTCTTCCTCAGACTCAGCAGCAACCACCTCCTCAGCTTGAACCTCATCTCCGGTGGTAGCCGGAGGCACGTCTGCATCAACTGGCATGTCAGGGATCTCCACAGTCCCAAAAATCATCGACATATCTATGGACTTTAACTAGTCCACATCTTTTCTCAACTCAGCAATTGTAGCCTTTAAGGCCGTTACCTCACCAGTGGCTCCCTAGCCTCGCTCACACACATCTATCCTTGCCACGAGGGCATCAATAGACACACTAAGAGGTGTCACAACAACAGTAAGGGCTTTCTCAATCATCCCAGGGATTGTAGCCTTTAGCATGGAGGCACGCCTATCAGCAGAATGGGCTAGATGCCTCATCTGTAGTATCACAGCCTGAGTGAGTGGAGGTCGGGAGGCAATAGCACTAGCATCAGACCTAGGAGGCAATGGAGCAGTAGAAGCACTCTGAGTCATGGAAGGAACAACACTACATATACCTGAAGGCCCAGGGGCCGGAGTAGGCAATACTGCCTCTGCAGGTAACGTCCCAATGTCCACAACTGGGGAAGAATCCACTGGGTTGCTTTCTTCCTCTTCGCCTCATCCTTCAAGTACTCAGCCTCAATGCGCCAGATATCGATAGAGGAGGTGGGAATAACTTCCACATCCTTCTTCTCATCATGGGGCACTCGGACTCATCTGTACAATTCGGTGATAAACATTGGGAACAGAAGTGAAGTTTGATGCTGCCTGGCCCTCATGGCCATTTCTTGGCCAATGATCATACCCAAGTTTAGTTTTGTCCGATCAATGATACAATAAAGATAAGATGTCTTTGTGTGGCGGAGGATAGACTCATTCTGGGACTATATGATAGAACTGCTGATAAAGCCAAACCAGTACCTCGCTGCTACATTGAGGTCTTTCTTTTCTATAGGCGCTCCAGCCTCGATCCACCTTGGAGTACTGTCAGATAACAGAGGGGCCAACTACTTTTTATAGTCTCCAATGATTTTGTTTTGATCATGTATTGATAGTCATTCTCAATATTCTCCATACACTCTAGAACTACATTGATGTCATCACTATCACACTTCACTTTCTTTCCCCTACAACCACATAATCTACTGGCTTAAATGTAGCGGTCTTCCTCTTCCCTTGTGGCACTAGAGCCCCATGAGCAGTGTAAAACTCCCAGACCCAATTAGAAATGTAAGGGCCATGGGGTTTTGTGAACATCTTGAACTTGTGGAACCTCAAGGTGTGCCAGATATTTGGATATCTGTCTATCACTCCTTCTGTAGACAGCCTATTCTCCTCTATGATCGTCCTCAGTCCCTCAGCCTTTAATCTGTTCATAGACCGGGGAGAAGGACCCTGTGCAGATGGTGTTAGGACCACAACCTGATCTGGACAGGAGGAGGAGTGGGGGTCTCAGACATCCTGATCTTAGACATATCATGCATCCTCTTGGAGCGCAGCTCAGCACTTTGGGCCAATAGCAGCTGCTCATCCTTAGGCTCAAAGATGTCAGCCTGAGGGTCTTGGTGATCTCCCTCACTCTCAAAGGTGGTGTGGTGAGTAGCATACACTCCTTTACTATCGGAGCTAACCTCCGGTGACTCAGGAACAGGTGTCTTTCCCTTTCCTTTACCCTTCCCACCTGTGGTAGGAAATTTTGTTACCTTTGCTTTGGATAGAGTTGCATCCTCATTGATATTGATTCCCTTTGCCCTCTTGCGGGGTGGCATGTCTCGTCTTTCTAATTTTGGTCTAGCCATAGATGCAAAACATATAAGGAAAAATTTAGAAACAATCCAAGAAAAATGCAGAAAATAGGTTGCAGACAAATTCGCCGAACTAATCGGCGAGTTGCTTTGGTGAGCCAGATCGGGCTCACCGAAAGGACTGGCTCAAAAATTTCCCATAAAATAAATAAGTCATCAACATGCAGGTCCTTTCAGCGAATCGCCGACATCACTCGGTGAGCTCAGACAAGCTCGTCAAAAGTTATAGTGTGTTTTAGGGGTTAGGGGCGCAGAAAGGGAGATCAAGGGATACTTTCGACGAGTCGCCGAGTGAACTCGGCGAGCTCAGGCTTTTCAACAAAAGTTACAAAATCAAATCTAACCAAAATACTCAATAAAGGGCGATCTAGGGGGACATTGGCGAACCGCCGAGTGGTTCGGCGCGCTAGACCCAGCTCACCAAACTTCCCAACGTGTCAATTTTCAACCCCTCTTCCCAAAATCAAACCCACAACCCCTGAAAATAAAATCAAACAACACACACATGCAATTAAACTAAGACCCATATGACCCATGCCACCGGGGTACTCAGAATTCCCCCGGTTTGGCCAAAATTGGTAATTTGACAACTTTTACCTTTAAGAATGACGTCAAACGCTCCATCATTGGGCAAAGTACGTCATTTAGCACAATTGGAGTTACTCAGATTTCACCCGACTAGACCCAACAACAAAATACCACAACCTAACAATTTTTTGATCAATTTTAGAGCACAAAATTCTGGAAATCAACAATATAAGTGATTTAAGCATATTTCGAAACTAGAACAGGCAACTAGCATACGAGTACGATTTCAGAACAAGCCCATCACACATCAATCAAGATTTAAACAAATGCATTCGAGTTCAACCACAATTTACGAGTTCGGGGTTTGAAAAACCAATCTTTAAGACGAAATACAAATTTGTAAAGCTAGGCGGCAATGTATTCCAACTCCGAGCACGAGATCAAAGAGCAAGAAATGATAATAATGCAAGAATATCGAAAATCTAAAGTGCGGGTGTGATTGTATGAAGTAAAAAACGAGGGAATATGAAAGAGCTTGAAAGTTTAAACCTTTGGCCTTTTAAAACCTTTCAGTTTGCGACCCATCAACGATATTAGTCTTCTTCGCCGAACCATTCTGTGATTCACCGAGTGATAACTTACCTCGCCGAGTTTTACAGGACCTCCAGTTAATTTAGGGGTCCAAATGGCAGACAAAGTCGGGCTCGCCGACATGTTCGGTGAGTCGTCAACTCATTCATGGGCCTGTCGAGTTTTACAGACTCCAACTTGATATTTTCTTGAGTCCAATGGCGGTCCAAGTTGGGCTCGCCGACCTCTTCGGCAAGTTGCCGACTGGACTCTTGTCTCGCCAACCTGTATTTTCAAATACTTCCACTTTTCCACCTGCACAATTAACACCCATTATTCAAAATTAAAACACAAAGCATTAAAAACTTGGGTTGCCTCCCAAGAAACGTCTTAGTTAATGTTGTGGCACTATGCAAATACCCACTCAAGCTTCATTTTTGGAATTTTCCATAGTATCACTAGGCAATCCCCCTTGTTGTCTTGGGTTAAGATGTGAAGAAATTTGACCCAATTGGGTCTCCAACTGCTTGATAGAGACAGAATGAGAGTTCACCGTCTGGTTGAAAGTCGATATATCTTCCTTCATTTCCTTCAACACTTTATCGGATCCTTCAACCTTGTTGAGAATTCGTGAGAGCATATCCTCCGCCCGGCCACCCTCAGAATCTTTGGGCTTTTGACGCTCATGGGGAGGAAACTACAACAAAAAGGAGATTTAGTGGCAATTAAAATTGGCATTAGCGGCCATAACAATGGCCGTTATAGCCTTTACCAACCAATGGGCTTTGGCTGCTGTATCTGGGGTCGGCAAAGGCTTTTGCGGCCATTCAAATAAATGTTGGTAAAGCTAGGCTCAATTGCCGCTAAAACTCATTCGATTTTGCGACAACTCTTTGCGGCAATTAAGATGGCAGCTAAATCCAATACAAAGTGATTAGTTATGCTCATATGACATCCATTTTTATAGCCGGTTAATCTAACTGAATTGCTGCTAAAAAATTCATTTTGCAGCAAATAGTTGCATTAATTAAGATGGCTGCTAAATCCAATCTAAAATAGTTAATTATGCCTATGTAGTGTTCATTTTTATAGCCAATAAATTCAACTAAATTATCATTAAAATGCATTAGTTTTAGTGGCAATTAATATGGCGTCCAATTTTTATGGCTAGTAAATTCACTTAGTTTGATGTTAATAGTCGCAATCATTTGCTTTTTAATAATGACTACATCCATTCATAAAGTTCTCTAGTTTTCATTGCTAATGAAGTATATAACTAGAAAATCCAACAAATGTTTTATTAAAAGAGAATTATTACAGGCAACATGTTTTTCAAATTCGAAAAAAATATTAATTCATAAAACATATATATGACAAAATCTAAACAAACAAAAGAAATTATTAATCCAAACAACTATAGTATCACAACTTAAAAAATAAACTTATATTATTTGAACGAAATAACTAATATCAGTACAAAATCAATCCAATAAAATAATGTCTTCAAAGAATTTCCACAATTGTTCGTCATATTGTAATATCCCATAGACAAAAGTTTCAAACATCCTGAAATAATAAACAGATGTGTCAAAAGATAAATTGTAATGGAAAAAAACATCACGAGTTAGGAGTTTTATCATATATTAGAACCATATAAATATTACAAAAAATCTCAAAGATTTAAAGCCACTTGGAGATTCTAATACCAAGTTCTTACATGTCTTTATGAAAGCAAGGTAGGCCAAAAACAAGTTATACAAAATTAGTAGTGAGGTTGGAGACAAGTTAATAGATCCACTACATATACACTAGGAATTTCTCATGTTCTTCAAAGGCTTTCTAGGAACTAGAAAATTACTAGAAGTGAGCTTGGAGACATGTTAACACATCTACTATAGATACATTAGTAATGTCATAATATACATATTAGTAGTGAGCTTGGAGACAAATTAACAGATCCACTACAGAAATAATAGGAATATCTGAAGTTCTTCAAAGGCTTTATGGGGAATTAGGAAATCAGTAGAAGTGAGCTTGTACATCTTAATAGATATACTATAGATACATTAGGAATTTCATTATGTATGGATCAGTTGCAACATTTTTTTTGTGTTTTAGGCAGATAACATAGTTGCAACAACTTGAAGCAGTTAGAAAACGGGGTAATCAGGAATAAGTTTAGCTCAAGTTGAGACATAACTAAAGAACTATGATAGGTGAGCCATTGAAAAATAGTTTGTTCGACATGAACGAATGAAAAGTGGCTGCCTTTGCAGCGCGAGACGGGTGCATGCGAACCATTCTTTTGAGAGATAATCTTTTACTAGAGAAGGAATCGAATGTGAATTGGTGCTTTTATGTACAACCAGATAGGAAGTATCCTAGGAGTTTGTTATGTGTTTTATTTGGTGGTCTTATTTTTTCTAATCAAAGGTTTTGCTTGATCACCTACAACATATGGAAGGAATAATTAATTTTTTATAATTCTTGCAGCTATCTACTTCATATCAATGCATGTGGTATGAGATGGAGCAACAATTCAAGGGATAAGAGCAGACCTCCATGAAAAATACTCATTTTTTTCTAAAATAAATGCAAAAGGCTAACTTCTTATCCTCCTCCTTTGACTATGAATGATGCTCTTCTCTAACTATTGTTCAACATTTGAGAGTCAATAGTAATGTGCCCCAATAAATTAAAGAAGTGAGGGTGTGCAATTATAGAAGGGAGGAGAATTCTTGACGATGTGATTATAGCAACATGATTTGACTACATGCAACACGCACTTATGTCCAAGGTTAACTACAAGTATTCTTAAACTACGTTGTGCTTCTTAGTTGAATCTTTGATGGAATTCAAGACTGAGAAGGCATCAACAAGAGTTATCTCAATTGAAAAATGCAAAATCAATGGTATACAGACCATCTAAGACAAAGAAAGTAGAGGATAAGCTATAACATTTACTATTGCAACTTTGGTACCAAAAATATATAGTCCCTCTCAGATAACTGAATTTAGGCCCATCTTTTATCGAACATTACTCTATAATTTTGCTGATGCATATAAATCTTTGTGGACTAATACATATGATGAGGCGGTATCTCAAACAGTAGCAACAAAGGATAAATAATGAATAATACCATGAAATGTTGGAGTATTTTCAGCAATGCTAGGTATCCTTGCTGTTTGTGGTATTTATCTCCATCTTTTTTTTCTTCAGAAAAGGCATGATCTATGAAATTCTTTACTCCATCCAAGTATTCTTTACTAACTCTGTCATAATACATACACTTCTTACTATTAGTATTGTCCATAAAGTGTCAAATTCCTTCTTAGCAATTACTGTAAAAACTAAAGATACATTGGTAAAAAATGGTAGAATGTATCAGTATGTGATTGCATAACTAAAATAATTCAAACTTTCAAACAGTTAACTCTGAATTCTTCAAGCAGTAATATTTTCACATCTTAAGACAAAAATATGTATGACAAAAACATATTCTAATGAAAACAAGTTATGATAATGTTAGCAGGCTTACATAGATGACTGAAAAGGGGCTTAGAAACTGACCCTGATTAAGTTTAAAGTAGCAGGAACCAGAGACAATTGAGCACCTTTTCTTTAAGTACCGATTTACTAATATCTTTTGGTCTGAATTTCTATGAAGGCTAAAGATATGGTGGGCTGGTCTGTTGAGGTTAGCTGGGCTACATAAAATTCTAGGAATAGTTTTACTAAAACTGAAATCTTCAGAATATTACAAGCAGATTGTACCTACCATATGTGTTAGAAAGGAACTAACAAATATGTAAGGCAAAGCTTGCACAATCGAGAATATTTTAAACAAGGTTGCTTAAGATATTCATGTTCGAGGAGTCGCAATTTGAATTTTTAGCTCCAACTTACAGATTTTAGCTTTGGACAGTTCAGGTGTTCAGAGGTTTTGTTTCAAATTACTCAAAATAGATGAGCCTGGCAATATCAACTGATTAAAGCTTAATTGATTTTATTGTAAGAGAAAATTTGAGTAGTTGTCGATGGAATTCTACAAAAATCAATATACAAATTGGGCACACCTAAAGGATAGAAACAAGAAGAAATTGAAGGTGAAGAAGAATATGGAGCTAGAGAAGTAGCAGAAGAAGAACAAGAAACACCTTTCATAAAAGGCTTAAGCATTTTCATGAGTTCTTCTCTTAAAGGATTTGAGAAAACTTAACTATTGTTAGTTTTGTTGTATATGTCTATAGTTGCTGCCATGATTATTATTTAAACATACACAAAAGGGAACATCAATAATTCACAAAAAGTAAGTAAGCTAGTTACTTTCTTTTGAACTACAGAATAGGTAAAGATTTAAGATAGAACAAAAACGAGTTGACAAGCTTTCTTCAAAGTCATTTGTGATAAAATCTATAAAATAAAAATCAACAAAATCGACCTGGAGGATTCATATGAGTAAATGAGTATAAGAGAATATGATTAAATTAATTTGAAAATACAATAATGTTAATTTGACGATAAAATAGGTAATTCAACTAACAATTCAAGTAGAGAAACTGATTGTTAGTAACTTAGTTTGGGATAAGTACAACATCACTGAAATGGTAGTTACTTACACAATTTGATGGTTTTGTTCAATTACCAGCAAAACTAGTAAAACACCTAAAAACTATAACACAAAACTTCCTCAAAAGTGACATTTTGCAGAGCGAGAAACAAAAAAAAGAGGTGATAAAAACAAGCTTCACTAAAGTGATAAGCACAAAGCAAAGCACACACTTCTTTGAGGAGGAGGAGGAGGAGGATCACCATTACAATTAAAACTTGTCAAACACGAAAAAACTTCATGAAGAGCTGTAAAAAAAGAAAATAAAAAAACAAATAGAACAGTAAAAACAAAGACAAAACATGAAAAATATTATAGAAAAATTGCAGAATATTGACAAAAAGTAGAGCATAACGAATAAGATAGAGCTTAGCTCCACTTCTTGCTTTAAACGACGAAATGCTCGCTTTTAAGAACATTCTCAAGAGTTGGCTCAAACTTGTATAGAAATTTAATAGAAGTGTGGCTAATCAACCATGTACACTTTTCATGAAACAAGTTTGAGCAACCGAGTTATATTTTAAATTTTCAACTCAAACTGAATCCAGTTTTCTTCCTTCAACTACAATGAACTTTTTATTGAATTTTAACACTCAAAACAATGTTCTTTTAACATTAACTTCATTGTACTTTATCTAATTTTAAGACTCACTTCAAGTCTCAAGAATGTAACTTAGGTCATAGGTTCGGTCCAACAACTCCATCAAGAGGAAGAGATGAAAAAAATAGAGAAATTGGCATACTACATGTTGAAAATAAGACTGTAGCAGCATGCTCACTGCAGAGAAACAAATAAAAGAAGAAGAATATCTATAAAACGTACCTAAAACAAGTTCGAACAACCTAGTTGTATTATTAACTTTCAACTCAAATTGAATCTAGTTTCCCCTCTTCAAGCCCAATTGTCACGCCCCGAGCATACACCCTGGATGTCGCTGGCACTCGAGAATCATTGATGGCCCCAAGCGAACCCTTGGCATGGCTTACTTACTCAGTGAAAGACTATATGCATATCTATAATGATCAAAAGCACTATACTCACTTGAATAATATCATAACTTAGAATGTTTAAAAGTCAACCTTCAACTTGGCCAAAATGGCAACCTCAAGTCTCAAAAACATAAGTCAATAATAAAGTAGTGACAAATGAATTTAACTAACTGTTTGTCTGTCTATGAAGCCTCTAAACAACTGAGATTAATGTCGGGACAGGCCCACGACATCCTAATGACTAATAATAAAACTGAAAGCTATAAAAGGAGTTCTCCGGAATGCAAGGAGCCTCATCAACAGATTCTGAACTGCTCACTGGATCAACAATGCGCTGGATGTCAATCCTAGTTACCTGTGTCTGCATCGTAATAAGATGCAGGCCAACTGGTATTAGTACATTGAATGTACGAGTATGCGAGTTGGAATGCTAAACACAACATAGGCTTGAAAGGAATCTGAAGAACTTACCTGGCTCAACTCAACTCAACATAATTGAACTCATTTCAATATAAATCAGTTTAAAACAAGTGCAATATAAAGAGAAGTTGTTTAAAACATGACGTCAACTCTGTGTGTATGAAAAGATACATTATAACTCTGAAAATGTATGTAAAAATATAATAACCTGTGTATATAAGAATACAATTACTTCTGTGGGAGTTTATCTAACCGACAACCATCACGTAAGAGCTATTGTGATGATACAGTGTTTTGCCTCACGCTGTCAGGGCTGTCTTATACCTTGCCGAGGGTATAGTGCCTGAACTACTAAGTAGATCCACTAGTCTAGGCTAAAAAGCACTAAATGAATAATCTAAAAAGTATAACCCTTTTCTACCCATGATGGCTACATGGTTTATGGGGGCTGTGAGTTGTCTGAACTTTACCCCATATCAGTGCTCAATACTACTCCCCAAAAAATATAATATTAGCTCTTATGTTTAAAAACATACTTCTTCTGTGATTTGAGATTAGCGCTCAAAAAACTTAGTTCAAAGGCTATCTTGGAAATCACAGTTTCCCCTCTTGCTTCATTTAGAAAGCGATTACTCTTTTCTGAAAACTAGCCCGAAGGCTCTTTGGAAATTGAAGTTTCCTTTCTTGTTTAAATGTGAAAACATTTTAAACCCCTTTGGGAATACATAGTCCCCATATACTTTTGAAGAAATGAACTTTTAGTTACTCTTTACTTTTTACTCAACTTGAACTTTAAGTCTTAAAACAAAGTTAAATCATTTGGCAAAAGACTTTTGGAAAACTCTAAGAACTTCTCTTGACTTTGACCTTAACTACTCTTGACTTGACTCTTAACTGGTCCTTGAATTGAATTATGGATTCAAGGATTATGATTTGTGATTGGAAAGATCTCATGATATTTAGGAATGATTTTAAATAGCTGAACATGAGAAAATGATCAAAAATCGATTCTATGGAGCTGCTCCGCGACGCGGAGGTGATTTAAAATCTTAGGTCGCGAATTAACTTTTTAGGCAGGACGCTCTGTGCCCACTCTGAGATGCGAAATAACTTTTCCCAAATCTGGGGTCTAGCTCGCGACGCGGAGACACTGTCAAATTTCGACCGACGAAATTTCTTCTTCGTTTTCCAGCTCTAAACCCTCTAAACTACATTGGTTCTTTCCCCAAACACTTAGAATCGTCTATACCCTCAATATACATCAGATTATACTCAAAAACACAACTAAAAAATGTGAATCAATCTCAAGCAACTTCAACAATACAACCCACAAGGATTCAAACGAACTTTATCAAGAATTCTAGGGATTTACTTTCAAATCAATATACTTTGCTAAAATTGAGTCAAGTTTGGTGTGTTGGTGAATTTACCCAATGCTATGTGATCTCACATACCTTGTAGGGATCACCCCCGACGAAATCCACAAGCTAATCTCAACGAATCTTGAACGAATCTTGAATGTTCTTCTCCTTTCTCCTTTTTTCTCCTTTCTCTAATCCCTAGCTTGAAATTCACTTTTCTAAAACTGATTAAAATCAGAATTTACCCCAATTAAACTCCTAAAAATGAATTAGAATAATTAGTTAGTGAAAAGACTAAATTATCCTTCCAAAATTCGGATTTGGACTTTCCTAATTCCAATAGCCCAACTTCCAAAGGGCATAACTCACTCATACGAACTCGAAATCGTGCAAACTCAGCGGTGTTGGAAAGATCATTCCAAGATCTTTCCTACCATATCTGGAAGTACCTCTAACTCATATTGATCTAGAAGTTATGGCCGTTTGAAGTTGGCCAAAACTCAACTTTTCCTAACTTAAACAAATTTCTAGATTTTTATTATTTCCAAAAATATCTATTTCCAGTTCTTAGCTTCTTCCTAGCTATTTCAAATTGCGAGATGTTACACCAATGATCTTTATATTGAGGTTTAACGATCAAAACATGTTCTCAATTCAAACTATAGTTATAAGTATTAGTTTGAAGAATGTAACTCATGAATTTAATTCCTTCTCATCTTTAATTTTCGACAAAGTCTAATAAAACTAAGTAATCAACAATGTTATTTTCAAATTACCTATTGCACAAACTCTAGAGTTGTTAAAATAGTACTATCTTAGACTAAATACTAAAGTCTCGTAAACTTGACTTGGCTTCAAGTTCTTCAAAAATTCAACCTCAGCACGGAGACAAGAAAAGTGTTCAGTTTCTAGACTTAGAGAAAAAAATCATATAAATCAAACATTCCCCTTTAATTAAATCTCAAAATCGAAAAGAAATATAGTTCAAATATAATGACATTCTCAAGTCAAAAATACAAACCAATACAACCAAATCTTTTTTAATAGCTTGGTGTTCCTACTGAATTGATATTCATGTTTTCAAGTAACTATTAGAAATTCAATAACATAGTACCCCTAATATTATCGATTCAAGTAAAAACATTGATATTCATCAATGAAAATCGAAAAATATTCAAACAATGACGATAGTTGAATATATTAACAGCAATCTTAACAAATAAAGTAATCAATTTCCTATCAAACATTGCACTTAGAAAACACAAGAATAAACTTACTTCAACAAAATTACATATCACCTGAACTATTTGAGTACCTGGAAAGTGAAGGATAAGATGAATCTGGTTAAACCTAAAAAAAACATAAATTCAGAAATCTTCAGACTTCAAAAGATTTTCAAAATAATTTCTTTTTCAATTATTTAACAAAACTTGATTGAAAATACAACCACTGGTGCAAAATTCTATGATCTGAAATTGGGATTTTGTATGGATTTGAAGCCTAGAATATTGAGACAGTGAAAGGCAGAGAGTTGCTTACCTGTGAATCTTTTTGCTAAAGCGTATGAGTCCATGGGAGAGGGCTGATGGAAGAATATCTCTAGGTTAAGTAGAAATAGGGTTTCTTCTAAAAACTTAATTTTCTTATTTATATAATTGGAGGGAATAGTTAATTGTATAAAAAAATTAGAGGGAAAAATAAAATGGCTGAAAGTTGCGTTATAATTAGTTAAATTTACTGTCAAATTATTTTTATTGCCACTAAAATGATGCCTTTTAGTGGCTATTGTTCAAATGCCGCTAAAAAATTAGCTTAAAGAATAAATTAGCGGCAATTGATTAATTGACACTAAATAATTGTCGCCAAAAATCTATTTTGTAGTAGTATATATACCTATCCTTCTCCCCTTCTCGTTCCTTCCAGGTGGTGTTACGATCACGACACTCTCTATCACAGTCTCTCCAGCCCTCGTCTCTATTCCAACCTTACTTACCACTCGGCAATGGGTAGTTTGCACGATAGCCTCCTCCTTGGTTGGCTAGGAAGTTCATTTCCTCATTGTACAACGCTTCAAATTTGGCTTCTTCGGGGTTTACACTACCAACACCGACAACATTAACACTCTTATTACCAGCACCCATGACGTTCTTGGCCAAGATGTCCAGCTGGGTCATCATCTTTGCCATGTTTTGGTCTCTCTCTTGATCTTTTTCCACTGTTCCTTTGTCAATTTGTATGTAAGAGGATAGACTTGATCTTCACGGGTGTACCATGCCCAGTTAATCTTGGTCATGCCGTATAGAAGTTGAGTTCCTATCATATAAGGTTATTGCATTAAATCTCCCGGAGAATGTTGATTAGCCACCCCCTGTAGAAGTATTGCAGCAATACATTGTCAGGCAATCCATGAGTTGGGCATTGCAGCACCATCTTCTTAAACCTTGGCCAAGTCTCATTGATTGGCTCACCCTCCAAACGCTTGAAGCTTTGAATGTTGTCCCGAAGAGTCATCATCTTCGAAGGAGGGAAAAATCGCACTTGGAATGCGGTAATAAGTTCTTCCCACGAAGTGATAGAATCTTTTGGCAACTCAGCCAACCACTTACATGCTTCTCCCATTAGAGAAAATAGGAACAACCTCAGCCAGACCGATTCTTGAGATATGTTCTTAAAGGAGAACGGTCCGCAAACATCAAAAAAATTCCTTATATGCTCATAGGGATCCTCATGAGCCAACCCACCAAACAAACCTTTCAATTGCAAGAGCTACAACACGATGTTTGTAATGTGGAAAACAGTGTTTCCTTCAGCTGGAGGCAAGCGAGTGGAACCAACACCACCCATTTGATTAGGGTCATTGACATTAGGGTTGTTGACATCATTGAGATTCCCGATGTCATCTTAGTGGCCCACTTGACTACCATTGCTACCGTTTACGCTCATTTCCTCTGTTCAACAAGCAACACAAAAACCAAAACTAAAAATAAGTAGATTCAACTATAACCAACAAGAACACAATTTAACTTCACCAAAAGAATTTCAAACAACATCACTCCCCGGCAGCGACGCCATTTTGATTTAACGTTTCAAGCACACCTCATCCAATTCTAGGTGTTCAACGATTGTAAATCAGTAAAAAAACCCAACTAAATGAGTTGGGGTCGAATCCCACAATGAGCAGTACGTGTTTCAGATTCAATTAAGAAGTATAAATACGGTCAAATCAGTCATAGGAATAAAAATCATCGAATAAGGACATCATTCAAATCAAGGGGTGATGGGGGGTTTTGGTTTTGATTATCAACTACAAACAACAGTCACAAACAATAAGAATTAACAATAATGAGACGGATTGTTGGAATGTGATCGATTATTGGCAAATATAGACATATGGGTAATTGCAACTATTAGTAAATAGCTAGATATTAGTGAGTAGGCTAAGCTATAGGGGAGGTAAATTTTCTCTCGAACAATTTACCCTTAATCAAGTGATTTCTCTCGAACATCAACAAGCACACAAAATAAGAGCAGCCCATAATCACATAATCATACCCCAAGAATTGGTGTTTTAGCTACACATTATAAGAAGGTAAAAACGGTTACCGAATTGATTATCCATCAACTAGGTAAGAATGATTTCGTCTTTACAATAGTTCAAGTTGATGAATCTCAAAGACCCACTTCTAATTTCTCAAAAGTGAATTTCTTCAATCCTTCAAAGCTAAGGAAAAACTCTCTCAAAAGTCTCAAAATTATTCTCTAAGTTCAAAAAGTAACCAAAAAGATTTCAAAGTCTGAAGATTCATACTAACTAAAATTTTCAAAAACGTATTTATAGTCGTCGAAAATAAGCTACCAGAGCTCATTCGGCAAAGTAAGTCGGGCTCACCGAACCACTCGGTGAGCCGCCCTTTGGTTTCTTACATCGCCCTTCTGCCTTGGTACTCAGCATCCTCAAGTTTTGTAACTTTGGGCAATCTATATAGGCTTCACGGAATCACTCGACGATCTGCCGATTGCTCCTTTTGATCGCCAATTTGGTTCTTTTCTTCAGGGCTCGACACACTGGAACTTTAGGCGGTCTGATAAGCCACTCGGCGACAGCTTTTGGCGATCCTCAAGCTCGCCCATCTTTATTTCTTCAACCTATTTTGTTCCTTTTTGCCTGTTATTGTCCTTGCTTGTTCCTCAATCCATATTCCTGAAAATCAAGGATTTAATATAAATTATTGGCACAAAATAAGCATTTGAGGACACTAAATCTATATAAACAAAGCCCTAAATGAGTCCAAATCCAGGACTCATCACTAATACCTCAAGCTAGAGTAGGAGTGGAGGAAAAACGATTAGGATATCAGAACCTTATATTTGTTTCGGCTTTCCAAGTAGCACCCTCAACTAATTGATTCCTTTAGAGAATCTTTACAAAAGTAACTTCTTTGTTTCTCAAAACTTCTTTTCGTCTAAAATCTCAATCGTCGCCTCTTCAATTGAAAGGTTTTCTTTAACTCCCAAACCTTCCAAAGGTATAGTGGACGTCAGATCTCCAACACACTTTATCAACAAGGAGACATGAAACATCGAATTTACCGATGTTAAATCATTAGGCAACTCAAGTTCATAAGCAACTTTGCCAATACGCCTAAAAATTTGATATGGGCTCACAGAACAAGGACTAAGATTTTCTTTCTTTTCAAATCTCATTACACCCTTCATGGGTGAAATTTTCAAGTAGACCCAATTGTCAACATCAAATTCAAGTTATCTTCTCCTAACATCGGCATAGATTGTTATCGACATTGAGCCATTTTCAACCTCTCGCGAATAAGTTGAACCTTTTTCATTGCCTCATGTACCAAATCGGACCCTATAAAAGTAACCTCACAAACTTCATACCAATATATAAGAGACCTATTCCTACCATCGAGAGCCTCAAACGTGTCATCCTAATGCTAGAATGATAGCTATTATTATAAGTAAACTCAATTAAAGGCAAATGATCATCCCAATTACCTTTGAAACTAATCCGACAAGCTTTTATCATATCTTCTAAAGTCTGAATAATATGCTTGGCTTGTCCATCGGTCTAAGGGTGGAAAGGCGTGCTAAGTTTCACTTGGGTAACAAGACCTTTCTAAAATGACCTCAAAAATTGAGATGTAAATTGAGTGTCACAATCGCAGATAAAAAAGGGTACTCCATGCAACCTTATCATTTCCCGAATATAAAGCTTGGTGTACTCTTCCACTGAAAATAAAGTCTTTACGGGAAGAAAGTGAGTCAATTTCATAATTCGGTCCACAATAACTCTAACGAAATCAAACTGTCGACGAGTGTGAGTTAAACCCATAATGAAGTCCATATTCAAATCTTTCCACTTCCACGTAGGAATGCTAATGTTTTGAGCTAAACTACTTATTGACAATTAGGACCTTTAGCCACGAATTACACAATGTCCTTTCTCATTACATTCTACTAATAGACTTCCCGAAAATTATGGTACATCTTGGTGGCTCTCGGGTGAATAAAATATCGAGAACGGTGAGTTTTTGTCAAAATCTGATTTCTCAACTCGTCAACGTTCGGAACACATAATCGACCTTGGTATTGAAGGACATTATCTCCCCCTTGGAAGAAAGATTCAATGACTTTTTTCTAAAACTGACTTCTTCAACTCAACTAGTATCGAATCAAGATCTTGCTTAGCCTTCACATATGTTATAAAAGACAATTTCGAACCATTATGAATAACTACACCAGCTTCACTAGAATCAACCAAGCGAACACCCAATCGAGCCAATAGATAAACATCACAAACTAACTCTTTCCTGCCATCCTCAACATGAGCAATATTTCCCATTGACAGCCTACTAAGAGCATCTACCACTATATTCACTTTATTCGGATGATAGAGTACACTCATGTTGTAATCCTTCAATAACTCAAGCCATATCACTAAAAAAAATACTCAATTTGTAGTAGTTTATTTGTGGAAGTTTCAAAAACCGCCGCTATTAAATCATTTTGTGACGTTTATTTTAACCCCTACTAAATAAATATTTTTGTGACAATTTTAATGAGGAGGTTCAAAAATCGCCACAATTTCATATTATTTGTGGCAATTATCAACCTCCAGAAATTGTAAATTCATTAATTTTAGAAAATATATCCCGTTTGATATATCTTTTCTTTTTATATGTCCTAAATATTCATATTTTTGAATTTATGAAATATTGTAATAAAATTTAATTAATACAATATATGTACGCACACAATGACACAAATACTCGTAGTTCTCTTGCTTCATTTTAATAGGATGCATGTTCAGGACCATATACCTCTCTCTCTCTCTCTCTCTCTATATATATATATATATATATATATATATATATATATATATATATATATATATATATATATATATATATTAAGATACTATCAAAATATTATTTTTCTACTTTGTCTATTCAACTTCTTTTTAGTGTTTTATTTTTATATATATTACTACTTTATATTAATTTTTGACAATTAAATTTATTTTGAAAATTAATCTAAATATGTAATTATACTTGTGCAATATAATAATATATCTATAATTATATGATAAAAAAATGAATCATCCTAATAATTATATTGTGTAATTACTACCTATTAATTATATTTATTTTAATTTTTAAGGCTAAACAACACATTACTAAGTCTGATTTTGGGTATATCATTTTATGTTAATGAGTTAAATATAATTTTAATCCTACTTTTAGTTTTTATTTCTTTGAGTATATCTACGTATTTTAAAATAAAATTTAGAGGTCATATCAATAGTCATATTTATTATATTTATTTGTGTGTTCATTTAGCTTTATTTAAGCTCTTATAATATTAGATTTTTAAGATAAAATATTTTAATCACTAGTTACTAGTAGTTATAACGAAAACATTTTTAACCTAATTAGTCCAACCAAAATCCACCTAATTAGTCCAACCAAAATCCTAAATGCTTACCTTTTTTCCTCAAAAATTAAAATTTGCTACGGACTAAATTTCCCCCCAAAGAAATTTAAAACAAAAACAAATACAAAAAATTCCCACTTTCCCACCACAAAATAAACTCCCAAGTCTCTCTCCCACTTTCTCACTTCCACAATTCGGTAGTTCCTAAAAGACTCTCCCTTCTTGTTTTTTCCTTGCTTATTTTATCTTTTGTTCAATCTATTTTCTTTTTTAGTTTGTGTGATTCTTTTAATTGACTTTTTTTTGTAGGTTTATAAAGTGGAGTTCTCAAAGCAACAAGTTTGTATAACATATGGATTGGATCGTAATATTTTTGTGAATGGAAAGGTAATTATCTGTCACATGAATTTCAGGATTCACACTACAATTTGAGATTTATATTTATATTTTTTAATTTGTAAATAAATATGCATTTTGTAAGTTGTTAAACTTAATGTAGCCATACTTTTATATATTTCAGGATATTTTTTGAGTTTTCACCATATCGTATAGAAAATTATATCTAGCCTTCAATTGATTGCAGATAAGCCTCAATTTTATTTTTATTTAGTTAAGAATGATGACTAGTGTTTTATAAAATCGTGAATTAGTTTGATTCTTATTGACACCTATCAAGTTTGTTTTGCTCATATGAGAATTGAGTTTGAATTATCAGTTTCATCTTTTTTTCTATTATTGTATGTTCATTTCCTAACAAAATAAGTAACCTTAGAGAATGACATTTTGTGGATTGTTGTATTAGTGCCTTCAACCTTGTAATATTTTAATATTTGTGTAATCTTACTTGCTTTAATGAAGGAGAAATATAACTATTTCATACATCAGACTTAAATGAATAACAAGGTAAGGTAAAAATAAACCACATCGTTTTACTCGTTTTGGGTGAGAGCTTAAATATATTTACATTATTTTTTAATTGATGAGTATGACCTCACTAATAAGGCCAAAGGTTCGTATAAATTTATGTTTTAGATGAATTAAATTTTGAATTTTCTTCTTGTATCAAGGTGTACAAAGATATGTATCTATTTATATTTGTTTATCTAATGTATAAAGTTTTTATGATTTCATAGTTACAGCTTAATGATGATAAAGATCGAGCTTACTTCACCTTGAAAAAAAGATAGGATGGCACCAACTCAAGTCACCAAATAAATACATAGTACTTCTTTTTAGTATTTATCCTATATGACACTATTTTATATTTTAAATTGTAACGTTCAAGTTGCTATACATGAGATTTATTACTGAATTTGACATGAGTTTTAACTTGTAAACTTTTTATTATTGATTTGTATAATGAAATTTGATTTACATTAAATATTTAGAAGTATTTATATGTATTAACAAAGGCTTGATGCAATTTTTTTTTATAGAAATATAACAATTGTGGCGGTTACAAACATCCACAAATTAGATTTCATGAATATTGATATCATATTGTGGCATTTTTAAACCCATGCAGACATATTTTTTTTAAATATTAAAAATAGTATAATGAAGGTTGTAAACCGTCACAAATTGACGTAAAAAACCTCCACAAATTAAAAAGTAATTTTGTGATCGTCATGGAGGTTTCTTAAAATTGCCACAAATATGCTCGTGGCAGAGGTAATTGTAGCGTTTTTAAAAACTGCCTCAATTCTTATTGTGAAGGTCAAAAACTGCCTCAAATTGACAAAATAACCCCCATAAATTGAGCATTTTTTTGTAGTGTATCCTTTGACAAAGATTCAAATCCTTTTGAGTGAACACATATTTCAAACTCTTGTGGTCGGTAGACACGTCTACATGAACACCATATAGGTAATGCCTCCAAATCTTTAAAGTAAATACTACCGCCGCTAACTCCAAATCATGGGTCGAATAATTCTTTTCGTGCATCTACAACTACCTTGAAGCATAAGGAATGACTTTCTCATGTTGCATCAAAACGCAACCAAGTCCAATCCGTTAAGCATTACAATACACTACAAAGCTATTTGATCCTTCTGGTACGGTCAATATAGGAGTAGAAGTGAGTTTATCTTTCAACTCTTGGAAACTCTTCTCACAAGCTTTTGACCATAGGAATTTTACCTTCTTTTGAGTCAACATCATCAAAGGCGAAGCAATAGAGGAAATCCTTTCACAAAGCTTCTATAGTAACTGGCCAAGCCTAAGAAACTTCGTATATCTGAAGCGAACAAAGGTCTAGGCCAATTCTTAACCGTCTCGATTTTATTAAGATTGACTGGAATACCTTCACCGGAGAAAATATGTCCAAGGAAGCAATAAACCTCAACCAAAATTCACATTTTCTAAATTTAGCATATAGTTCGCGATCCTTGAGAACTTGTAACATAATTCTCAAATCCTCAACATGCTCATCCTCACTTCATGAGTAAATTAAAATATCATTAATGAACACAATCATAAACATGTCAAGATATTTCTTGAAGACCCTATTCATCAAATACAAGAATGTCATTGGGGCATTAGTCAAACCAAAAGACATCATCAAAAACTCATAATGATCATATCGTGTTAACAAGCCATTTTTGGAATGTCATTTTCCTTCACCCTCAGTTGGTGATAACCCAATCGAAGGTCAATCTTGGAGAAGTAATTTGCACCTTGGAGTTGATCAAACAAATCATCAATCCTTAGAATAGGATACTTATTCTTTACGGAAACTTTATTCAATTGCCTATAGTCAATGCATATTCTGAAGGAACCATCTTTCTTTCGAACAAATAAAAATGGAGCACCCCATGATGAGATACTTGGTCTAATGAATCTCTTATCCAATAAGTCTTTCAATTGATCTTTTAATTTCTTAAGTTCTGTCAGATCCATACGATAAGGAGAAATAAAGATATGCTACGTAAATGGGAGAAGGTCAATACCGAAGTTTATTTCCATTTTGGGAGGAATATCGGGAAGATCATCAAGAACACTTTCGGAAACTCATTTACAATTGGAACTGACTCAAGAGTAGGGGTTTTAGAATCCATATCCCTAACTCGGACAAGATGATAAATGCAACCCTTAGAAATCATTTTCCTATCTTTTAGACAAGATATGAACTTCCCCTAAAGAGTACAATTTACCCCTTCCCTTGAAATAATAGGTTCATTCAAAACCTTAAATGTGACCAATTGAGTCCTACAATCTATGGAAGCATAACATGCATGAAGTCAATCCATCCTAAAGAATAACGTCAAAATTTTACATATCAAGCTCTACAAGATCAACATAGGTGACTCTATAAACCCTTTTAGCAACAATAGAATCACCTACATAATAGAGATAGAAAAGGAATTAGAAAGAATTTCAAGACCAATATCAAATCTCATGGCCACACAAGGAGTAACAAATGACAATGTAACACCCGGATCAAGCAAAGCATACACATCAAAATAAAAGACTTCCAACATATCGGTCACAATATCCAGAGAACCTTCGTGATCCTGTCGAGTGTGAAAAGCATAGAACCTATTCTGAAGAGGAGCACCTGAATCGGAACCACTAGGCTGAGCTTGCCTACTATCATTTTCCTTAGTAGCAAACGTCGGAGAATCTCTCATCGTGTGACCACTATTTCCATAACTAAATCAATCATCTATATCGTATAAGCACTTCCTCGAGTGACTCTTGCCACACCTTTGTCAAGCGGGAGTAGAAGATCCATTACCACCACTTTCTTGAGGCTTGGGGGTTTGACACCCTATTTTTGGAGAACTTATGGGATATAACATTGAAAGAACCTTGAAAAAAAACTTTTGTCAGAATTGATGACGATCATGTCCACCGGATCTAGAATGAGAAAAGTCAACATCCCTGATCCTTGCCTTTTGCGCTTCGATTGATTATGTATGTGTTATCAAGCGAGATGTATCTATATCATTAATCAATATGGCGCCCTAGAGTCGGCAACCATAGTCGAAGCATACTTAGCCAATTGAGTGAACTTCAAAGCATACTCTTTCACTCTCATATTTCCCTGTCTAAGATTAATGAACTCAAGCACCTTCGCTTCCCTCATTTAAAGGGGAAAGAAACAATTGAGAAACACTCATTTGAATTTCTCCCAATAAAGAGGACCCACATCAATATCCCTCTTTTCCTTTCATTGTTTGAACCAAACTTGAGAAACACCCTTAAGTTGATAAGCAATTAATTCCACCTTTTCCACCAGTGGCACTCCCATAATCTCCACCATCGTATGCACATCATCAATGAACTCTAGAGGATCCTTATAGACTTTCGATCAATGAAATTCTGAAGGTTTTATCTTAGTAAAGTCTCTTATCCTTGTTGTCGTTGTACCCACATTTGGGTTCGCGGGACTAACAACTTCTCTATTAGCTTAAGCCGTCATAGCTTGAGCTAAGACTTAAAAAGCAGCTCGGAACTCTACATGAGTCATTTGTTCGGCCAAATGGTCAATCAGAATTTGAGAAACCTCGGGCTCCACATTCTCACCCGCATTCCTTTCATATAAGCTCTTTGAGGAGTCATTTCCTTAAAAGTATCGGATAAGAGTTAGGAGAAGGACGACCTTTATAGAGATGGACTCTATGGCATGACTTTAGAATAGTGAAAGAAGTGAAGTTTCCAAAAAACCTTGTTGCCTCCTATTAATAAATATGACGTGCTTCACTCTTATGAACAAGACTCTACTTGACACTGCTTATCGAACATCCTAAGACGTTTATAAAATCTTGTGCTCTGAATACCAAGTTTATCATGATCGAAAGTATACCCTAGACGTGACATGATGTATAAGACCCAAGAGGTCCTACACAAGCCAATTGACATACATTTAACACAATAGACTATAAAAAAGGAATACATTTAAGTAGAAAGTCTCATATCATAAAAGAGGTCTAAATATAAGTGCGGAATACTAACTTTATCCTAACAAGCTAATCTAACCAATATAAGAGTGGTTGAGATGTAATACATACAACACGTACAAAGTCTTAACAAAACAAAATAAAAGCATTAAAAGTCTTGATGGTCTTGCCCTTGTAGTATGAGGATTCACCAATCCAAAACAATGGAGCACAATCCGGATCTAGCCACAAGCAGGAGGAGGAAGAGTGTCAGACCCTATATTATAAAATAATATAGGCACAAGTATGCATTAGTACACAAAATATACTAAGTATGGGGAAATGCATAAAAACATGAACATGATCATATGGAAACTTTAAACATGATATGCATGACCAAGTTGAAGCATAAGTAAAAAGCCTTTAAGAAATCGTAAGTCATAAACAAAACAATGCATATTTTAAACATAATGAAAGCTTTCGTAAAACCCTTAGAAGTAACATAGTTCATTTTGTGGGATATTTAAGACCATGTGAGCAATAACATGGAATTCGATGTAACCCTCACATAAAAAATGGGATCTTACTTGCCAAGGTAATCTCTGTAACTTTTATTCATATGATATTTGTAGATCCACTAGCTAAGTCACTTAAGACAATCCTATGGGTCACACAGTTTGGGACAAGGAGATTGCTTCTAGAGACCTGACCTCTACTAATGGGAGAACCTCCATCTCAAAGTCCTCTCGATGCTAAGTAAAATTCCAATGGAAAAGACAAAGTCATAATCATATTATAATACTTGGAAAGGCACATTTTAACTACCAATCCAATCATAAGTCATCATAGAGTAGCTCCTTTAAATCACAATTCATACATACGTGAGAAAACTTTTCACAAATCATGATTTCATAAGTATGTGAAAACCTTTCACGATTCATTGATACTTATATTAAAATCATCCTTAGTTCACAAAACATCTTTTCATAAATCATGCATGGCTTTTCATAAAATCATAATTCATATCTGCATAAGCTTTCTTCATAAATTCATCATCAAAATCATGATTGTTGCATGGGTCCATAGGAAAGCAGTTGAAAAATATGTAATTGAATCAAATATGCATAATAAGACTTAAATTGAGCAATTTAATCAAGGGACAAAGGACAAATATACCCCCAAACTATCGCAAAATGGTATGTAGATACCCTCCGTCATACTTTTGGGACATTGGTGCCCCTGTCATCCAAAAACTAGAGCGTATATACCCTTTAATCTAACAGAAGACTAAATAGGGACACATGGAGCAATCTTATCCATCGGGTCAGCAGATAAGATTATGACACATGTATGTCCATTAGTATAAAGGGTATATATGCTCTAGTTTTTGGACGACAAGGGCACCAATATCCCAAAAATATGACGGAGGATATCTACATACCATTTATGATAGTTCGGAGGTATATTTGCCCTTTTTCCCTTTAATCAAAATCAAATAAGACTCATGAAGATTATATGAAACCCTAATCAAATTAGGTGAAATTAAATTGGAGGGTTGAGAATTTTTTGGGACCCAGTGAATGAATGGAACCCATTGGTGAATTCCTACATACCTTAGTAATTAAAGCCTATCAAAACAAGAGAGAAGAAGAGACTTGGAGTCTGGAACCCTAACTTTCTTCCTTGAACTTGAGAGAGAATTGGAGAGGATGAACTTGGATGAGAATTGGGGATTTGAGAGAATGAGAAGGATTGGGTATTTTAGGAGTTGAAAGGTAGTTATAGGTCTTAGAATTATGATCAAAACAACGTAGTATAGGCATTAAATGCATTGGAAAAGACCCAAATACCCTTAAGAATTAACTGTCGGAAGTGATCTATGGTTGGGACCTACAATCTGTAGACCTATTTATGACCCCTACTGGTCAACCATAGAACCAACTTCACAAACTCAAAAATTCATCCACTTCTCACGGAACCGTTCTACGATTTGACCAATTTCCTATGACTTGTAAAGCTAACTCGTAGAATCTAATTTCAAGCACAAAAATTCACTAAGTTTGAAACCCTTCTATGGAATCCATCTACGGCTCGTAGAACCAACTACATCCCGTCTTACCCATTTGCAGGTCCAACATTTCCAAAAACTTAACTCAATTCAACGACTTCTTTCCTACGGCCTGTAGGACTCCTACAGTTCGTAGCTAGGACTCACATTTCCTGAATTAGTGCCAAAATCTGAACTCTCCCTTCTCAATCCAACTTTTCAATTTCTGAGGTATTACAATTATGGTCTGGAATCCATAAGTAGTAGATCCAACTATGGGTCTAGTTAGGCCTAGTGAAAGACTTCCGACAGTTTTTAATTGAGGATAATATTTTAGTTTTCTCCTATTCTTTCTAAGCCTAAATCTCGATGTTTTGGAACCCAATTAAGTTCATTATCAGCGTTCTTCCTTAGAATTATTCTCATTACTCTTCCCAAGACTTAGAGCAAGGATCAAGAAGAACAACCTCTTATCTAAATTTGAGTTAGCATGGTTCAACTAGGGTATCAATATCAAGATTTACTACATTCTAAAGTTCTACTTAATCTCTTATCATAAATTCTTGATTTTGTTGTGAGGTATTTCACTATATCAGTTATTGGATGATTCTTAATCATTAATCATGCTAATTTTATCCCATGAACCCTATTTAATTATGAATTTTATGAAAGCCTTGATATATCAATTTTTATGCATTATCTTCGTGAAGAAAACAAGGCTAGTTTAAAGAAAGCATAATTCATTTTAGAGAAAAGCTTCTAGTCAGTTTTTAAAACAAGTTTAGTATATTCATAAAGAGGTATTTTGAGTAGTAATTCAAGACACAAACTATAAGTCCCCCCTAAAGTGGGATCCTTTTTCCTAAAACTGAACCTTATACAGTTATTGAGCATTATTACATTAATTTGGAAGTAGTATTGAGCACCGAGTGGGGTAAGGGTTAGGATAACTCATACCACATAACAACGCATCCAATGTAGGATAAGACTGTATCGTTGATTCAGGCGACTCCTCATAAAATCTCTGATAAGGGCTTAAATATTGGATTCATTAGTTCAGTTCGTCTTTTACCCTGACAAATTAATGGATGACTTTAGCATCGTGAGCAATACGTTATATCATCACAAGGGTCATAGTGATGATTGCCAGTTAAAGAAACTCCCTAATAAAAGTAAAGTATGCTATTTTAGCATTTGACATAATTGCATATATCTAAGTTGTAAAGCTTTATTGTTTTCGATACATTGACATGCTTTATTTTACAGTTATCCAATTTTTAGTCTTTCTCCAGTTGTTTCTCAATAATGTATGTTTAGACTAACTAGTGTCATTTAGTTATTTTACATACCGCACATCCATGTACTAACGCCATTCGACACTGCATCTTTTAATGATGCAGATATAGGTATTCAGGATTGACAACAGACATTTCATTGAGATCCTCTCCATCAGCATTTGGTGAGACCTCTTTGCTTTCGAAGGGCTCCAGCTCAATTATTTATTTCATTATTTAGTAGACATTCTAGTTTATTATTTAGGTAGTTGTAGGTCTTGCCCCGACACCTATCTTAAATTGTGGGATTACATTAAGTATGTTATTATTGTTGTACTAATTTAACATGTCGTAGAGGTCTATCTTATTTTTAAAAATTAAAGAAATTAGTTTCATATTTTTTTATTAGTTCCACTAATAATTGATAGTAGCTTGTAATTATCTTTTAAGTAATTTAATAGAGTAAAAAATATTTTATCCTATTAGAGTATATCAAAATTGTTTGGTACTTGAAATTCACTTTTCCATTCAAATGCAAATTCGAAATTTCTGAACTCACTAGTATAATTGTATATCCACCTATGAGTGTGTCACGTAGGGATTGTTTGGTATGCGGATGAAATAGATAAAGTTAGGCAAGATTACATAATAAGAAAAATATGTGCTATGTATTTACTTCAGTAGAGGCTTCATAGACAAGTTAACGAGCCAGTTAAGTCTTGATCTTCAGATGTTTTGAACATTATTATTATGATGATTCATACTTATATTTCATAGTTATCATAATGCATGTTCAAAGGGGTGAATATGTATAACTTTTCAAGCTTTCGTGTAAGTGTTTAACCTTCTGTTCAATAGTAAGTCAGGCCAAGAGTTGCTTCGGACCAATAATGATTTCTGAGTGTCGGCCACACCTAGGATATAGGCTTGGGGTGTGACACAATCCGCTCAATGGCCACTAAAGGTTCCTTTCAAAATCTCTAACACCTCTCTAGTTGCTTCCCTAATGCAATTAGATGCCTTATCCCACATGTTATTTGCCTTTCCACTACTCCCCAAAACCCTCATCGCCATTTACTTCTCCCTCATCTCCTAGGATCGGGCAAAGGTAAAGCCACCCTCTTTGATCCTCGATCGATCACACAAAGTCTTCTTTTCCCCTTCCATCTTAATCTCCATGTCCATCGTCAAAAGTTTATATTGAGTAATAAGATTCTAACTCAGGATAACTTTTCAGTCCTTACAAAAGAACTCTATCATCCTTCCTAAGGAGTAAATAATATATGAGTTTTTGCCACTACGCTACAAAAGGTAACCAAGTGCTTCTCCTTTTTTTTTTTTTTTTTTTTTTTTGGAAAGCATGAATTAGCCATTACCAATCAAAAGGTTTAACAAAATTCAAAAGCAAAACTTCTCTATTGTTTCTAACTCCAAAACCCAAACCTCCATACACGCGGCAAAACCACTAGTGGTTGATCCGACGTGCCTATTGAAATCTCCACCAAAGAAAAACTTCTCTGAGTGCGGTATACCCGTTACTACCTTGTCCAAATCCTCCAAAAGCACTTCTTGACCTCCCCATCCAGGCCCACTTGCGGTGTAAAAACTAATGATGTTCAACTTAAGCTCTCTAGTGACTAGCTTAACCGTCATCACCCTATCAACGATCTTCCTAATCTACACCACATGCTCCCCTAAGCTCCTATCTACTAAAAATCCTACTTCATTCTTATCCCTTGAGCCTCCTAACTACCACAACTTAAAACAGACCACATCTCGATCCTTGGTACCTACCCATTTAGTCTCCTTGAAGCAAACTATGTTAGTCTTCCTTTTCTTTAGAATCTTCACTAGCTCTATGTACTTGTCCATCATTGTCTCAATGTTTCAAGACCCTACTCTTAGCCTAGAAGACCCATTAACCCACTTACCACTCCTTTTCCTCAGCCCCGGTTCTGACCAAAGACATGACCCTAGTCCAACATCATTCACCAAAGCGACTAAAATAGATGGAAAGGAAACTAAACATAAAACAACTAAAGTTAAGTAAACAATACCCAAAATTTGCACAAAAATCTATTTTCTGAGAATAGAAACCATAAACACATGCTTTAACAATGTTGTCTATAAAATGGAAATCGTAAAGCCCAAAGGAATATGTTCGTTTCTTTCGGCCCACCCAAATCAACCTTCGACCAATTTTTCGTTATCGTCGATACGAACCCACACACCTCCACTCTCTCTATCTAAGCTCAAAGCATCTCTCACACAAACCCTAATCATCACGCGCATCTCATTTCACTTCCTTCACTCCTTCATATTCTCCATTCTTGGTACCCTCTCTTTCTATTAACATTTCTCTTTCTTCTCTCTTGCAGTTTTTCAATTTTACAAATTTTTTTTTGTTTTTTTTTAATCTTGTTGATTTGTTGAAATGGTTGAATCGAGCAGTTCAGAGCACTTTATGCTTCCTGTGAAGAGGTCATCGATAGTTGAAGTCGGTGGGGATAACGACGGAGTTTCAGTGGATCCTTTAACGAAGAAGTACAAGACCGCCGCCGCTGCCGCTGCTGGTGGTGATTCATCGACGGTGACTATGGCAGGAGCTGGTTCTGCTACCGGTGATGTTAGCGCTAACGGTAACGCCACTAATGGACGTACCGGTGGCGTATCTCCAGTCGATCTGCGTAATCTATCTGATATCGATGAGGATCTTCACAGCCGGCAACTCGCTGTCTATGGACGTGAAACAATGCGTAAACTTTTTGCAGCTAATGTTCTCATCTCTGGGTTGCAAGGCCTTGGCGCTGAAATTGGTATATGCTTCTGTATTTATTCCTCTTGCTATTTACTGTGCTGGAATTCGAAGGAGATTATAATGAAGTACTGGTTGTTTTCTTCTTTGTTATGTTTTCATTTCCATTTCCACGCATGAAATGGAATTGGTGTTCATTTAAGTTTTTATTCATTTACTGTGCTGGAATTGGAAGTTCAAAATCTGGTATCAGTATGATTCGTTTTCTTCTTTGTAAAGTTTTCATTTCATTTCCATTGATGCCTAGTTGATTGATAATGTATGTTTTGCATGTGGGCCTGAATGCAGTAGAATGGATAATGATGCCTAGTTGATTGATAATGTGTGTTTTGCATGTGCTCTTTCACTGACCTACTTTTGTAAATTTTTGAGATAGTGATAACTGATAAAAAGAGGAAGTGATTGCGAGACATTTATGTGCTGAATATGACAACTATTCTGTTAAAAGTCTGTGATATAACTGAATTGTGTTTCCTTATTGCAGCAAAGAACCTTATTCTTGCGGGTGTGAAGTCTGTTACTTTGCACGATGAAGGAAATGTGGAATTGTGGGATCTATCTAGCAATTTTATCTTCACAGAGGAGGATGTTGGGAAGAATAGGGCACTTGCTTCTGTCCAGAAGTTGCAAGAGCTAAACAATACTGTCATTATCTCTACGTTGACGGATGCTTTGACTAAAGAACAACTTTCCAATTTTCAGGCAAGTAGATATGTGCCTGATGTTATTGATTTTAACTTTCATGCGTATTTTTTGTGTCTTAACGACTTACTGATTGTACGACTGTTGTAATGCAGTAGTTTTAAATCAGTCCCAAACTAGTTGGACCGGCATTATAAATTGTCTACACCTGCTCATCTCTATTCGGTCAATTTTATTTCACTACTCTCTAATTATACTTTAGGACAACATAGGAGCTCTAAGTCTCACACTTCCCCTATATTACATACAAGTCCGAAATACTAACCAAACCAAGATCTAATTTAAAATATAATCATAGTTAAACCAAGTTGTGGATGCTTTCCACGTATAGTGATAAGGGTTAAGATTTTATATAAAACCAAATTGACCCGTGTTTGGATGAATTATGTAGAAAGTGAAAGTTGTTGTGATTTTCCATTCCAGAAGTGATATATTTTTAATTTCCAGAACAGAAATGATCTATATCTAATTAGTTGCATAAAGAAAATATCTCTAATTTATTTAAGACTCTTGGTGAATTTTACCTATCCAAAAGGAAAAGATCCTAGTTTTTCAATAAATGTTGCTATAGTTGCAAAAACGATATAGGGCATATACTGATAAACAGAGATCTATTTTAAATATAATTCTAGTCAAATGAAATTGTAGTTGCTTTCCACGATACAGTTATAATGGTTAAGATTTCATAAAACACAAGTGACCTGTGTTCACATTTACTGTGGGAGTGATAGTCATTTAGACTTTCCAAGGATGAATTATCTCAACTATGTCGATGGAAATTTGTTTGAGGAAATGTGTGTTTGGGCGGTGAAGAATTGGTGTGTTATGTTTTTATTGTCAGTGATATGAGCATGACAGAGTTAATTTTGTTGAGATTTTATAATTATGCTACTAATATCCTGGCATGGTTTTGGGGAGATAACATCCTGAATGCGCTATACTTTATCTGCAGGCCGTTGTATTTACAGATATCAACTTAGAGAAGGCTTTTGAATTTGATGATTACTGTCATATGCACCAGCCTCCTATTGCTTTCATCAAAACTGAAGTTCGAGGCCTTTTTGGTAGTGTGTTTTGTGACTTTGGCCCTGATTTTACAGTTGTTGATGTTGATGGTGAGGATCCCCACACAGGAATCATTGCGTCTATTAGCAATGACAATCCTGCTCTTGTGGCATGTATTGATGACGAGAGGCTTGAGTTTCAGGATGGGGACTTGGTTATATTTTCTGAAGTGCGGGGCATGACAGAGCTGAATGATGGGAAGGCTAGAAAAATAAAAAGTGCAAGGCCATATTCATTTACTATTGAAGATGATACCACAGAGTATGCAGCATATGAAAGAGGGGGTATCGTCACTCAGGTCAAGGAGCCGAAAGTGTTAAAGTTCAAGCCACTGCGTAAAGCAATTTGCGATCCTGGTGACTTTCTTCTGAGTGACTTCTCAAAGTTTGACCGCCCACCTATTTTGCACTTGACCTTTCAGGCCCTAGATAAGTTTGTGTCTTTATCAGGACGTTTTCCTGTTGCTGGATCTGAGGAAGATGCTCAGAGGCTAATCTCACTTGTGACTGACATGAACAATAGTCAAGATGCAAAAGTTGAGATTGACCATAAACTTATTCGTAACTTTGCATTTGGTGCAAGGGCTGTGCTAAACCCAATGGCGGCTATGTTTGGGGGTATCGTTGGGCAAGAAGTTGTGAAGGCTTGCTCTGGGAAGTTCCATCCACTATACCAGGTCAGTAAATGAATTGTTATAATTGAGCCAGAAGAATTCTTAAATTTCATGCAGTTTTTCTGTCGGGATGATCTGTTATACTTGTTGCTACCTTGTTTGAACAAGTTCATATTAGATCATATGGGACTTGTTTCTAGATTTTTAACTCCAATTAGAACAAAGTGCAAGGGAACTCTATCCGAACACTATTTTGCTTCTGAAGCATGATGGTTTGAGTTTGAGATGTTATATTTGTGTCTTCTTAACTGTCAATATTGGTATCCCTATGTATCTTTGGCAGTGTGGTAACTATTTCCTGAAATTTTAGATTAAATTAGTTTCTGGTGCTGGATATTGCCTTTTGTTGTATTTATGGTTGCTTTTCAATAGTCTTGGAATGTTCTGTCACTGAACATTTGTTTTCAATCTGTTTGTGACAGTTTTTCTACTTTGACTCTGTTGAATCTCTTCCAACTGAACCATTGGATCCAAATGATTTGAAGCCCTTGAATAGTCGTTATGATGCCCAAATCTCAGTTTTCGGAAATAAGCTACAGCAGAAGCTGGAAGAGGCAAAAGCTTTTGTAGTTGGGTCTGGTGCACTTGGGTGTGAGTTCTTGAAGAATTTAGCTCTCATGGGGGTTTGTTGTGGTGAAGAAGGAAAGCTAACAATTACAGATGATGATGTCATTGAGAAGAGCAATCTCAGTAGGCAATTCCTTTTCCGTGACTGGAACATTGGGCAAGCCAAGTCTACTGTTGCTGCTGCCGCTGCTTCTTTGATCAATCCTCGCATTCGCATTGAAGCACTGCAAAACCGCGCAAGCCCTGAAACAGAAAGTGTATTTGATGATACATTCTGGGAGAATTTGAGTGTTGTGGTCAATGCACTAGATAATGTGAATGCCAGGCTTTACATTGATCAGAGATGTTTGTATTTTCAAAAACCGTTATTGGAGTCTGGAACCCTGGGTGCCAAGTGCAACACTCAAATGGTAATTCCTCACCTTACAGAAAATTATGGTGCATCAAGGGATCCACCAGAAAAACAAGCACCTATGTGTACAGTTCACTCTTTCCCACACAACATCGACCATTGCTTAACATGGGCCCGGTCAGAATTTGAGGGTTTGCTTGAGAAGACACCAACTGAAGTTAATGCTTATCTGATCAATCCTAGTGATTACATATCTTCTATGCAAAAGGCTGGTGATGCACAGGCCAGGGACATTTTGGATCGTGTTCTTGAATGCCTCGACAAGGAGAGATGTGATACATTTGAAGACTGCATAACCTGGGCTCGCCTGAGGTATAAACCATAAAAAACCAACTAAATTTTTACCCTTTTAAACAGATTTCTTTTTTTATATATATGCTTTTAACGATTTGCTTTTCCTTGTAACCAGGTTTGAAGATTACTTTGCAGACCGTGTGAAGCAGTTGACATATACTTTTCCTGAGGATGCCACTACAAGTAGTGGTGCTCCATTCTGGTCAGCACCAAAACGTTTCCCTCGACCATTGCAATATTCTGTTGATGATGCCAGTCATCTTCAATTTCTCCTGGCAGCCTCTATGTTACGAGCAGAAACATTTGGCATTCCCATTCCAGATTGGGTGAACTCTCCTCAAAAGTTAGCTGAAGCTGTTGATAAAGTGATGGTCCCCGATTTCCAGCCAAAGAAAGATGTGAAGATTGTGACAGATGAGAAAGCAACCAGCATGTCGGCATCATCCATAGATGATGCTGCAGTCATCAATGAGTTGGTGATGCAGCTGGAAACGTGTCGTCAGAAATTACCTTCAGGTTACAAGATGAATCCCATTCAATTTGAAAAGGTGCTCTCTCTCTCTCTCTTTCTCTCTCTCTCTATTGTGTGCATGTTGCACATGTTAAAAGGCATCTTTTGAGAGCGTGATGATTTGGTTGGTAAATGCGTTCCCTAGGAGGAAGAAAGGAAAAGGGTATGACATGTATATGCCGACTGGTGTTTTAACAAACATTTTACGTAGAAATGAAGATAATACAACTTCTTACCATGATAGATGTTCAAGTTATAATCATGTGTTTATTTCTTCCATCTTCTCTCCAAATTAAGTTCGTCTGAATTACAGGACGATGACACCAACTATCATATGGACTTCATTGCTGGACTTGCAAACATGAGGGCTAGAAACTATAGCATCCCTGAAGTGGATAAACTGAAGGCCAAATTCATAGCAGGGAGGATCATTCCAGCAATTGCTACTTCTACTGCTATGGCCACTGGTCTCGTTTGTCTAGAGCTTTATAAGGTTTTGAATGGAGGTCACAAGGTGGAGGACTACCGCAACACTTTTGCCAACTTGGCTCTTCCTTTATTTTCCATGGCTGAACCAGTTCCACCAAAGGTGATCAAGCATCAGGACATGACCTGGACTGTGTGGGACAGGTGGATTTTGAAAGACAATCCAACTTTGAGGGAGCTTCTTCAGTGGCTTCAAAACAAAGGTCTGAATGCTTATAGCATTTCTTACGGGAGCTGCTTACTTTATAACAGCATGTTCCCTAAGCATAAAGAGCGGATGGATCGGAAAATGGTGGAACTGGCCAAGGAAGTGGCCAAGGCAGATTTGCCTCAATACAGGAAACATTTTGACGTGGTAGTGGCTTGTGAGGATGATGAAGACAACGATGTTGATATCCCTCAAGTCTCTATTTATTTCAGGTAGATTGTTTGTTCTGTCCTGTAACCCACTCACAAGAGTAGCCTGAAATCATAGGTGACGGTTGATTTTCTCCATGCTATGTTTGGTCTTTCTTGTTGGCAAAGCTAGATAGATAAATTCTTTTCTGTACTAGCCAGCCTGCATTCAAAGTCAGAACCATCTGTTGAGTAGTAAAAATATGATAGACTGTTGGACTTCGAGCATCTGATTTATGACATGTCTCCATTTTCTTGCTCAACTATTTGAAGAAATATAGTTGATGTTGGTTGGTGGATTCGAAGTTATGAACTAACTATTTGCTATGATACCATAATTTCTAAATTGCTGCTGCTGCGATATTTACATTTGCAAACATAGTTAAGTGTTTCTTCAGTGCAATTTTTGCTGAATTATTGTTCTTATATGATATGATTAAAAAGGAGTACAACTATGGAAAAATTTATATGCCTGACTTATTTTTTTATAGACTGTTTGGTTGGTGTATAGAATGAGTAGGGTATGTTATTGTAGGAATAGTACCTAACCTATTATTCTAATAATGTTGAATAAGGGGTATATATGAGTAATACTTAGTTTGAAAACACTACTAAATAATAGATAACATAATATCAAAGTGAGTTGGCTTTTGACCATTTATATTGAAATGAAAATTATATTCCCCTTTGGTCTCCTTTTGGCATCTTAATTATGGAGGAAAATCACTTTAAATTGGCTTTTGACCATTTGTAATGAAAAATTTACACTGAAGAAGATAATATTACTCCCCTAGTCTTATTTTAGTGATGGACATTGATTGAACACAAAATTCAACAAAGATTTTTTTAAAAAAAATTTGTGGTCTAAAACAAGTTTATCAAAGATTTTTAAAATTTATGGTCTAAAGCAAATTTATATATGTAGTTATAAATTATGTCACTAAAATTTACCATTATGTGTTTAGAAAAAAATAAATCACTCATTAAAAAAGTAAAAAATAAAAAGTTAAAACGTAAATTTGTTTTTAAATATAAAAAATATCATTCTTCTCGAAACAAACTAAATAACGAAAAATGCATCACAGAAATTGTCATTTACAATTGTGGGTTTTAACAACTATATGCAACATAAGTACACTCACATGCTAATATTAGTATTGCCTATACATTTTGAGACTAGATAGGAAAACACAAGTAAAGAAAATGACAGAATGAATTTTAATGTCTCAATGTTGTTTTCTGTTATTGTCTTCTTGTTCTACATCCAAGTTGAAACTCTCACCACAGATGTGTAATTCCATTCCAAGACCATCTCATGCTGTCTTCCTTCTTCAATCCTCACCTTAAATGGAGTTTCTCTTTCATTCACCACTTCTTTGGCTTGTAATAAGTTTTCTTTGCTTATTCTCATACCTTGCAACCCTATTTCACTACAAGAATCAGAAACACTTGTCATTTCTTCCCAGTTTTGAAACCAAGAAAATGAGCACACTTGAGGTGCTAGAAAAAGGGATTCCATGGCAAGTCTTGCATGTGCAAGATGAGATGGAAAATACAATTCCAATGACTCGAAAATCGATTGGTAATGTATCAAATTCTTGTTAAAGTATGAAGAAAAAGTATAGTTTGTGTTTTGATGACTATTGTCTATTGCTTCTCCATCACCAAAAGTGACAAGTCCTCTGAGTGTAGAAGAATTAGCTAATAACAATTCCTTAGCTAGTTTTAGAAACTCCAACGCGTCGATTCTACGCATTCTTTTCCCCATGTGAGGGAATTGAAACATACAGTTGAAAACCAACCATTCACTCTTTTTACCCCTTTTCTTCATTCTTCTCAATTCACTTGCCAATTCTTCAAATGTCATCTCCTCAACTTGTAATGTTAGGCCAAAGGGATTTGCATAATCAAGAAGTCTTCTTTTTGTCTCCTCAAATCTCCAATGATCACTTGTTGATTCTTCCTCTGTTTTCTTTATGGATGTTAATCTCAAAGCCTTTCTTTTTTGGCTCATGGCATCAATAATTGGAGGCCATTGAATCCCTTTTCCCATGTCATAATCTACTATGTGAATGGTTTGTGCATCATCAGGCATAGCTTCTATAATTGCAAAGTTAGCAGCCAAATGAGCAAATTTCCCTAATGGGAAAATTTGGTAGAAGGCCTTGAATGCTGCTTCAATAATCTTGTTTGATTCTTGTCTCAAGTAACTTCCTTGATCCTCTTCTGTTTGCTGGAATAAGTTTGAAGCAACGCGTTCCAACGGTTCACCTAAAGGATTTATTTTCCCCTTTATGCTTCTTATGATCACTTCTGCTAGTTCCTTGTGACCATTTTCCATTGCCTCTCCATAAACTGACAATAAATGATAAATTCTCATTTGGTTATCCATTTCTCTACTATTTCCTTGAAGTACATGTGAAACAACATCGTTTCTTGATTGTATTGTCGTTGAGGTGTCAATGGATATGCTTGAAAGTGCAGGACTACATGAATCTCCATCTTTTTTCGTCTCTGAAGTGATTTTCATATTTTCATTTCCTTCACTTTCACTATCGTTTAACCATCGGGAGACATCAACAAACTCCATATCATCCATGGGAAGATCAGTAAGAACATCATCAGAGAAAAGGGAAGTGAAATCTGAGAAGGAAATTTCAGAGGAATCTTGATCTTTGGATTTAAGTGAAGAATAATTAGAAACACCATGATTTTGATATTCATAAAAAGGATGAATTTGGTTAGTTGAAGACCATGAGTTGTGAATAATCTCTGATTGAATCATCTTCTTGATGCTTTTTCTTACACGGGAAGAAGAAAGTTTTTTTGTTTTGTAGGTTTGTGTTACACTGTTTGCTCCAAATGATTGGTGAAGAGGTATATATAATATAGGAATGGAGGAAATTTTAAAGTAATTTCTTTATAACAAGAATTCTCAAAAGGGAAGTCATAACATTTGAAATTCCAACTTTGAGACTAGAAATTTAAAAAATGTTGAGTTTTTCACATATAAAGAGGATTTGACGTATGCGCCATGTAAATCATTTTAAAATTATCATTGTAATTTAACTTATTTTAAAAGATTACAATAACAATTAGGAAAAATTATCCAATTACAAAAATATTTCTACCATCAATATTAATCCATTCTTCTCGTATAATTACATACAGTCTCACTAATTAATAATTTCATATTATATTTTAAGTCACATACACCACTCCTTTAGATTTTATGTATGATATATGACTTAAAGATACTAGATACATGTATCTTTGATACAAGATACATTCTGAAACACAATACATTGAGAGAGGTGAGCATTAGAGGATAGAGGCGAGTGAGAAATTTAACATATATCTTTTGATACTAAATACTATAACTTTGATATTAGATATATTGTGAACTACAAATATATCGAGAGTGATCGAGGTATAAGAAAAGCGAGTGAGAGAGTCAGTGTATCTAGATAAATGCGAATCACGCTTGAATATAATGTATTTGAAACTGTTGCACTTAATTTTATCCATATATATTTGAGATGCATGTCTCTAAGTGTGTCATATATATATATATATATATATATGTATCTGACGAATTAAATATGATATAAAAGTTAATTTTAAAACATGTAGTTAAATCCTAAATTAGTGATTTTCTTTTTTATATAACAATTATCACTAAATTTTTTAGTAATAGTTGATATATTTTCCCTTTAAGCCCGTCTTAGACAGATGCTATACAAATAAAATAGAAATTTGAACTGTTCTATAATTTCTGTGGCTCAGAGAGAATTAGAAGATTCTTATAGGAAAAATATGACCTAAAATAATACACTAATATGTCTAATGCATAATCTCTAACTAATTGATATCACCTATATAGATCTTGTCTTATCTTTTAAGGTCTTACAAACTTACCAAACAGTTTATTGTAGTTTATTAGTAGTGCTAAATTTTTTATTATACTATCAATATATATAATTAAATTATATAAGAAATGTTTTTTTTTTTTTTTTTGCTTTAAAAATCAGCAAGTAAAGACAAAAGACTAATCAACTGTTTTTACATAATTTCTTCTTATTAAAGTTCCATGTTGAGTCATCTTTTTTTTCTTGGAATATTCTAAATAATTTTTTAGGTTCCATATCATATCAGTAATCACTATAGGAAATTATCAAAACTTTTTATATTGCCACAATTTTGTCCTAAAATGTTATCTAAATATTTCATTACCTTTAATTTCTTACAACTACTTTTCTTTTTCATCTGTTTAAAAAAATAATTATTATTTTTTAACAATTTTTTTATTTTAACTTTTTACATGATATGTTTATTACCACAAAATTAAAGAATATTTTAGTATAAATAACATATCTTTAAATTTAGATCATAAGATTTAAAAGTCCGTAACATATCAAAATAGGTCAAACAAATTATAACGAAGAGAATAACCATTTACATAATAAACCACATTGTCTTCTTCAGATTGAAAGGACAACATATGACCTTATTATGTGTTATTGATTTATGCTGTTATTCGATTATTTACTAAAAATATAGAAATATAACTTTTGCTTCATTCACAAGCTGATTTATTACATTTAAAAATTGTGAAATCATTAACTAAAGTGGACAAGATGTCACTATATAATATTTTGTTGTCAAGAAAAAATCCAGATTAGTAGCAAGTCTTGATTTCAAACTATTAGTTGAAGACCATGAGTTACACTTCTTGATTTCAAACTATAATTAGTTGACTTATGCTGTTAGTTGAAGACCATGAGTTGTGAAGAATCTCTGATTGAATCATCTCCTTGATGCTTTTTTTTTTTTTTCATACGACATTGAAGTCCGACTAAATTTGGATTTGCGCCTAGAATTTCCACATTAAAGGTAAATCGCTCCCTAACAAAGATGACTCCGTACCCAAGGGGACCAAACCCGAGACTTCTTGGTTAGGGATTAGTGGTGGCAAATGGGCAGGTTTGGTCAAATTTGGGCGGGTTGAAAATGGGTCAACATAAAATGGATAATAATTCAACCCGCCTATATTTGATATGGGTAAAAATGGATTGGGTAAGAAATAGGTTGGGTAAAATACTAGTTTACCCATATTTACCCATATTTTCATGAGTAAATAGTACTCTACTTAAGAATTCAACATGGAGAAAATGTTTTAGTTTTTAGATGAAAAATGTTGAAAATGATTCATTTAGTTTTATTGTATCATAAAAGTAAAAAAAAAAAATCCTGTAACTTTTCAATATAAAATACAATTATGTAATAACAAGGGGAAAATATTTTTAATATCAAAGTAAATGAATATTTGCATTTTAGGACTAAAACATGCTTAATGCACTTTAAGCAATGTCAAGACTAATGCATGATTTGCTTATTTTACAATATTATTATTATCCGATACAAAATTAAACAAATAAAAAATATAATTATAAGTAACAAAAGAAATGTACATTTAAAATATATATTTTTGGAGGGCCTAAGACTTCACCTTTTCAATTATAGTGAAAAATAATTAGTTCTAGAAGAACATAAAAAGCAAGAGAAGTTACAATATTTTTAATGATATCATGAATTTATAGTGAATAAAAGTTAGAAGCTTAACTCATTTGATTAATTTATACTTTACCCATATTTTACCCATAGTTTACCCATAGTTTACCCATATTTTACCCATGTAAAAACTCACTCACCCAATTCATTAAAATATGAATGAATTGAGCGGATTACCAAAATATGGGCTCATTTTGCCGGTACTATTAGAGATGAAGGAGTACTTTATAACAAGAATTCTCAAAAGGGAAGTCATAACATTTGAAATTCCAACTTTGAAACTAGAGATTTAAAAATTGTTGATTTTTTACTTGAAAAGAGGATTTGACGTATACGCCATGTAAACCATTTTAAAATTATTATATAAATTATCTATTACACAAATATTTCTATCATAAATTGTTAAATACTATAAAATAATGGGAATTTTATCTCACTCGTTAATAATTTTGAACAGATTTCAAGTCATATACATATAAATGATACTAAACACATGTATCTTTGATACCAGATACATTCTGAAATACAAATACACAGGGAGATAGGCGAGCGAGAGAGTCAATATATGTCTTTCATTACTAGATACATATATTTTTGATACTAAATATGTTTTGAATAGAGATACATTGGAAGGGAGGCGAGAGAGGAGAGAGGCGAGAGGCGAGCAAGAAAATCATCAGTTTATTTCAGATACATGTGAATCACACTAGAATATAATATATCAGGAACAAATTACACCTAATTTGACACACGTATATCTGAGATATACGTATCTAAATGCGTCAAATCATGTTTCTGACGAAGTAAATGTGATACGAAAAATAATTTCAAAACTAAAGTAAAGACACACAATTAAGTCCTAAACTAATGAATTTTTTCTTATTTTTTTGGATCTTACAAACTAACAAACAGTTTATTATAGTTTAGTAGTGCTAAATTTTTTATTATACTATCAATGTATTATAATTATAAGTAAATTATATAAGAAGTATTTTTTAACTTTAAAATTCAGTAAGTAAAGACAAAAGACTAATCAATTGTTCTTACAGAGTTTCTTCTATTAAAGTTCCATGCTGAGTCATCTTCTTTTCTTGGAATGTTCCAAATAATTTTTTAGGTTCCATGTCATATCAGTAATCATTACAGGAAATTATCAAAGTTTTCCATATTGCCATAATTTTGTCCAGATTATTATGAAAAAAAACTCCCTACTTTCAATTTATTTGAACTATTTTTTTAGTCAATCTAAAAAATTATGATTTTTTCAAAAGAACTTTTTAATCTTAAATTTTCACATGATATGTCTAAGACCAAATGATTAAAAGATATTTTAATATATTTGACATATTTATAATTTTAAATTATAAAATCATAAAATCTTATTTACTTTCAAACTTCATATCAAAATAGGCCAAACCAATTGAAATGGAAAGAGCACATGTCTTCTTCATATTGAAAGAACAGCATATGGCTTGATTATGTGTTATTGACTTATGCTGTTATTCGACTATTTACTAAAATATAGAAAAATAACTTTTGCTTCATTCACAAGCTGATTTATTATATTTCAAATTTATGAAATCATTACTTAAAGTAGACATGATGTCACTATTGATATATAAATATTTTGTTGTCAAGAAAATAAATCCAAATTAGTGGCAAGTCTTGATTTCACTCTGCCTTCCTTTCAGCGTCACTACTTAAGGACACATCATTTTCCACATTAAATATTTTTGAAAGATTTGTTATTTTTCTAAACAACAATATTACTTCCATTTTTCTGATCTTTCTATTTCTTCTTTTGTCTTGATATGTCTTGGACATAATTTTGTTGGCATCTGGTGTCTATGCTAAAAGTTAATTCCTTTAAGAACTTAAAAGTTAAATAAGTTGTTGATGTTGGCATTTGTGATAAAAAAAAAAATAGTTTAACTTAATTTAGGAAAAATTAGATAAAATATTCATTGAATCGAAATTGCATACCCAAAAAATAATCTAATGTTTCGATCCAATTCACCGGGCCGTGCGGGCACCTACTGTAACACCTAAGTAGGAGAACTCTCATATCCCCAAAGTTTTAAAAATGCGGAAAAATTAGGACAACTGACGAATAATAGAAATTCATGTAATTTATAAACAAGAGTTTTTAAACACAATTCCGATTAAGACTTGAAAAGTAATTAACACCCCAGGATCTAGTCTAAACATGTACAAGAGCTACTAAGAGTACATGTATAACAAAATAATAAAGGCAAAAGTGCTCGTTACCCCCCTGAACTTGAAGCTTTTTATTCAGTGTACACCTAAATTATATTCCGTTTTAATTACCCCCCCCCCCCTCCGAACTTGTTCATTCCTCCATTGCGTACACCTTTATTGTCCACTTGGCGTAGAAATTGACAACAAACTCTAGCAGACTCGTGAGGAAGTAAATTTTTGCCAAATCATAAAGCTATAACGGTAAAAAAAAACATAAAATCTCCATTTTTCTTTAATTTTTGGCATCTTTTCAGAACTTTCTCTCTCTATTCTCTAACTATTTCTTCTCCCTAATCCCTTCTCCCTTTTCAAATTTCAAAATTTTTCTCTCTTTTTTGCTTTAATTGCATTTGCTAAATTCATGAATTATAATAGGAGACTTGTTTGTTTATGTGGGACTGCTCCAAGTCTGAAAATTTCATGGACAAATGACAATCCTGGACGTAGATTTCTCGGTTGTAGACACTATGAGGTATGTATTGTTTCATATTATTTTGCTTTTAATTTGCCAATTTCTTATTATGTAATTTTTTTTTTAACTTTGATTTTATGAAATGCAGTCCTTATTTCAAAATCCTTGTAAGTTTTTCAATCGGTATGATCTAGAATTTTCTAGCCAGGCGAATACTATGATTTTGGATCTGTTGAAGAAGACCAACAAACAAGAAAAACTGCTGAAGTGTAGATGAATGTTAAAACTGATTTTGGGCATTAGTTTGATATGTAATATGATATTGTTCTTTTATTTAGTGTGTCATTGAAATTTTTTTTGTGAATGTAGTTGTTATTAACGCAAGGTCTTTTGGTTATAGGGTTCTCATTTTGTGGATTAGTTTGGTTTGGTGTTTTAGTGATGTATGTTTCTGCAGATTAAAGCTATATATATATATATATATATATATATATCTTTGTGTATGTTCAATTGACTTGTCCTTTTTTCATAAAACTACAGTTACATGGAATAGGTAATATGATAACAAAACACGAAATAATAAAATAAAGGCATAACATAACTAGTGCTTTCTTGATCATTAAACACAAACATCACAGTGTTTCATTGTTTCAACCAACAACCACAATAACTTAAGTTAACCACCAAAACACAAAACAGTCACTACTTTAAGTTTGGTTGAACAACCACACAAGCACCAAAACACAAAACAGTCACTACTTTAAGTTTGGTTGAACAACCACACAAACACCAAAATACAAAACAATCACTAATTTAAGTTTGGTTGTTACAACCACACAACCACCAAAGCACCAACACACATTAAACTAAGAAGTTTTCTTTGAGAGAGATTTTCCCTTGGCTTGTGCCCTGGTTTGAATTCCAACAACTTTTGATCTGGTTTGAATACAACGCATAACACTTTGGACTTGAAGTTCTCTTTAAGTCATGGTCTGTTTGTCTTTCCACTCCAGTCCCTTAGTAGGTTTAAAATCAATATCACCTGTCACATGCGCAGAACTCTGCATACCAGTATTAACCCTCCTACTGCTAGACAATCCTTGCTGAAATATTAACAACCTAGTTATTTTGGGACTCACATTTAAAAATATAATTTTGACAGTTTTATAAGACACTTACATTAATACATGTATATCCAGTATCAGCAACAAATACACCTTGTCCCACAACTCTTGGCCTCTTCTTGGACCAGTGTTGCTGCTGCTTGGAGGACTATTGTGAGTAGAAAAATAATAAAACAAGAAACAAAATTAATAAGTAACCTAATCTAATTTATAAAAGCAAATTAATGTGAATGTACCTCTTGAGTGGGTGTTGGTGTAGACTTAGGTTTAGGTTTTTTTGTACAATTTCTCTTGTTATGATTTGCTCCTCTGCAAATTGAACATGTCATTACTGTCCTCATTCTTGGCAACTTCCCAGCTTTTCTCACTTCACCAATTTCTCTTCTTCTATTCTTTGGTAGCATACCAGGCATTTTTCTTGCCTCAGGTGGTTCAACTATTGGTTTTCTACTTTCAGGCCACATTTCCATGTTTGAGACTGGTTGAATGAAATGAGAATATGTCTTCAGATGTCTCTTTTCTATACCAGCTTGAAATTGCTTGTGATGCATCCATGTTCAAGTGGTTCATTGCTGCTATATCATGTGCACATGGGATACCTTTTAATTCCCAAGATCTGCAACTACATTTTCGTTGACCCAAGTACACAGTATGCTTGTATGCCCCTTCTAACATTTCAAATCCATCATCACCATTCCATTCAATGTTGCACTGCATTGATCTTATTACATTGGTATTGACTACCATCATTGCCATTGGAGATATTCCATCTGTCCATGTTTCAACAAATGCTCTTGACTTACTCACCCTACTCATCACCTTAATTCTAATTTCTTCCAAAATAGTTACAATAGTCTTGTTCCTAGGTCCCAAGATCCAAGCATTGAAACTCTCTGCCATGTTGTTATCTATACTATAACATTTTGAAAAAGTTTGAAAAAAAGCTTTGCACGATTCTCCTTGTTGTATTTGATAAGGGCTTTAATTATACATGTTCCCAGCTTGGATAGAGCATTTATATTATACTTAAATTGTGCCTCAAAAGTGGATCTAGCACAAGTCCAAAATTTCTTCCTTCTCTTTATGCCTTTCCAGTTTTGTGACCAATTTGCTAATATATGTCTAGCACACATTCTGGAAATACTTCATCTGCAACAACTATTAGTCCTTGTAGTTGTAAAACAAAATAATAAAAATAGTTAAATTTTAATCAAATTAAATTAAAGACAAAAAAAAAAATTCAGTTACCTTTTGCATGTCACTAATGATAGTAATCTGGGAAACATCTCCTAGATTAAGATCATCTTGCAGAATGGTCATGAACTATTTCCATGTCAACTTGCTTTCAGTACCAATTACTGTCCATGCTATTGGATACATTTGGTTGTTTGCATCCTTAACAATAACTACCAAAAATTGACCCTTACAAATTCCTTTTAGAAAACACCCTTCCAGCTTTATACATCTTCTGCATCCTTGTTGGAAACCTTTTTTCACAGCATCAAAACATATATAAAAAGAGTGAAATTGTTTCATCCCATTTTCTGATTCTGAATCTGTAAGCTTCACAACACAAGTGCTACCAGGATTTGTTTGGAGTAACACATCCCTGTAGTCTAGGATTCTGTTAAATTCTGCCACATGATCCCCCATAATTTCCTTTGAAGTAATTTTTCTTGTTTTTAAACAAACTGTCTTGCCTACATGAACATTCAACTCTTTCCTCACCAAATCTTGTATTTCCCACCCTTTTATACTAGGTTGAGAAATAATCTTTTCTTTCATATACTTACATAAAAACTTTGAATTACATAAAATATTATTGGTGGTCCTGGTGCATCTGTGTCTTGGGTTGTATGTCTTGATAGTGAAGTTTTCACTCCTTCCTTCCTTCCTTGCATAAAATAGCCATGAACAACCATTTTTACACTTGACTCTTACTCTAGTACTCTCATTCACTTACTTGTCTAACTCAACTCCTTTTTTTATAGCATATTTTGTAACCGCTTCTCTAAATTCCTTTGCACTTTCAAATACCAAACCACACTGCCATATTACAACATCACAAGTAGAATCATATATCACTCTATTACTCTTCTTTCTCCCCCTTAAACTCCCTCCTTTAAGTTCATCATTAGAAACAGGTTCTTCTTCATCACTTTGAAAACTATCACAATTAGAACTGTCATAGTATGGCTTATCCTCTGTTAGCTTATCCTTGATTTTTTTTTTTGCCTTTTTCAATATCTTCATTCCCTCCATCAAGTACAACTTCACCTAAAAAACCTTTTGTTTTTTCCTTCTTCTTTCTCCTCGTACTTTCTCTAAACTTTCTCACATCTTCCTTAACAATCCTCAACTCCTCATGCACATCACTTCCATAGTCAATAGACTGGTTAGAACAAATAGAATCATTCTCTATATCTTCCTCTGTATTTTCTTGGGCACTTGGTTCAACTTCTTTTTGAATAGAAAGTTCAGTTCCTTGTTGGACAGTAGGTTCAACTTCTTCTTCAGTATTAGTCCAATCTATTGAAGAATAACCATCATCAGTTTCTTGTTGGACACCTGCAACCCCATCATTCTCAACTCTTACACTATATGGAAAAGAAAAAGAGGAATCTAACCCTAGATCTGGTTTTTTTGGTTGTGCAGTTAGAGAATCATTAGATTCCCCATGTGCATTAAAAGACTCACCCACTTGACTTAAAGATTGACTAATTTGACCTTCAATGGGACCCACATCCTCCAGAATAGTGTCATGACACACATAAATATTTATTGTGTCCCCATCATGCATAAATAAAGAAATGTTACAAATGTACATGTCATTTTTCAATTTCACCAGATCACCTCCTAGAGATGGAACTGCATAAGTTTTTCCTAACTTACTAATCCCAAAAGACTTAGCATAATCTACAAGTTCAGGAATTGATAAATGATCTTCATCCACATGCTCTACATATTCAGTCCTATCCCCAACATATACCGGACCTATCTCACTCACCAAGATACCCCCAAATTTGAACCTTAAATTGAGGTACTTAGTAGACATAATGTCAACCTATAACCACAATAATAATCAATATATTGTACAAGGCAACAACAACAAAACATATGCAACAACAGCAAAACAGAGGCAACAATACCAAAATAGAGACAACAACAGAAAAACAGAGGCAACAAAACCAAATTTTACTCATAAGCATACAATTATACAAGGAAATTATAATATTTAACAATACAAAAACATAATAGATGAATTGGAACCCTAAAACCCCTAAAATATTGATTTTAATCAACAACATACAAATACACATAAGGAAATTACAAAAAAACCCCAACATTTAACAATACAAAAATAGAATATTGAAATCAAAACCCTAGAATCTTAATTTTACTAAAAAGCCCTAATTTTTTAAACTAATTACTAGAAATCCTAATACTCATGCATGCATAAGCTGAACAAATTCATAATAATACATTCATTAAGTGAAAATTCTAGTTGAAAACTATCAAAACTCCTAATTGAAAGATCAATCAGAAACTCAATTGGAAACTATGGAAAAACCCTAGTCGAATTATGGCGAAAACTTAAACGAAAAATAGGGCAAAATATAAATGAAAAAGTAAAGGAAACAAACAATAACACATCATAAGAGTTGATAATCACTTACTTGGTAAGAATTTCAGACAAGATTGAAAGAAAATCGACCAAACGCTTCACGAAATCGATCAAGAACTTCATGTCTAAGAACTGCAACTAACCCAAATCCAGAAAGAGTTCCGCAAAATATGCCCTTTACTCCGTTGATTACACTTCTTAGAGAGCCAAAAGGTTTGAAATTTGTCGTTGTCAATTACACTTCTTAGAGCTTAGTGAGAAGTTTTGAGCTTAGTGAGAAGCTTAGTCTGGAAGTTTTAATCTAGGTGAGAAGGTTTGACATTTATTTATCTAGGTGGCTAATATTTATCCAGCTGGAAATCCACATCACCACTTTTGTCAGCCTGTCATGCGCGTGTAGACACGATTGAAGTGGTCGGACCATACAAGTGTACGCGATGGAGGAATAAGCAAGTTTGGGGGGGGGGGTAATTAAAACAAAATATAGTTTAGGTGTACACTAAATAAAAAGCTTCAAGTATTAGGGTTCCCCCTTATCATACCACAACCCGATTTGGGACTCTAATATAATACCCCTGGCCATAATCTAAATAACAACGATAGCACCGGGACCTTAGTTCCCCCTTATCATACCACAACCTGATTTGGGACTCTACCATTCACAATTCCTCACACAAGCAGATATCTCCCATCAACTTGCACATCGCAACCCCTAAATATAAGAATATAATATACAATACTCACATCATTTCAGGAAAACATGTCAAATTCCACATTCTCAATAACAAGTAAATATGACAATCCAATGGTCCTTTCGTGGAACCCAAACCCAAACTGTTAGTGTACCAGTATGTGGTACCCGATCCAAGTTAGTGTGCCGAACATAACACCCGATCCCATATATGCGTAGGAATGTGGCACCCGATCCAAATTAGTGTGTTGGAACGTAACACCCGATCCATTCAACATACCACAATCACAATCACAATGTACATTATCATAATCATACAATCAAGAGGTGATTCATGACATATAGTTATTCGTTCATACTCATTTACATAGGGTGTGATCAATAATGCAACATTCACATACATATATGCAATACAATGAAGCAATTACAAACATATATCACACAAACATGAAATCACAACCACCACCTACCCCTTGTTCATCTACTAAGGCTTTCTCCTAAGGTATACGTCTGATTGAATACCTAGGGTACACGTGCAACATCTTGATTCGGTGCATGAAAGCCTATGCATGAATTCTATCGTCAAACTTAATATACTATGCAGCGAATAATGGATTTGAAACTACTCAATTAAATAAACATAGCCTACCTGGGCACCCAGCTACTGCACGGGATTATAGCTCCAAATCGGGTTTCCAGACACAAGACAGTGGATTTGACCAAGAATTCGCAAGTTATCGACCTCCTCACGCTAGAAATCTCCTTCTCCTTCCTTCCTAAGTTAAAAGCAACCTTTTGAGGGTTTCTGGGGTGATTCACGCCTTTTTTTTAGGTGTTTTGGGAAAAAGGGGAAAATCAAACTTCGCGTTATTTACATTTTGTCTCACCTATCCCGCTCTGGCGGCATCTGGCCTGCTCTGGCGGGACAGTAACCCCAGTATTTCCTGACCTTTTTTTTTCGCTTCCTAATTAACGACGGTTCGGATCATTACATCTAATTATCAATTCTTATAAAAAATGGTTATTCGACACTTTTAATTTTCAAGCGAAGTGCATTTTATTTCGCTACTTCCTTATTCTTCGTTGCTTTTATTCTTCTTCCTTCTTTTTCGTTGCTTTCAACAATTAAAGTTCCTTGAACGTTTGGTTTTAAAATTTGACATGTCGTAAATGTGAAATTATTTCAAGTGAATAATCTATTAAAAGATACAAAATATCGAGAGGAGACCATATCTAAATATCACACTATGTAGAGGCAGAAGCGAACCCAGGATTTGAAGATGATGGGCTCACCATCAAAGACTAATGCACCTTAGCTAAAGCATGTCTCCTAATACCGTTTTTTGTGATAATTTTATTAACATATAAATATGAATAAAATTATTCTTTTATGCAAAGTATTGTTTTAAACTTTACTCTGCACTACGAAGTCACAAGTTCAAAACTAGCTAGCCCCTTTGTTTTATCCAATATTTTTAAGCTTCTAAGACAAAAACAAAAAAGAAAAGCACAGCTTTGCAAAGCGTTTAAATCAGTGCACCCATTCAACTTTAGTGCCTTAAAGACGCCTAATAAAATATATTTTATATCTCAAGGTATTTATACATAGCATTTTTCGAAGATAACAGGTGCATGTGCACCATCAAATGAAAACGTAGGTCCGCCTCTGTGTAGAGGAAATTTGAGTTGGTTGGAATATAGTGAAAGACTCCATGTTTAGCCATTAAAACTTATTCAAAGATCAATTTTAAAATTCGACGTCCCACAACATTGAACCATTTCGAGTGAATATAAATTATAATATATTGAAAGATTCTAAATATTGAGAGAAGCGCATATCTAAAATATGAAACTATTTAGAGGAGATTTGAATTTGTCGAGATTGACTATTGATGGTAAGTAAATAAATGGTAAAATTTATTTTATGATCTTTTTTCAAATTTTTAATACCTTTATTATTGAAAAGGATCCCCATCTTATGTATAAAAAAGACTTCACAATACACTTAAAATTGAGATATGATATAACTTCAAGTGAGAAGTTAATAAAAAGAATTGTAGTTCGCCCATTTATGGACGAACTACCCTTAAAATTGGTGTAGTTTTGTTTTGAATTTGGGTCTGACGGATGATGAAGTTAAATTTGTTAGTCATAGTTCACCCAAATGAGCAAAATGTCCGTTTTGATATGTATTTTTACAAAGGATTCCCTTTGATATGTAAGGTTCAGAAAGTGTTGTTTTGGGGCAGACTCGAAAATAAACCATCCAGTTATTTATTTATTTATTTATTTATAGGTTAAATAAAGCATTATTTAAGAGCTCCTTAAATTATTGTGGAAGAAAAGTTTCATCAAAATGGTAAAGAAAGAGGCAGTTATCTTGGATTGGATTTTGGGATGCATTAATTGAGAAAATAAGGGGAAAAATACAGAAAAAGGCAGAGAATAATTTAAAAAGATAAATATGCATCCTAACCAGCTAAAGACATGCCACATCGATTTTTGATTCCTAACTTTATATTAAGTATAGATAGATTACAAAAACACAAATTTTATCATTATCTTTAATATGATTAAATAGTGCTAACAATTTCGTTACATTATAAATACATAAGTTAAAAACCATAAGATGTGATTTTTTTTTTCCCTTCAAAAATCAATAAGATAAAAGACAAAAGACTAACCAACTAGTTTACAAAGTTTCTTTTATTTAAGTTTCATGTTGAGTCATCTTTTTTTCTTGAAATGTTCTAAAGTGATTTTTTTAGTTCCATGTCATATCAATAATCTTTATAAGAAATTGTCAATGCTTCTCATATTGCTACAATTTTGTCCTTAATGTAATTAAATAAATATTTGGATAAGAGACTACAAGTTTTTTTCAAATTGAAAGAAGTTAACATATGGTGGCTTAGTTATGTCTTATGTTGTTTTACGACTATTTACTATTTTTTTTTTTACTACAAATAAAGAGCAATAACTTTTTCTTCATTCACAAGTTGATTTATTTAATTTCTAGCTTGTGAAATTATTATTGAAAGTGGACATAATATCACTATTGATGAAAATAAAGAGATAGTTATAATTCAATATTTTTGGATGATCTATTTCATAAAATATATGGTCAGTAAATATATAGGGTTCATATATATAAGTATAAACATACACATAGTATACATACATATAATATACATAATTGTTTTTTGGAATCCGATAGCTTGCAACTGCTACAATCTCAATCACAATTTATATCCTTCGAGCGAGCACTTTGTATGCACTGGGTAAACTCTTCATTATGTAAACTATAATAGCCTGCAAACCACGCAAAAAATATAAACCGTCCTAGGCAAGTCATAATGACAGACTCGACTCAGTAGCCATGGATTATAATATACATAATTATTATATTGATTTATATATTTTAACTAGTGCCTATAATTAAATTTGGCCGAAGGAACATAAACGAAAGAATCTCAATAAATAAAATATATTTCTTAATAGTTTGTCTGGTTTCACTTTCTCTTTCTTTCAGCATCACTATTATAGCAGGACAAACCATTCTCCTTGTTAAATATTTCTAAAAGGTTTGTTTTATTATTTATATTTTTAGAAACAATAGTACTTTCATTTTCTTTCTTTTCTATTTTTCCTTTCTTTTTGTCTTGATATTTATGCTTAATTATAGATGTTTGATGAAATGTGGATCATGATTCAATTTCTCACTTCGAAGTCAAAACTATATCGTAATTATTGTCTTGCATTTCAAAACTTAAAATGTATGCATGCCCAATAAAGAATCATATCGACTTGCTATAGATTTAGGCATGATCATAATTGTTGTTTATATGATTGAATCATCGAAAAAGTTATATTTATTGTATAAATTGATCATGCCTTTTCTCTTTACTTTTACACCCCTAATCCCTATAATCTAAAACTAATAAATCAAGACATTACTTACACTATCATAGGAGGGAGTGATCAACCCAATTTCATTAACACGGGTTGTGGTGTGTTAGAATGGATGCGTCCACTAGTGATCACAGGACCAGGTCCCTCAACAGAATAATAGTGCGGAAAATAAATAACCGAAAGTAAATCAAGCACAAAGATTTTACATGGAAACCCCCTTGTTCAAGGGAGGTGAAAACCATGATTTGTACTCACAGGATTTCAACCCAAACTCCATTCACTCAAAATGGAGCAAAGCTTCATATTACAAACTCTTGTAACCTAGGGAGTGAACTCTTAATCCCTTCCCGCTTACTGTAGCAACTCTACTACAAATGAATCTCAAGAATAACTTTATTGCCCACTAAAACAACTAACTCTAGTTGATCTAGACTTAAAGAACCCAACAATGCTAACTCTAGCCACCAACTCAGATCTTCGAAGATAAGAGCATAAACAAGCAGCAACTCTACTGCATCCGCACATCAACTAACTCTAGTTGACACTCCTAGACAACTCTACCCAAGAGAACATCAAAACAATGATATAGAGAGGCTTTTGAGGCGTGTTGGAAAGGTTGCATATGAGCTAGATTTGCCAAATGAGTTGTCATCGGTGCATCCGGTTTTCCATGTCTCTATGTTGAAGAAATGTGTTAGGAATCCAACATCCATAGTTTCCTTAGAGGGTTTGGAGGTTAAAGAGAAGCTTGCTTATGAGGAGGTACCGGTTGAGATTTTAGACCGGCAAGTCAAAAAGTTGAGAAACAAGGAAGTTGCATCCGTGAAGGTGTTATGGAGGAATCACTTAGTTAAGGGTGCTACTTCGGTAGTCGAGGCCGATATGAAGTCCCGATATCTCATCTCTTTCCTTCTACTCCTACTCTAGCTGTAATGAGTTCCTCTTGGGTTGTTTTACGTGTTGGGAGTCATGTGTGATTATGTGTTTCTATGATTTCCTTATGATTATGCATGTTCTTGTAAAAGCTTAAGTTTGAAAGAAATGACTTGTATGATTTATTTTCCTCATGATTGTTGTGCATTGAGTATGAGTTGCCTATAAACTTCATGAGATGATTGTTGAACATGCATTTGTTATGCTCGTTGAGAATGAGTTGCATAAAGGATCCATGAGATTGTGTTGAACATGCTTTTAGTTTGGAGAAGGAAGTTCCTCCTTAGATATGAGAAATTTTGAACTTCATGCATATTAGGTTGCTAGATGTAGTTCCTACTTTCTTGTGATGCATTTGAGTATGATGAGTTGGGAGTTGTTATTTTATCCTTATTTATGTGCATTGCGTGCATAATGGGCTGATAGAGTTAGTTCACCCCTTTTTTATGATGTTTTGAGAATGTCCTAACTTAGAGTTAATAGTTCCTCCTTGGTTGTATACATTGCATCGTAGGTTGGGCGGTTAGTTCCTCTCCTACTGCTTTAGAACCAGTTTAATTCTCATTCGAGGACGAATGGTCCCAAGGGGGAGATATTGCAACACCCCATATTCAGAAAAACCAAATTAATAGATTTCCAGAAAGTTGCAGGTGCCAGACCACGCCGACCACCCACAGCCCGTAGAGTGGACCACGGACCGTAGGTGTGGTCCGTGTTTGGCCTACCCAAGTGGGTTCTGAAGGTCTAGGAACACAACCTGACCGACGGACCGTTGGTTAGACCACGGTCCGTGGTTGGAGACCCCAAAGATCAAGTCTCTTATCCCAAACGACGGTCCACCAGGAAGGGCCGTGGGTCAGACCATGGTCCATTGACTGGGGTCCGTGGATGGTCACCTGGTAGTTAATTTCAGGGTCAGTTGGGTCTTTTCCTAATTAATTAATTCCTATACTATGTCATTTTGCCTATATTTAGAACCTTTATATAAAGCTTTTTTAACCCCAAATTCACCCAATTTAATTCACTCTTCCTAAATGCCAAAAGAAAACCAACTCCTCTCAAATATTCTCTCTCTAGAACTTGAAGAAGAAGAAGAAGATTCAGCTAGGGTTAGAAGCTAAGGATCCAAATTCTCCATTGAAGGATAGTAATTGGAGGGGGGCCCTCCCCGCCACCCGGACCTCAAGGCGCCACTTCTCAAAAGCCTCGAACCTCGAGGCGCCGTGCCTCGAGGCCCCCAACGCCCTCGGACCTCAAGACGCCGTGCCCCGAGTCCCCTAGTCCCCCAGACCTCGAGGCGCCGCTCCCCGAAACCCCCCAACCCCGCCCCGAGGCCCCTAGATCTCGAGGCATCGCGTCCTGAGGTCCCCCCGCCCCGCCCCTAGGCCCCATCACCCTGCCTCCGAATCTCGAGGTCCCGCTCCCTGAGGCCCCCCTGCTCCGCCCCCTAGACCTTCAGGCGCCGCACCCCTAAGCCCCCTAGACGCCTCTATATATATTCCAAGATTCTTCTTTTACTAAAAACCCAATAAATTTCATATAAAAATTTCAAGAAATTCACAATTATATGTCTAAAAAATGTTCATAGTAGGTTACCTACACACAAGTATCATCCCAATCATGGCCAAATCGAATGATTACAAGGCGTTCTTCTTCAGCAAGGATAACTTGATCCACTGCCCATCCAGAGTGAAGATGTGGCAACAATTGATCAAGATTCTATCTCTAATACAAGATATCTCTCCAAATCAGGATGAAGACTCGCTTCTAGACGAATGTATGTTTGAATGTTAAAACTAATATTGTGAACGTTAGAATCTCTTATTGTGAACGTTGAAATATTGGTGGGCTGGGCTAGTGAAAATGAATTGGGTCGTTAGGGTTTGACCCAAATTTGGAATGAAAGTTGAGTTTAAAGTGAGGTAACAAAATAGTTAAATTTACAATAAAAGGGGTTAGATTTCAAATCAGGACATGGTACGAGTTTTTAATTATGGCTAATTGTAATTAAGAAGTAGCCAAATTGAATTCATTTAGAAAATATGTTTAAGATTTAATTATAAACTAATTAATTCGAAAATATAATCTACTAACTAACTAATACTAATTTAACAAAACATTTGAATGAAACAAAAAAAAAACGGAGATAATTTTTTTGATATTCATAAAATGTATTAATTATATACATAATTATATAAAAGCATAAACATTATTTAAAAATCACAAAAAGTGAAAACAATTATTTTAAAATAACTTGAAAAAATTGTGAATTTTATAAAACCAATTATTTCAAATCGTTTGCAATTAAAGAAACTCGATCGTTAATCTATATTGTGGAGGGTCAAAATTGGGGTGTCAACAATAAGGTACAAGGTTCTTTAACTACTTTCAAGTTTCTTTGTTCCCTACTTCTACTTTCAAAATGAAACTTCCATAGTATAAAAAAGTATTGGTAATGCACCTAATTAGAATCAAGTTTCATTTCATATAGTAACATAATTATTTAGCACTCCAAGGTGTTCAAAATTCTAGAGATGAAATACTACATTTTTCCTCACTTCGATGAATGAATCAGTAATGAAGAACTCATATATATTCTCAGACATAAAAAGCTTAACTGCAATCATAAGAACTCTTACAAATGTTATTGACAACAACCTAGAGAGTACTAAGTAGAACTAAACAAACAACTTTGTAAAACGAGGTATGAAGACGATTTCAATATAATGGATAAATGGTCATCATTATTTGAAAAGATAGTCGGTTGAACCACCTTTTCTTAGAACAAGTTGTAGAGGGTTTCATTTTGCCCTACATTTCAGAAAAGGTAAAAAGGAGTGAATGAAGTAAAAAGAACCAAAAGAAATAAAAGGTACATAAGGAGTGAGAAAGAAAGACACTCTCTTAGGTGGATCACTTTATTCCTATCTCTTACCCCTTTTTTTTAATGTTGTCAATTGCCAAAATACTAATGTACCCTCGTGTACAGTACTATCAGCTAATTTAGGGTAACGAATCTCATTGCAGGGGAAAGTCCTGCTACAAAGAACCTGAAGAAGTACACTGACAAGCATCTCAACCTTAATTGATCACTCTAATTTTCCGACTTGATTCATTTTCACTTGCTACCAATGAATTTCATGCTTAAACGAATCTTTATTGTAATATCACTAAGTGTTTCATTATGGCCATTCAACATTCAAAACCACCTCCCTTACTCAATTTCAAAGTTTCCTCAAAACAAACCTTTCATTTAGTTAATATATAGTAGTACATGATGTCGATTGTTCACATGATACAAAAGTCAGAACATAAACTCAAACTAATTAGAAAATGATGAAAACGACTAACAGGTTTAACACCTAAGAATATATTAACATGCTAAAATTGAAAAGAAAGAAGAAAATATTGTTGGGTTTAGGATCTTTTTTTTTTTCCCTTCCTATGTAGATAAATAAAAGTCTTATTAGGACCAGCCCACTTTAGCCCATAACCCAAATATTATGTTGCATATATAAGGCTTATTTGGTCTTATTTTCAAAAACACAAGAGAGAAAAATCAAGAGAGATTCGTTTTAGAGATTGAGAGGAAAAGAGAAAAATCCCATTTTTGCTTCTGGAAATTTTCTGCTCAGGTAGTCCGCAAAGTTTTCCGCTTCGGTAACCGTTGGATTGTGCTCAAATTTGAACTGGGAGTTCTCAGCATCTGGTTCTTACAATTCAACGGTGGAGATCGGATTTGGAGGTCTATAGCTTCTAATTTGAGGGCGTGAACAGTAGCGCATTTTTGGGTGAAATCTCTTCTTTAATTCTCTAATTTTGGTGCAATCTTGATTTGTTGTTGCTCGTTGTTTGGCGCTTGTTTTGTGGCCAATTTTGGATAACAATTTTGTAACTCTTGGTGTTTATAGTGGAGCTTTTGGTCCTGTGGTTTTTTACTCTTCACATCGAAGGGTTTTCCACGTAAATCGTTGTGTCTTATGTGATTGGCTTGTTCTTATCTTATTGCTTTAGTTTGGTTGAATACTTGCTGTCCATTCTTCATATTGCTTGATTTGGTTTGTCTTCTCCTAGTTCAAATTGAAAGGGAAAGTTTAGATTTGAGTATTATTCCGCTGATATCCTGTCTGGCATTTTTGTTAGTGCCTTGCCTTTCCCAACAAAGTGGTATCAGTGCATTGATTGTTGTTCATTATTGATTTGAATGATGGAGGCAAATATGAGCAAGATGGATTGTTTGAATGATAGTAACTATCATATTTGGAGAGGCAAGATGAAAGATCTTCTATTTGTCAAGAAAATGCATTTACCTGTGTTTACCTCTAATAAACCCAGTCCATGACGGATGAGGAATGGGAATTTGAGCACTTGCAGGTTTGTGGCTATATTAGACAATGGGTTAAAGATAATGTTCGAAATCACATTATGAATGAGACACATGCCAGAAGTTTGTGGGACAAGCTTGAGACACTATATGCTTCAAAGACTGGCAACAATAAGTTGTTTCTATTGAAACAATTGATGAATATCAAGTATAAAGAGGGCACTCCTATTTCTGATCATATTAATGATTTTCAGGGTGTTCTTGACCAGCTATCTGGAATGAATGTAAAATTCGATGAAGAAATACAGGGACTATGACTTCTTAATACTCTGCCAGACTCTTTTGAAACTCTTCGAGTTTCTTTGACTAATTTTTCTCCCAGTGGTGTTGTGATCATGGAATATGCTAAGAGTGATGTCTTGAATGAAGAGATGAAAAGAAGATCTCAAGGCTCAACTTCTTCTACTTTACACTCCGATGTTTTGGTTACTAAAGATAGGGGAGAAACAAGTTCAAAGGTTAGAGTGACAGAGATAAAAATAGAGGTAAGTCAAAGTCTAAATACAAGAATGTTACATGTGACTATTGCCACAAGAATGGGCATATCAAGAAATTTTTTTTTTAAGTACAAGAAAGATATGAGACAACAAAAGAAAGAAGGTGACAATGAAATTCGTGTTGCTGTTGTTGCTAATGATGATCTTCTTGTTTCTTGTGATGAAAATGCCGTCAATCTTGTTCGTGATGAGTCTAGCTGGTTTGTGGATTCTGGTGCTATTTCTCATGTCATGCCCAAGAAGGAATTATTTTCTTCTTATACTCTAGGTAATTTTGGGATGTTGAAAATGGGTAATAATCATGAGGTTGCAGTTCTTGGTATTGGGACAGTTTGTTTGGAAAGTAGCAATAGTTCCAAACTAGTTCTCAATAATGTCAAACATGCTCCAGATGTTCGCTTGAATTTGATTTCTGTGGGATACCTTGATGATGAGGGTTATGTTAATACCCTTGGTGCTGGCCAGTGGAAGCTTACTAGAGGTTCGATGGTTGTAGCCCGTGGTGATAAGTTGTCTAACTTGTATGTTTTTCAGGGCTCCATTTTTAGAGGCTCAGTAAATTTGGTGGAGAATGATACTTCATCATTGTTATGACATAGAAGACTGAGTCATATGAGCGAGAAGGGGATGCACAATTTGGCTAAGAAGAATTTGCTTTCTGGAGTGAAACAAGCAAAGTTGAACAAGTGTGTTCATTGCTTAGCAGGTAAATAGAAGAGAGTTTCTTTTCAGAGTCATCCGTCTTCAAGAAAGCTTGATTTGTTGGAGTTGGTACATTCTGATTTGTGTGGTCCTTTTAAGGTAAGGTCTCATGGTGGTGCACTTTATTTTGTGACTTTTATTGATGATTATTCACGCAAACTCTGGGTATTCTCTTTGAAGTCCAAGGATCAGGTGCTTGATATGTTCAAGAGTTTTCAGGCGTTGGTTGAGAGACAAACAGGGAAGAAATTGAAATGCATTCGTTTTGATAATGGTGGTAAGTATATTGGCCCCTTTGATAGATATTGCAGAGAGCAGGGTATTCGGCATCAGAAAACTCCTCCAAAGACTCCTCAACTAAATAGTTTGGCAGAGAGGATGAATAGAACTCTTGTTGAGAGAGTTAGATATATGCTTTCAGATGCTATGCTGCCAGATTCCTTTTGGGCAGAAGCATTTAATACTGCTGCATATGTTATCAATTTATCTCCTACTGTTGTTTTGAATGGTGATGTCCCTGACAGAGTTTGGTCTGGTAAGAATGTTTCTTATGATCATCTTAAAGTTTTTGGGTGTAAAGCCTTTGTGCATGTTCCTAAGGATGAAAGGTCAAAGTTAGATGTTAAAACTAGGCAATGTATCTTTGTTGGTTATGGTTAAGATGAATTTGGCTATCGTTTCTTTGATCCAGTTGAGAAGAAACTTGTTAGAACCCGTGATGTTGTGTTCTTTGAAGACCAAATAATTGAAGATCTTGACAAAGTTGAGAAAGTTGATTCTCAGAGTAGTGACAGCCTAGTTGATGTTGATCCAGTGCCTTCGACTATTCCAGCAGGTGAAAATCTTCATGAAAATCAAGTTGATATTGAAGATGGTGATCATATTCAGAATGACTAGTATGTCGTTGATACTCCAGTACAACACGATATGGTTGGTCTGCAACCAACTATTATTGATGCTCCAGAGAGCTCTCTCAAAAGATCTACTAGAGAGAAAATACCTTCATCTCGTTATTCTTCTAATGAGTATGTACTCTTGACTGATAGGGGAGAACCAGAGAGTCTTGATGAGGCCATGCAAAGTGAAGAAAAAGATAAGTGGTTTGATGCTATGGAGGATAAAATGAAGTCTCTATATGATAATCATACATTTGATTTGGTTATCTTACCTAAAGATCAAAAAGCTTTGAAAAACAAGTGGGCTTTTCGGGTGAAACATGAAGATGGTAACCCAGTTCCACGGTACAAGGCTAGATTAGTTGTGAAGGGTTTTGCCTAGAAAAAAGAGATTGATTTTGATGAGATATTCTCTCCAGTTGTGAAGATGTCATCCATTCGTATGGTTTTAGGCTTGGTTGCAAGTCTGGATTAGAGGTTGAACAGATGGATGTTAAAACTTCTTTTCTCCATGGTGACTTGGATGGAGAAATTTATATGGAGCAGCCGGAAGGCTTTGAAGTCAAGGGAAAAAAGAATTATGTTTGTAAATTGAAGAAGAGCTTGTATGGTTTAAAACAAGCTCCCAGGCAATGGTACAGGAAGTTTGATTCTTTTATGAGTCAGCAGGCTTTAAGAAGACTTCTTCAGACCATTGTGTTTTTGTGCAAAACTTTTCTGATGGTGACTTTATTATCATTTTGCTTTATGTTGATGACATGCTTGTTGTTGGTCATAATGCTTGCAGGATTAAAAAGTTGAAGCAAGAGTTGAATAAGTCTTTAGCTATGAAAGACTTGGGACCAGCAAGGCAGATTCTTGGCATGCAGATTGTCCGTGATAGAGTTGCCAAGAAGTTGTGGTTGTCACAAGAGAAGTATATTCAGAAAGTACTTCATAGATTCAACATGGACAAAGCTAAGGTTGTCAATACACCTTTAGCTATGCACTTCAAATTGAGTACTAGACATTGTCCTTCCAGTGATGATGAGAAGGAAGATATGAAGAAAGTTCCTTATGCTTCAGCTGTTGGTAGTTTAATGTATGCAATGGTGTGTACAAGACCAGATATTGCTCATGTTGTTAGTATTGTTAGCCGTTTTCTTTCTTATCCGGGAAGAGAGCATTGGACTGTTGTTAAGTGGATTATGAGATATCTTTGTGGCACTTCTAGTTTGAGTTTGTGTTTTGGTACAAGGAAGCCTATTCTTTGTGGTTACACTGATCCAGACATGGCTGGTGATGTTGATACTCGTAAGTCTACTTCAGGCTACTTGATTACTTCTGCAGGGGGAGTTGTGTCTTGGCAATCTAGGTTGCAAAATTATGTTGTTTTATCTACTACAGAGGCTGAGCTTATTGCTGCTGTTGAAGCTTGCAAAGAGTTGATCTGGATGAAGAGATTTTTGGGGAAACTTGGTTGTGCTCAAGAGAGGTATGTGCTTTATTGCGACAGTCAAAGTGCTATTCATCTTGGCAAGAATTCTACATTTCATGGTCGGTCTAAACACATTGATGTGAGGTATCATTGGATTCGAGATGTGTTGGATTCTAAGTTGCTTGAACTTGAAAAGATACATACCAATGATAATAGTTCCGACATGATTACTAAAGCTTTGCCAAGAGGGAAGTTTGACGATTGTTGCATGATCGCCGGGATGGCGGTCTCCTCCACATAGTTGTGAGAGGGAGAACTGTTGGGTTTAGGATCTTTTTTTTCCCTTCCTATGTGGATAAATAAAAGTCTTATTAGGACCAGCCCACTTTAGCCCATAACCCAAATATTATGTGGCATATATAAGGCTTATTTGGTCTTATTTTCAAAAACACAAGAGAGAAAAATCAAGAGAGATTCGTTTTAGAGATTGAGAGGAAAAGAGAAAAATCTCGTTTTTGCTTCTGGAAATTTTCTGCTCAGGCAGTCCGCTTCAGACAGAGTTTCCCGCTTCGGTAACCATTGGATTGTGCTCAAATTTGAACTGGGAGTTCTCAGTATTTAGTTCTTACAATTCAACGGTGAAGATCGTATTTGGACGTATGTAGCTTCTGATTTGAGGGTGTGAACAGTAGCACATTTTTGGGTGAAATCTCTTCTTTAATTCTCTAATTTTGGTGCAATCTTGATTTGTTGTTGCTCGTTGTTTGGTGCTTGTTTTGTGGCCAATTTTGGAGAACAATTTTGTAACTCTTGGTGTTTATAATGGAGCTTTTTGTACTGTGGTTTTTTACTCTTCACATCGAAGGGTTTTCCACGTAAATCGTTGTGTCTTGTGTGATTGATTTGTTCTTATCTTATTATTTTAGTTTGGTTGAATACTTGTTGTCCATTCTTCATATTGCTTGATTTGGTTTGTCTTTTCCTGGTTCAAATTGAAAGGGAAAGTTTAGATTTGGGTATTATTCCGCTGATATCCTGTCTATCATTCTTGTTAGTGCCTTGCCTTTTCCAACAAATATTACCTCTTGTAGCGTAGCGAACTCAAGCACCAAAACAGTGACTTGCTTCACCTATTTGATTCCAGAAGCAGAAGATTGGCACTCAACTTTAAATAGAACTCAACCCAGGACTCCTTTGATAGTTCAAGAATCAGGACAAGCCTTTGATTTCTCTCGTTTAGATGACAACACTGTATTTCTAGAAGGTGAATTCTCTAGGTCAAAATCCCAAATGGAGAGAATTTGAATTCAAAATTCAAAAAAAAAAATTGTTGGAGGAGAGCTTTCAATTGTACAAATCTCCAACGGAATCAACGACACGTATATGGATGGATATATATGTATTGACGTCGTATGCTGATGAATGTTGGAATATTGTTGTTGGGTCTCTTATGAATTGAGAATTAGGTTGGGTCGGTTGGTGTGATGAGATAATGTTGGGCTGGAATTGAGAGGAAATTGGGTTCATATTTGGGTAAGGGTGGGCGTTCAGTTCTTCGGTTCGGTTTAATCAAATTTCGATTCGGTTCCTCGGTATTCGATTTTAGAAAAGTGTGCACCATAGTTCATACCAAACTAGATCGGTTCGGTTCGATTTAGTTCGGTGTTTTTAAATCAGTTTTTCGGTGTGAATAAAAATAAAGAGGGAATATGATAAAGTGTTGAGAGTTTTTCAACATGATAAACTGTTTCTAGCATATATGTCATGTTGCTGCTCCAGTGGCCAGCCAACAATATGCGACAGAATCAGCCATCAGGCAATCAACAAATATTGAAAACATGAGACTGCCCAGGTCTACAAAGACTTGTCCAGTGTCCACACATTCTAAAAAAAAAAAAACACATAATACTATCAAACAACACTATTTCTTTGGATACACGATACAAATTTCAACACATTCAAAACATGAGGCTGAGCACATCCAGCTAACATCCAACAAAATAACATCAATGCAACAAAATAAATTTGTGTAGCTGCTCAGCGGCCAGCCAACAAAATAACATCAATGCAACTAAATAAATCTGTGTAGCTGCTCCAGCGGCAAGCCAACAAAAAAACATCAATGCAAACTTTGTGTAGTTGCTGCCTGCTAACATCAAGGCTCCAGTCAAAAGGCAACAACTATTTTTTTTACAAGCAGTAGCAATAGCAGACAACACTATCAGACTTTCCAAATGTTTCTAAAACATAAGTCACAAGACTTAAAACACCACAAAACAGTAAACACAGTCACAAGTCACAACGCCCTTCTTTGTTGTCTTGAACGACCACACAATGTTTTCAAAATCAAAACAAATGAGCAAGCTTTAGGAGATATGGTTGAACTCGAACCTAATAAAAAAATTAAACCAAAAGGCAGAAACTTAGTTAGAAGTTAGAATATTTCAAGATACAAAAAGATATCTTATATCAAACAAATAAAGTATTAAAACTTACCATTAATAGGCAAAGAGTAAATTGTTATCATACGTCAACAGACAACAATGCAAGAATCCCTTCCACTGTTTGCCATTTCTAAAGATAATTTAAACAAATGTCAAGCAACATAAATAAGTAGATTAGTTTTACAACACACAAACAATATGAAAACTCACCAAGTTCAAGTTTCTCAAGATGCTCCAAACTTTCTTCCACACAAATAGAATTAGGCTATTTTCTAAGCCAATCTTGAGCACAAACAAGAGATTGCACACATTTAGGAGTCAAAGAACTTCTGAATCGATCAAGAATACGCCCACTAGTACTAAATGCACATTCTGATGCGACACTTGAAATTGGAATAGCCAATACATCACGAGCTAACTCTGAAAGAATAGGAAATCTTGGAGCATTAACTTTCCACCAACTTAAGACATCAAAATCATCATGTTCAAGATCTTGATATTCTTTAAGGTATCTCTCCAACTCTGACTTAGTAGCCCCACTTCCACTATTTTCCTTTTGTTTCTTCATGTGAAGCTTAGTTCTCAAAGCTTTTGTTCTTGAATTTTGAGAACAAGAGTTAGATGAATCAGATAAATCCGATAAAGTAGATCTAGATGGAGATGATTGATGTTGAGATTCTTTTGAATATTTTCTTAAATAATCTTCAAACAAAGTTTCCATATAAGCCTTCACTTGTTTATCTACTTTCTTTCCGTTTTCCTCCCCAAATAGTTCTTCAAGTCCAAAGCTAACATACACAAATTTATTGCAAGGATCTAACACAGAAGCAATATAAATCATTGAGTTCATCTTATCAGGAGTGCCCCAATATTTCTTGAACTTCTTCATCATCCCATCAACCATATTTTTCAAATTAAGATCTTCACTTGTAAGACACAATTTCAAGTATACATCAAGCTCACATATATCCTCAAAATGAACACTAGATGTAACATAATGTGAACCTGAAACCTTTATTGTAAGCTCATAAATTTTTTCAAGAAATTTTACTACACTTCTCACATTTGCCCAATCATCACATGCAAGTGTACCAGCAATACTTCCATCTTCACAAATATGAGTAGATAGATAAGTTTAAAAATGTTCATCAAAAAGATCAAATCTATCAAAGGCCTTTTCAAAGTTTTGTGCCGCTTCCAACATCAAGTAGGTAGAATTCCACCTAGTAGGCACACCTGGCAACAATGTTTTACTATAATCTATCTTTTGGACTTCACAACATTTCACAAAGTTTCTTGTTCTTGCCAGAGATGATCTAACATACCTCACCATTTGCCTAACCCATTTGACAGAAATATCAATTTCCTTCAAACCTTCTTGCACAATGAGGTTAAGTATTTGAGCCATACATCTCACATGAAGATGCTTGCCCTCCATTATGTTCGTTCCCCACATATCTAACTGCTTAGATAATTCTTTAATCATAACATTATTTGAAGAAACATTGTCAACAGTAACAGAAAACACATTATCCAAGTTCCAATCAAGCAAGCAATTACCAATAGCCTCTGTCATTTGTTCACCCTTATGACTAGAGATGGGGCAAAAATTTAGTATTCTCTTTGCAACACCCAATTTCTATCAATGAAATGAGCAGTCAAACACATGTAATTTATTCTTTGCATCGAGGTCCATGTGTCAGTGGTGAGGCAAATCTTTGGTTGTATTTCTCTAAAAGACTTCTTCAGATTGTATCTTAGTTCACTATAAAGTGCATAACAATCCCTTGTTATTGTTCTACGAGAAGGAATTCTAAATAGAGGTTGGGCTTGGCTCATAAACTTTTTAAAACCTTCCTTTTCTACAAAACCAAAAGGTAGTTCATCCATAATTATCATTTCAACTAAAGCCTTCCTAACTACTTCTTGTTCAAATTTCCAAAGTGGTGCACGTGCATCTGTAGACGAGAAATTTATCTTGGATTGAGAAATAGTTTCAATAGTAGACTTATAAATAAAGCACCTTGCTAAGTGTTGGTTCAATGCAGTTGTACCATTAATGGAAGTATAGGTATGAAATTGGTGACAATACCTGCACTTCGCTCCACTCATACCATTCTCAACAACCTTATCAAAATGATTCCAAGCTTTGGATCTTGGTGCTATTTCTTTTCTTTTCTTTTTAGGTTGGGTGCCAACACTGCCACTGTCAAGTGAGTCATTGTCATTGCTATCATTTTTATTATTAGGTAAGTCATCACTTGAACCACCAATACCAACTCTATTGTCATTCGCCATCTGCAAAAAAAAAAAAAAAAAAAAAAAAGAAACTAAAGTAGTGAGCAAAAGAAAGATTCAGCCGTTGCTGCCTGCTGCACTTTCTCCAAAACCCAATTCCCCTTTCATCCAAGATTCAATTTTTCACAACACAGAAGAAGTTTTAGCATCGAAAATAGCTCCAATTTTGCAATCTTGCATAAATTCTACAGAAAATCTTGGTTCTGTTCTTCATAAAGGGCAGCATGTTCATGCCCAAGTAACTATAAATGAAATCGACAATGATGGTCCGAGAAATACTTACCATTTTTCGACGTTGACCATCTGCGATGGTCTGAGGCGAGAAGAGTGAAGACTAAAGACTGATTACTGAAGTCACGGGACACGGCCGGTCGGCGCTTCTTAGTTGAATACTTGAATTGAACTTGTGTTTAGTTTAGACTTTAGACTTTGGGGCTTTAGGGTTCACTTTACTGTGTTTTGTCACTTAAAAATTGAAATGGGTCGTATTATTAACTAATTAAGTAATATAATTTAAATATTTTTAAATTATTTAATAAAACTTCGGTTCTTCGGTGCACCGTAGTTTCGGGACCCTTGCACCGAACTCCAAACCGAAGAACCGAAGTTTCGAAAATAAAGAACCGACACCGAACCGAAACACTGAAGAACCGACACCGAAGAACCGAAATAATTCGGTTCGGTTTAATTTTTCGGTTTTTCGGTATTTATGCCCACCCCTATATTTGGGTGTTAGTTAAACTTGGCCAAAAGAGGGTTTAAATTGGTTAGATTTGTAATTAAGAAATGGCCATATGGATTGCAATTGTAGCCATTCTAAGTTAAGAAGTTAGCCAAATTGAATTTAACTATCCAATGCGGTTAAAACTTAAATAATACAAATTAATATAATTAACTAACGAGTTTCTTAACATTAATGAAATAAAATAATTAACTTTATTATAAGCTAATTAATTCGAATATCTAAAGATCAACTGAGCTTATTAACGAAACATTTAAGTAAAAATAAAATATTTTTAAATGACTTTTGAATATTTATAAAATGTACTAATTATATACTTTTTTAAAAAAATTATACTAATTATACACATAACTACATAAAAGCATACATATTATTTAAAAATCATTAAAAGAGACAAAATTGTTTTAAAAATAACTTGAAAAACATTGCAAATTTTACAAAATCAATTATTTCAAATTGTTTGCAATTAAAGAAACTCGATGATTAATTTATATTGTGGAGGGTCAAAATTGAGTGTCAACACCTAACACCCAACTCGAGACTAAAGTTAGGATGAAAAGTTGAGGTGTGAAAGTTCAAAATGATTTTGGAAAATGTTTTCCTTAATTTTTTTTTAAGGGATGTCATATTCCTTGATTTGGAAAATATTTTTCAAAACATTTTAGTCACCCAAACATGAGAAATTGAAAAACATTTTCCTTCATAGCAAACACACCCTAAATGTAGCTTGAATCCTAACTTACATCTTGAAAAATAAATTGATACGAGAGATGAGATGTGGAGAACAACAAAAATATGTTGAGTATAATTCTACAAGTAGAGTATGAGGAGGTTGGTGTGTACACCGACCTTGAAGAATTCGTACTTGTAACATGAATGGTGAGAAAATAGGTGTACATTCTTGAGTTCATCCAACATATCATTTAAGAGGAGAGTTTTCATGCAATAAAGATGCATGTTAAAAATGGAAGAAGCCCACAAAAGAAAGTCTTCCTCGGATAGGTGTGCTACAATCATTGTTCTTAACACTACTACTGTTTTCAAATCTAGCTTAATCAGGCTTCAGTTCACATATATGATACTAATTCATCCAAGGTCCAAAAAGAAATTAATCATTGCAAGAAGAAAATAAAGTAGAAACACAAAAATGATAGAAGTTTGTTATAGGGAGACAAACATATCAAAGTATACAAAAGCTGCATAAAACTTCTACAAGCTAATACAAAGTGGAACAACAAAAGACTTGCCAATATATAGCCTAAAATTAATACGAAAATGTGCATAAAAAATTGCATCGTGAAAGATGAATCGTGATTAAATTTTAGTGCAGGTGGTAGTTAATTGCATGAAAAACAATATTCTAACAATAGAAAATATAAAAGAATGCATAAAAGGACAACAATATTTACAAGTAAAAAATTCAACCATTATTAGATAAAATGGAGAAAGACAAGTTTTTTTTTTTTTTTTTTAAAATATAAGTAAATCAATCACCAGAATAATTCTTTTGTGGGGAATTTGAATTAAGTTGAAACCAAATTAACATCAAATAAGCAAATAAGAATTAAATATAGTAAATACAAATAAAGCAAATAAATTTGACTCAAGTCTGGATTTTGTCCGCCAGGTCAATACTTGAGTCTAATTCTTTTGATTTTTGGCTTTCGGCCCAAATTATTTCCTGTCCTAATTTTTCCATCTCACCTCCAATGAAGATTAATAATGTTTCTACTTATTTTACCATGATTTAAATTTATAACCTATTAATTAATGATGAAAATGTTCAATTATTTGGGTAAATTTTACTTGTCTAAATAATTTCATTTATTTTCATTTCAATAAAAAGCATGTAGTGCAATCTATCTATATATAAAGAAGGAACATAGAGAAGGTGATGTGGCACATCTTCTTAACTTATACTTCTTCAACTATATAAAGTCTATTCTTAAATTAGTAATAATAACATTCATAACTCCCAAACATTTCATATTCATAACCTCTCAAGCTTTTCATATTCATAACCTCTAATTATTTAATGTAGAAGGTTATATTAATCACACTAAAATTGTGTATTATTTTGTAGTCATCTTCGGTTAGATAATTAGTGGCAGACATGTTACAATATTTTTAAGCTTTGAGGTGCATTATCTTTTTCAAATATGATTTCATATATTACTTTTAATTAGCAGGTAAGACTATATGTCAAAGCATATTTTTGTTTCTTCCGGATAAATTATTTTGGTTTGTTATCTTTATGATTCTCTTTATAACCATAAAAATGGAGATTCATTTCAGGGCTGATAATTTGTTATTATTTTTATTGACTCTTGTATGTAGGATGAAATGAAATCATCCAAAGATGGAGATTAATGGATTTTGAGCTATATAGATTGATTATTCTTTATTTTTTTAGGTTCTTAAGAAGTAATGTTTCTATTATATTATTTCCTTTTGGATTATTTATGTTTTGTCGAAAATGATTATATGTGTAGGAGGACTTATAATAAAATGCAATTTTCTCATTCTTTATCTTTTCTTCTTTTGCTAGATAATTTTTTAACTTATTTGATCCTATTTTGCAGATTATAGGAGATACATCTAAAATGAAAATGGTTAAGACATTCTTGCATAATTTGATTTTACAAGGTAAAATAATTTGATGTGTCTAATATAATTACAACTCTTTCTTTATTGAAATCATATATTTAATATTATTTGTTTGTGTTCATGAAGATATAAATCGTAATTTTTTTTTTAAAAAAATTATTTGATTTATTCTCTTTAGACCTCTATGTAATTGTTAGATAATTTGATTATATTATATTGATAACACTCTTCGAAAAATTTATTTGTTTAAGTAAATGTATCTCTCACTTTTTTGTTGATAATATTAGTTTATTGTGTTTGTGGGCTATAATATTTTAAAACATAGAAGCAAGATATGAGTCAAAGGATATCGATATGCTACGTAAACAAATACGTATATATACTTCCATAATCTGGTGGAACAATTTTTATTCAAAAAAAATGATGGAACATGAGAAAGTAAATTTAATTTATAATTTTGAAAATACAGTTGGTTTTATTAAAGACAAATTATTTATTAATGTGTAAAGTTGCCATCCTTAAATTTTTTATTTTTGTTGTTTTCTAGGAGATTTCAAGTTGTTTATTAATAAGTCAAGTTGCAGTCTTTATATTTTTCATTTTTGTTGTTTTCCAAGAGTCCTCAAGTTATTTCAAAATTACGATTAATTTACAATTTTAAAAATGCAGTTGGTTTCCTTGCTTTCTATTTACTTATAATAAAATATTTGTCTCAATAACTCTAATTTGATTGTCTTTTCATTTTCTATAATTAATGTTCTTTATTAGTGTAATAATGTACAAATATTACTCCTATTATGTTACAAACAAGTCCAAAGTCATATTCTTAATCCTCTTAATTACTGTGACTCTTTATTCTTAGAAATTTATTATATTGAATGTAATATTTATTTAAAATGTGAAATATGATTTTTGATATTTTTGTGTTTAAGCCAAGCAAAATCAAAAGAAATAGGAATTTGTATGTGTCATTTTTTTAATTCTTTTTTGCGTAGTTAATTCTCTCTTTTGTTCTCTTTTATTTTATTTTTAAATTTATTTTCTTACGTTCTTTTGTTTTCCCAATATAAGTTGTCCCAAAAAGTAATTGGATATTTGAACCTAAATAAAATAATAATAATAATAATAATAATAATAATAATAATAATAATAATAATAATAATAATAATAATAATAATATATTAAGATATCGAAACTAACTAATTATGTCACGACCCAACCCACCGGGCCGTGCGGGGACCCACTCTAACACCTAAGTAGGAGAACCCTCATATTCCAATAGTCAAACATGCGGAAAATTTAAAGAAAAACAGATGCAATTTCAATAACATGATTTTATAAATAATATCCTTAGACACACTTTTAGTTAAAACTTGCAAAGTAATTTAAGAACTCCCATGGATGTAGTCTAAACAGGTACAAGAGCTACTAAGAGTACACTGAACAACTAAATAAAAGACATAGCTCCACCATGCGGAAGGAAGAATAGAAGTTGTTAGAGATTTTATTCGTCTTCACTTAATGAAACATTACCAATTCTGCATCCATACTATGTCAAAGACATAGCAAGAGTAGTATCAGTACAAAACACGCGTACTGTAGACATCATCTGTCAACTCGACGCCCTCCACATAACATAAGAAATCAACTAATAAGATCATGAAATAAACCACGCACTTCTCCACCTTTACCCTCTCTTGAAATACCTTCAATATACACTAGTATTCTAACTATTAACATCCTTCTCCATCAACCTACCTATCAGGTACTTGATCATAGCCTAACAATGCTAACACGTAGAGAAATGCCCCCAAATACAACCACAAACATTTCAACTAACCGTTCACGTCACACCCCTACTTCCTTGTCACATTACCCGACCATAGTCACATAATACATTAAAACTCAACCCAATCTCTTTCCCCCAAGGTGAAATCCACCCAAGTATATTTTATCACACGCGCTACCTCTATTTCTCACCATTACAACACACGAACACCCATTACTATCTATTACTTGCCCCTTAAACACTTAACCCTTCCACTATACCCAACAAGTCCAATATGTATAGGTCAATGAACAATATAATCACATGTATAATGAACATATACAATATCACCAATATTTACGAACAACGAACAACTTCTCAAGTCTCAAATACACAATTAAGCCACATCATTAGTCCTCTCATGGAACCTAAACCCAAACAATTAGTTATGTCGAAATGTGGCAACCGATCCAACTTAGTTATGCTAAAACGTGGCAATCGATCCCATAGTTATACCGGAATGTGACAACCGATCCAATAGTTATGCCGGAACGTGGCAACCGATCCAAGTTAGTTATGCCGGAACGTGGCAACCGATCCATTTCAACATATCACAATCACAAACACAAGTATATCCTCAAGATCATACATTTAAGTCATGATTTCATGTCAATGATAAATTCACCCATCTCATTCACAAAGTGTGATCAACAATGCAACATTATCATCATACGCTAATTTGTCATGCTTAGCCCTAGTTCATCATCTAAGGCTTCTTTCTAGGGTTTCATGTAATTTCTCAATTAATCACCCCAATTTGTAGTCTAGCATATGTTCATAAATCTAGTTTCATTCATGATTTCATAGTCTTATTCTTTAAACAATTCTATCCAAGATAGAAATTCTAGAATCCCTAACAAATCATCGATTTCCCTTCTCAAGGCATAAACCTAATTACTTTGATTTCTAGTAATTACCCATGGAATTCGCTCGGTACGCGAAAGTCTACATATAAAACCTTACCATTGATTTACATATATCACGTGATGAGCACAGATTTATACTACTCAATTCATAAAACCTAGCCTACCTGGGCGCCAAGCAGTTGCACGGAGTTTTGACTTTGATTCGGGTTTTGCGGGCTTCGCGACGGTGGATTTGTCCAAGAATCTGCAAGATTTCCCCATCCTTACTCTAGAAATCTCCTTCTCCTTCCTTCCCAAGCTTAGAGCAACTTTTTTGAGGTTTTTAGGGTGTTTTACGACTTATTTAAGTATTTTAGGAAGATGAAGAAATATGATTTCTTGTAATTTACGTTCTGCCCCCCCTATCCCGCTATAGCGCCAACTTATCCCGCCCTCGCGCCGCCGCCCTAGCAGCAACTGGCCCGCTCTGACGAGACGGTTTGGGTCGTTACAAATTAAGATTGTTATTTTTCATCATTTAAATATGTAAGCTTATTTTTATTTAAAATTTAATTATTAAAAAATTATTAATCAAATATTAAATTAATCTAATATTGTACAATAAAAACAATTAAAATATGTGATGACGACGACAAGTAATAGTAATTGTGGATAATGATAAAAATAGTGTTTGCTAACGATGTACTCATGGATAATAACTATTAATGGCAATCTGAGTTTACACATTGTCGAAAAATTATACTGAGAATATAATTAAAAAGATTACAAAGAAGCAAAAAAGAACGATCAGATTTCAAGTTTACATAAATATAGATAAATTATACTAAAAAAGATCCCAAATAAAAAAAGAAAAAAATGATCACATCTCAAGTTTACATTCCAGTAGTTCTAATATTACCTTCTCTTTTTTTATGAAAATTTATTTTTAATATTTAACTTTCAGAAGGTCACATATATTGATTTCTTAATGAATTTCATATTCAACCTAAATATTTTCATAGCTTCTCTTCTATGAAATTATGTGATTAATAAAAAAATCCTTTTATTAAAGTAATTACTGATATTAGTATGTAACTTTATTTTAATTCTTTTCATAACCGCATGAAGTGCGGCCAAGTACACTAGTTAAACCATATTATCAAATGCTCGTTTAGTGTAATAGAATGCTTAATTTGATAAGTTTTATTTTATATCATCATTTTAAAATCTATATATATAATAAAGTTGAATATAGAAGAGGTGATGTGGCATGCCTCTTTGATCAAGAATCATGTTTATCTTTTTTCTCCATTTTTTTGACTTTTTATTTAATTTTATTTCAATTATTATTATTTTTATTATTTTTAAAGTTATTTCCATAACTCACATCTCCATAAACTATGTTATAAAACTGATTTTTTTAACTCTCTTATTTATGAAAAAAACCCTCAAAAGTCCCTCATTTAATTAATATTTTCCTACGCTACTACTACATCCATCCAACTCAAGCTATTTGTTCCTCTTAAATTACCCATAAATGGGTACTTTAAAGTTTCAGTTTTTTAATCTTTGGTTACCTAATTAATATTATTACTACCTATTAAACACCTTTATTATTCATTAATTAATACAATATTACATGCTTATAGTAAAATATATAAATAGCACCAAAATACACTCTGCAACTATTTTCCATCTTCCATGTAATAAGTAATAGACAGATTTCATGTTACTTCTTTAATCAATCGTATTTTGTCTTTTCTTTTGATGCCAAATTATTAGTTCTTTTGAATGTTTTGGTGTTTTTCAAAAAATTATGATATTATATTATCACATTTGATATATGATTGTGATATTTTTTGCAAATTATGAATAGGTGAAATAATGGAGTTATATGTCGATGTAATTTTACATGTTTATTATTCGGTAAGTCGATATCTTCTTCTTTTTGTCATCTTCAAAATGTATGAATTTTCATAAATCAAAAGTATGTTTTCCTTGCTGGCTATTAAAGTTTTTGATGTCCAATAATTTTCTCTCCCTTTTAGGAATAATTTATCTTGTCATTGCTTTATCTTGTACTTTTATATAACATACAAACAAAGAAAAGTCACAAAGAGAACTACAAAAAAAAAAAAAAAAAAATAGTGCAACATTATCTTACAATTTTAATCATTAAAAAATAAAAATAAACAATACAAAATTAAGGTGAATCAAGATATGAGACAAAGTTTAACGACCTGATTCCGTCGTTAGGGAAAAGCCAATGGAGAGAGAATTGGGGTCAGAAAACTTTTGGTAGTAACTTGAAATTTCCTAACCTAATCCAGATTTGGACGAAATCGGAGTCAGTAAAGTTTAGGGAAATCTGGTAACAACTGGGTGATCTATTTATGATTTTTATTATACATGAATAGATAGCTAAGACGTTAAGAAACCCGTACGACTTTACGGAATTGAATTCGGACGAGTAGAACTCCCGAAAATGACCTTAGCGTGAACGAGTGGTTTTTGAATATCAAGGGTTGAAGGTGTGTTGTGAAAGGGGGGCTTGGAATTCAAATTCCAGCATTCTGTCTTGGTACATGTCGCCGTAGCGGGATGGCTGCCGCTGTAGCGGGACCGCTGTAACGGGATGGGTCCCACCGTAGCGGGACAAACACAATTTAAAGTAAAAAATAAACCTCAAAATCGTATTATTCTGCAATTTTTGAACTTTAGAGCTAAGGAACAAACCCAGGGCTTTTCTTGACTGTTTTCCATCATTCTTGAGGCTAAAGGTAAGGATTTCACTCCCCGAATCCATTTTTCGATCCGTAGAACTTGGTTTCTTGGGTGATTATTGTTGGGGAAGGGTTTTTGGAACTGTTTGGATGGTGGGAAAAGCCCTAATTTGGGTAATGGGATCTTGGGTTGGCCTAGGGTTGATAATGTTGATTATAATACGGGTAATTAGGCCTCGTTTATTGATCCTTGCGTTAATTGTATGTTTTTAGACCACGAACAAGCAGGAAGAATCCGAAAAGAGAAGATTCAAGTGCCTTAGGGGATTCAAGCTTGGATTCGAGATATGTGATGGTTTTGATTTCATGTTGGTGTGATATATTTGTAATTGCTCATTATAATGCATGTATGTATGCGAATGTTGCATTATTGATCACCCTAATCGTAAATGAGGATAATTCAATAATTGTATGTCATGAATCACATCTTATTGTATGATTGTGAGAATATACATTGTGATTGTGATTGTGGTTTGTTGAATGGATTGGTTGCCACGTTCCGGCATAAACATGAGATCGGTTGCCACGTACCGGCATAATATGGGATCGGTTGCCACATTTCGACATAAACATTGGATTGGGTACCACGTTTCGGTATGCTAACAGTTTGGGTGTGGGTTCCATGAGAGGACCATTTAATTGGGTTCCGTGAGAGGACCATTGGATTGTGTTGTGTATCTACTTGTGATGATTACGTTCATATCTAATAATGATTGATATTGGAAGACTGTATGTTTCTCTAAATTGATAACCAATGTGTATTATTGAAAACGTGTGATGCTATATTGATCCTGAAAAGATGACTAATATTGTATATGTTTGGTATATACCCGTTTTATAATGTTATGGTTATTTGCATTTGTTTCACTTATTGGGATAGCCGCGTGATCCTACCAGTACACTATGGTTGTGTATTGATACTGCACTTGCTTGTTTTTTGTTGAGTACAGGGCATCTTCAAGCAGCTATTGATAGACCTCAGCTAAGTGACTATTGAGTGTGACCGGATTCAAGAGTGAGTCAGTTCTTTCAGGCTGCCATGGAGCTTTCTCACTACTAAAAAAACAGTGAATACCGACCTCCGGAGGTCGGTATTCCTTGTAATTCCAACCTAAAACTGACATCCCAGCTTAGGTCGGAAAAAGCTTGGTCGCTATTCAATACCGACCTCCGGAGGTCGGTATTTACCAACCTCTCGAGGTCGGTTTTTATTTTAAGTCGAAAAATTCATTAATTTATTTTCCGACTTCCGGATGTCGGTATTTGTTACTTTTTTTATTTTTAATATATAAATTCCGACCTCCGGAGGTCGGTATTTTTATTTTTGTATTTTTGAAATTCCGATCTCCGGAGGTCGGTAATTTTATTTTTGTATTTTTTAAATTCCGACCTCCAGAGGTCGGTATTTTTATTTTTATATTTTTCAAATTCCGACCTCCGGAGGTCGGTAATTTTATTTTTCTATTTTTTAAATTCCGACCTCCGGAGGTCGGTATTTTTATTCTTTTATTTTTCAAATTCCGACCTCCGGAGGTCGGTAATTTTATTTTTGTATTTTTAAAATTCCGACCTCCGGAGATCGGTAATTTTATTTTTCTATTTTTTAAATTCCGACCTCCGGAGGTCGGTATTTTTATTCTTTTATTTTTCAAATTCCGACCTCCGGAGGTCGGAATTTTAAAAATACAAAAATAAAATTACCGACCTCCAGAGGTCGGTTTTCTGCTACAAAACTGGCAGCAAATTGCTGTAATTATAATTGCCCACCTGCATATTTATACCAAAACAACCCAAAGAATATAAACTTCATCCAACCAAAACAACACAATATTTTCAACATATACATTAAACTATTTCAAAATAAACTTCATCCAACTTCAAAATACAATCAAACAATTCCAAAATATAGAAGTCTAAAATGTCAAATAAATACAACTACTCCTCATCACCCTGATCACTCTCCTTATCAGACTTATCATTCTCATCACCCTCTTGATCAGATCCACTGCTAGCAGGACATGGAGGAAGAATATTTCCTGATTCAAAAAGAAAAGTAAGTTGGGCTTGAAGCGCTGCATACCTCTTGTTCTCTACCTCTTTTGCTGCCGCAATCTCCTCTTCTCTCTTCTTCTCTCTTTCTTCTCTCTTCTTCTCTCTTTCGGCTACAGCAGCAAGCTCGGCATTGAGATAAGCTATCTTACTCTCCATTGCAGATATTGTCTCTCTATCCCCGCCTCGAAGCTTGAGGATGATGAACCACAATACCAAGACTTCTTCTTCTGATATGCCTTTTCTGGATAGCCGTAGACTGAATCTCTAATCGGTTCTCACCAGCACTTTGTTTCCAAAGATTCTCGTTTTCTTCTTGTGTAAATGGTCTGTCCCGACTCTCAAGAGGTAGAGTACTACGATATTCCTGAGATATTCGTATATACTTATCCTGTAATTTAAACAAAGAACTCTACGAATAAGAATGCAATATCTACAAGGAAAAGAAAAAAAAATTAGTTTGAATGGAGTTCTTACATATGTATCTTGAGCACGTGGCTCAATCCATCCTTAACAACTTTTTAACTTTAACTACATTAGTTTTGATTTAATTCCAACAAATAAATTCACTAACTAAACCACATTATATATTTTAACTTGTTTAAATAACTTAAAAACTTTTTAACTTTAACTACATTAGTTTTGACTTAATTCCAACAACTAAATTCACTAACTAAAGCACATTATTTATTTTAACTTATTTAAACACCTTAACAACTTTTTAACTTTAACTACATTAGTTTTGATTAAATTCCAACAACTAAATTCACCAACTAAACGACATTATTTATTTTAACTTTTTTAAATAACTTAACAACTTTTTAACTTTAACTACATTAGTTTTGACTTAATTCCAACAACTAAATTCACTAACTAAACCACATTATTTATTTTAACTTATTTAAACACCTTAACAACTTTTTAACTTTGACTGCATTAGTTTGATTTAATTCCAACAACTAAATCCACCAACTAAACGACATTATTTATTTTAACTTTTTGAAACAACTTAACAACTTTTTAACTTTAACTACATTAGTTTTGATTTAATTCCAACAACTAAATTCACCAACTAAACGACATTATTTATTTTAACTTGTTTAAATAACTTAACAATTTTTTAACTTTAACTACATTAGTTTTGACTTAATTCCAACAATTAAATTCTCTAACTAAACGACATTATTTATTTTAACTTGTTTAAACACCTTAATAACTTTTTAACTTTAACTACATTAGTTTTGATTTAATTCCAACAAATAAATTCACCAACTAAACGACATTATTTATTTTAACTTTTTTAAATAACTTAACAACTTTTTAACTTTAACTACATTAGTTTTGACTTAATTCCAACAACTAAATTCACTAACTAAACCACATTATTTATTTTAACTTATTTAAACACCTTAACAACTTTTTAACTTTAACTACATTAGTTTTGATTTAATTCCAACAACTAAATTCACCAACTAAACCACATTATTTATTTTAACTTTTTGAAACAACTTAACAACTTTTTAACTTTAACTACACTAGTTTTGATTTAATTCCAACAACTAAATTCACCAACTAAACGACATTATTTATTTTAACTTGTTTAAATAACTTAACAACTTTTTAACTTTAACTACATTAGTTTTGACTTAATTCCAACAACTAAATTCACTAACTAAACCACATTGTTTATTTTAACTTGTTTAAATAACTTAACAACTTTTTAACTTTAACTACATTAGTTTTGACTTAATTCCAACAACTAAATTCACTAACTAAACCACATTATTTATTTTAACTTATTTAAACACCTTAATAACTTTTTAACTTTAACTACATTAGTTTTGATTTAATTCCAACAACTAAATCCACCAACTAAACCACATTATTTATTTTAACTTATTTAAACACCTTAACAACTTTTTAACTTTAACTACATTAGTTTTGATTAAATTCCAACAACTAAATTCACTAACTAAACCACATTATTTATTTTAACTTGTTTAAATAACTTAACAACTTTTTAACTTTAACTACATTAGTTTTGACTTAATTCCAACAACTAAATTCACTAACTAAACAACATTATTTATTTTCACTTGTTTAAATAACTTAACAACTTTTTAACTTTAACTACATTAGTTTTGATTTAATTCCAACTACTAAATTCACCAACTAAACGACATTATTTATTTTAACTTGTTTACTTTAACTACATTAGTTTTGACTTAATTCCAACAACTAAATTCACTAACTAAACCACATTATTTATTTTAACTTATTTAAACACCTTAACAACTTTATAACTTTAACTACATTAGTTTTTATTTAATTACAATAACTAAATCCACCAACTAAACGACATTATTTATTTTAACTTATTTAAACACCTTAACAACTTTTTAACTTTAACTACATTAGTTTTGATTAAATTCCAACAACTAAATTCACTAACTAAACCACATTATTTATTTTAACTTGTTTAAATAACTTAACAACTTTTTAACTTTAACAACATTAGTTTTGACTTAATTCCAACAACTAAATTCACTAACTAAACGACATTATTTATTTTAACTTGTTTAAATAACTTAACAACTTTTTAACTTTAACTACATTAGTTTTGATTTAATTCCAACTACTAAATTCATCTCTTGAGGTTGATCTTATTAATTCAAATTACATTTATAAATTAAAATTATATATATATATATATATATAAATTTAATTTAACTACATATCAACAGAAGTTTAATTTAATAAATTTAATTTTATTGATCAAGTTAATTTTATAAATTTAAATTACATACCTCCTAATTATATAAATTTAATTTTATCGATCAACAAATTAAAGTTTATCAATATCAAATTTAATATATAAATCTCCCTGAATTGATCATCGGTATTTCTTTAATTGATAATGTATTTCATATCTAATATATATATATATATATATATATATATATATATATATATATATATATATATATATATATATATATATATATATATAAGACTTGATTTGTTAAACTACTCAGTGAGTATATATAATTAATCAACGTATTTCATACTCCGATGAATTATCTTTTACGTGTCATCATTGCCTACGATATTATCACAACACTTGAAATCCATTCATGATCGAACGTATATAATAATATTATCTCGCATTTCATACTCAAATAGATTATATTATATGTTAATTAGCTATTCACATGTACATCATGACATGATATATTAAGTTCATCATTTGACAACAGACTGATAGAATTTGTACATTAGTCTACAAATATATATAAGTATAATTATCTCTTAATTCATATCAACGTAGTTTCATACTCTAAATATGGATTATAGATATTTTTTTATTCATTCCATGAATTTTAACTTTTTATTTATAAAAGTATACAAAATTGTTACACTCTTTTAAACAATTAATTATATGTGTAGAATGAAAATTTAGTATTATGCTAGCAAAATTATGATTTATAGGAACAGTTTTAACAAACCGACCTCCGGATGTCGCTTTTATTAAAAGTAATTAGATGAAATAAAAATACCGACCTCATGAGGTCAGTATTTTATATTAATTTATTTTCTAACTTATATAAAACTGTCAACGGAAGACGATTTATTTAATGAAAATTAATTTAATTACATACTATTTAATTTTACCAACTTTCAGAAGTCGGTATTATAATATATTTTTTTGTTTTTTATTTTACGCAAAACCGTCCTCCGAAAGACGATAAAATTAAATCAATATATTTAATTGAGAAAAAAATAAAATATAGTTATTTATTTATTTTATTTAATACCGACATCAAGAGGTCGGTTTTTATTGTATTGAAAAATACCGACCTCCAGAGGTCGGTATTTTGATTTCTGTATTTTTAAAATTCTGACCTCGGGAGGTCGGTAATTTTATTTTTGTATTTTTTAAATTCCGACCTCCGGAGGTCGGTATTTTTATTTTTGTATTTTTGAAATTCTGACATCCGGAGGTCGGTACATTTATTTTTGTATTTTTAAAATTCCGACCTCCGGTGGTCGGTATTTTTATTTTTGTATTTTTGAAATTCTGACCTCCGGAGGTCGGTAATTTTATTTTTGTATTTTTTAAATTCCGACCTCCGGAGGTCGGTATTTTTATTTTTGTATTATTTAGATTCCGACCTCCGGAGGTCGGTATTTTTATTTTTGTATTTTTGAAATTCGGTCGGTATTTTTCTTTTTGTATTTTTTAAATTCCGACCTCCGGAGGTCGGTAATTTTATTTTTGTATTTTTTAAATTCCGACCTTCGGAGGTCGGTAATTTTATTTTTGTATTATTTAGATTCCATAAAAATACCGACCTCCGGAGGTCGGTATTTTTATTTTTGTATTTTTTAAATTCCGACCTCCGGAAGTCGGTATTTTTATTTTTGTATTTTTGAAATTCTGACCTCCGGAGGTTGGTAATTTTATTTTGTATTTTTTAAATTCCGACCTCCGGAGGTCGGTATTTTTATTTTGTATTATTTAAATTCTGACCTCCGGAGGTTGGTAATTTTATTTTTGTATTTTTTAAATTCCGACTTCCAGAGGTCGGTATTTTTATTTTGTATTATTTAAATTCTGACCTCCGGAGGTCAGTAATTTTATTTTTGTATTTTTTAAATTCCAACCTCCTGAGGTCGGTATTTTTATTTTTGTATTATTTAAATTCCGACCTCCGGAGGTCGGTATTTTTATTTTTGTATTTTTGAAATTAATCGTCATTCGGATGACGATTTATTTAAAGAAAATATTAATTTATTAATTTTTTTGGAAGTACTATATAAATATTTTAATGAAAATTAATATAATTACATACTATTTAATTTTACCGACTTCCGGAAGTCCATATTATAATTTTTTATTTTTTTATTTTACACAAACCATCCTCCGGAAGACGATTTAAATAAAATTAATTCAAAATATTTCTCAATTTTGTTTTTAATATTTAATTGAGAAAAAACAAAATATTTTTATTTATTTATTTATTTATTTAATACCGAATTACACTGAATTTTGCCTTCAACCAAGCCTTTCCGTTCCGAAATCGAGAAAGATCACTTTGAAAAGTAAGCCCGATGGGCAAGATGGGGGTGAGTCAGGGTGAGAGAGAGGACTGAGACTGGAGTGAGAGATGCCTTCGGGTTTTGATACTATATCATTCTTTTTTTAAGAGAAGTGTTTAATTTATCGACCACGGGATGTTGATATTATTTAAATAAACTAATAATTTAAATATACCGACTTCTTAAGGTCAGTATTTATTAATTTATTTTAATATAAACTCATCTCTTGAGGTTGATTTTATTAATTAAAATTACATTTATAAATTAAAATTATATATATATATATATATATATATATATATATATATATATATATATATAAATTTATATATATACCTCCTAATTATATAAATTCAACAGAAGTTTAATTTAATAAATTTAATTTTATTGATCAAGTTAATTTTATAAATTTAAATTATATACCTGCTAATTATATAAATTTAATTTTATCGATCAACAAATTAAAGTTTATCAACATCAAATTTAATATATAAATCTCCTTGAATTGATCATCGGTATTTCTTTAATTGATAATGTATTTCATATCTGAGCCACTAATATGTGTATATATATATATATATAAGACTTGATTTGTTAAACTACTCAGTGAGTATATATAATTAATCAACGTATTTCATACTCCGATGAATTATCCTTTACATGTCATCATTGCCTACGATATTATCACAACACTTGACATCCATTCATGATCGAACGTATATAATAATATTATCTCGCATTTCATACTCAAATAGATTATATTATATGTTAATTAACTATTCACCTCTACATCATGACATGATATATTTAGTTCATCATTTGACAACAGACTGATAGAATTTGTACATTACTCTACAAATATAGGTATAATTATCTCTTAATTCATATCAATGTAGTTTCATACTCTAAATATGGATTATAGATATTTTTTTATTTATTCCACGAATTTTAACTTTTTATTTATAAAAGTATACAAAATTGTTACACTCTTTTAAACAATTAATTGTATGTGTATAATGAAAATTTAGTATTATGCTAGCAAAATTATGATTTATAGGAACAGTTTTAACAAACCGACCTCCGGATGTCGCTTTTATTAAAAGTAATTAGATGAAATAAAAATATCGACCTCATGAGGTCGGTATTTTATATTAATTTATTTTTTAAACTTATATAAAACTGTCATCCGGAAGACGATTTATTTAATGAAAATTAATTTAATTACATACTATTTAATTTTACCAACTTTCGGAAGTCGGTATTATAATATATTTTTTTGTTTTTTATTTTACGCAAAATCGTCCTCCGAAAGACGATAAAATTAAATCAATATATTTAATTGAGAAAAAAATAAAATATAGTTATTTATTTATTTTATTTAATACCGACATCAAGAGGTCGGTTTTCATTGTATTGAAATATACCGACCTCCAGAGGTCGGTATTTTGATTTCTGTATTTTTAAAATTCTGACCTCGGGAGGTCGGTAATTTTATTTTTGTATTTTTTAAATTCCGACCTCCGGAGGTCGGTAATTTTATTTTTGTATTTTTGAAATTCTGACCTTCGGAGGTTGGTAATTTTATTTTTGTATTTTTCAAATTCCGACCTCCGGAGGTCGGTATTTTCCGGAGGTAATTTTATTTTTGTATTTTTTAAATTTCGACCTCCGGAGGTCGGTATTTTTATTTTTGTATTATTTAAATTCCGACCTCCGGAGGTCGGTATTTTTATTTTTGTATTTTTGAAATTCTGACCTCCAGAGGTCGGTAATTTTATTTTTTGTATCTTTTAAATTCCGACCTCCTGAGGTCAGAATCTTTTATTTTTTGTATTTTTAAATTCTGACCTCCGGAGGTTAGTAATTAAATTTTTGTATTTTTTAAATTCCAACCTCCAGATGTCGGTATTTTATTTTCCTGGTTTATTTTGCATAAACTATTGTGTAATAAACTAACCGACCTCCTAATGTAGCTAAGTATTTGGATGAAATAAAAATACCGACCACATGAGGTCGGTGTTTTATATTAATTTAATTTATATAAACTGTCATCTGAAAAACGATTTATTTACGCAAAACCGTCCTCCGGAAGTTAATAAAATTAAATCAAAATATTTCTCAATTTTGTTTTTTATATTTAATTGAGAAAAAAATAAAATATTGTTATTTATTTATTTTATTAATACCGACATCAAGAGGTCGGTTTTTATTGTAATTCATTTTTTAGGGAAAAATTCCGACCTCTGGAGGTCGGAATTTTGTTTTCCCGCTTTATTTTGCATAAAAACCGACTACTTGTAGCGGTTTTCTAAAGTTTTTTTAATTTCTTATTCTTTTTAAGAATACCGACCTCCATTTGAGGTCGGTAATTTTTAGGTCAGTATTCACTGTTTTTTTAGTAGTGTCTTGTTTAAGCCCATTCTTTTTGGACTCAGACTATTTGTTTAAGGTGTTTGTTTAGTTTCGGAGTTGTGCCCCTTGTTCTTAGACTTGTCGCTAGTAGAGTTTTGGTACAATGACTTTCAGGTTCTAGAGGTTGTTCTTCCGCATTAGTTTGGTTAAGTTGTTTGTTTAAACCTTGGTGAGTTTATGGGAACTCTGTATTTCTTTTAGTCATTTAAAGCTGCTTCTGTATCTTTAAATGCTTTAGTTTTCATTAAGTTGTTTAGTCTGGGTTGTAGTAATGGTTCTCCCACCGGAGGGTTAGTGTGGGTGTCAATCACGACGGTTTGGGTCGTGACACAAATGAAAGGAGAGATTTTTATCAATATTTATATAGGTCGAAGAAGTGTTGTAACATTTTTTTTTTTGGCCAATTTTATTATTTATTATTATAACTTTTCCTACAATTTTATTTACTTATTATTCTAAAAAATATATATGTTAATTATTATTCCATCCTCTCATTTCATAATAATAATTATATTTATTACTATCCTCCTAAAATGTGTTTAAGTTCAATTATTATAATCATATGATTATATTGTATGTTTGTTGTGATTGTTATAGAAATATATGTGTAATTTAATATTCACAGTTATAGTATAATATATAAATATCGATAAAGATCTTATGATTTATGCACAAGATAAAAGATGAATGTCACTCCAATTTTCATGAACTTTTTATCCTTTTGTCAAGTATGGTATATTAGCATCTATTTGTGAAATCAATACAAATAATTACATAAAAGTGTGAATAATTGAAGGATAAAGAATAATTATAAAATAAACATATGAGAGGAAATTATCGAAGGAATATATATAAGGAAAATGAAACTTGAAAAAGGGAGAGGAGGAAAGTAATGCAAAAATAAAGTAAAAATAAACTTTCAGCAAAGAAGGTAGTTTTTATGGATTTGAAATAGTATTAATGTGCAATTAAATGGTAAGAAATTTAATTTGAATCTGGTTTTTGATTTGAAATAGTATTAGTTTTTTATGGATTTGCACATCACATTTTTTTCAAACAAAAAATACAAGATCAAACTCTATTTTTTTAGATTATTTATAATATTGAGCTATTAAATCACAAGTTTAGAAATTATGTTATCACGCAGAGCGCAGGTAAGTTCCGTAGCAATCTTTATAATACAATTAAATCAAAAGATAACTATATTCTGACATTATACTCCCTCAGTCCCTATTTACTTGTCCACTTTTGAATTGACACACCTATTAAGAAAATAATTAATGACATAATGAGTTTACCATTTTACCCCTATTAATTATGAAGTGGATGAAAAGTTCTACATTTTTCAACGTAATTAGTCATTTAATTGAGGGTATAATAGGTAAAAAAAAAATTATCCTTTCTTGATTTGTCAAAATGGACAAGTAATTAGGGACAACTATAAAAGGAAAAGTGGACAAGTAATTAGGGACAGAGGGAGTATTAAATATATTATTAATCCAACAAAAAAAATCTAACACATATTTTAACGATAGTGCGAAGCGCGGCCATATTACCTAATAAAGATTAATAATGTTTCTACTTATTTTTATCATGATTTAAATTTGTAACCTATTAATTAATGGTGAAAATGTTCAATTATTTGGGTAAATTTTACTTGTCTAAATAATTTCATTTTGTTCTTATTCCATAGAATATTAAATACTAGTTAACTTGGTGGCGCTTCGTGCGGTCGTGGTCGACCTTATTAAATTTATAAGTTATTTTGTTTAATATTCAAAGTTATAAATATTTTTTTAAAATATATTTCTTAATTTTTATATTTGTAAAAGATCTTGTTTCAAGTTTTAATACATTTTATTATTTCTACGTAATTTTATTCTCATCGACTCTTATCATCCAAGATTTGGTTCCTAGTTAATTATATTAATAAAAAATGAAAAAGAAAATTAGTACCCCTAGTATCACTTCTTCTTTCTTAGTTGGAGTAATAATATTCTTTTGGTGTTGTACTTCTGTATTATTTTTCACAGTAGTAACATTTTTTGTATCAATAAAAAGATGTATGAACACTTCTTTGCACCTTACCTATTAGTAGTATTGTGAAGTAGTATTATTATGTTTTATTTCATTTTCTATTGTAATAAATTTATATCTTTAAGATGTCTTAAATATTTGTTTGTAAGAATTATTTTTGATAAATTATATATATATATATATATATATATATGGAAAAGACACAAAAGCTACTATTCATAAGTGAAAGTCATAAATTTATAGAATAAATGGAAAAATGAAGAAGTGAAAATAAAATAGATTAGACGGGAAAACAAATAAACTAAATCCCATATATACTTGTAGCCTTAGACATCTCGTGAAAATTATCGACCTGGAAAAAAAAACTCCTATAAGGAATTAAAATTCTAAAATACAATTCTTTAAACACAAAGCAATCATATTTATAAATATGAAAAATTTGAGTGGTAACAATTCAGATTCACATTGTAATAAACGACAAATAAAAAATATGATAGTTTAAATAATATCTAAGGAGTAACTAAAAAAGTATACATTTAAATACAATCATTTGCCTATTTACACAATAATATGAAGTTGTAAATATTTGAACAAAAATGATAACAAATTAAGGATCAAGCACACTGTATACAATGTCTTCATTCTAAATTATACGTTATGTCAACTACAAATTCTAATGTATATATATTCACTTAAAAACAAAATCGAAAGTAAAATATAATAGATAAATGATACTCACAATTCATCATTTAACACGTAATTTTCGCTTGGTAAAGATCCACTCACTCGCAACTTTTTAACTTTATCCCTAACAACATTGCTAGTGAGAAAGAAATGATCTATTAGCATATCCAATGTCTTCCTTTGAGACTTCAATTCTATAAAATTAGTCTTTGAGCCTAACAAACATCCTAGAAGATGGTTTGAAGGGAGAAGAATTATCTAAACTTTATAAAGAGACCATTCATCTCATTAACCACCGTAAAAATATGAACTATGAGCTTGAAAGTTGAGCTCAAGTTATTCATGAATGGTGACAAATATCCCAGAGAGAGAATTATTGAAAAAGATATTTTGGAATTGGGAATTGTATTGATCTAATGTGTTATCAGTACAATAGATACAAATATATAGAGTAGAAATGCTAAGCTAACCGCCTCAACTAACTACACTTGCAAGTTGCATAATTAACCACTAATATAACTGATTGTAACAATATTAACAACCTAAACTGCCACGTGTTAATACTCTCCCACAAGATGGAGGGTGTAAAATGTTGAACACTCTCAGCTTGTTCATCAAATAGGAATGTTGTACTTTACTTAACCCCTTAGTCGGTAAATCGTCATGTTGTTCTTCAGTTCTTACAAACACTGTTTAATTTCAATGAGTCCATTCTTGATCTTGTTCCGAATGAAATGACAATCTATCTCTATATGCTTTGTACGCTCATAAAATATTAGATTAGAGGCAATTTTTAAGGCAGCCTTACTGTGACTCATAACTAACACTGGATATGTCACTCTTACTCTCAACTCTTTAAACAAGCCAGTAACCATGTAATCTCAGCCACTATTGAAGCCATATTTCTCTACTCTACCTCTGCAGAGCTCCTTAACACTTTCCGTTGCCTCTCAGATTTCCAAGACACCAATGAACTCTCAAATTTAACTAAGTAGTCTGTCACATACCTTTTAGTGTTTGGGGAAGTCACCCAATCTGAGTCACACCAACATGTGAGTTCTTTACTATGTAATGAACTCATGAGAATACCTTTCCCTGGTATAAGTTTCAAGTATCTTACTACTCTGATAGTAGCTTCCCAATAAGATTGTTTTGGTTGCTACATGAACTAACTCAATGTTTGCGCAGTATAGCTAATATCTGGCATTGTTATGGTCAAGTATAACAATTTTCCTATTAGTATCTAATAAGCACTAGCATTTGTTAATAAGGCAGCACCTCGACTTCTTGTTGCTTCATCAAACTCTATAGTAGTTAACCTGATGTTAGTCTCCAAAGGTGTTGTTGAAGGCTTTGCTCCACCAAGTCCCATCTCTAAGATTAATTCTAACATATATTTCCTCTGAATAAAAAAGATTCCAGACTTAGACCTCAACACCTCTATCCCCAAGAAGTACTTACGATCTCAAGTCATTTACTTTGAAATGTCTATGAAGTGCTTTCTTTGCATCATTGATCATTCTCTTGCAGCTTCCTGTGATTAGTAGATCATCTACATAGACTAAGATGATGACAATAGTTACCTCCTCCTTCTTTGTAAAGAGTAAAAATAGGCATGATTTCTTTGAATAAATCCATTGCCCACTAATGCATTAGTTAGCTTTATGCTTCACTGTCTCAGTGTCTCGAGACTTGTTTAAGTCCATACAATGACTTTTTTAGCTTGAACACTTTAGTCTCCTCCTGACCTCTGAAACCCTCATGCATTTCCATGTACACCCCAAATCACTTTGGAGGAATGCATTAAAGACATTCATTTGGAATAAAAAAAAAGCAAAAAGATCCCTTCTCTTCCTTCATGAGCGAGACATCTCTCGTGAACGTGTGAAGAAACACAAAGCAAAGCAAAAAAAAAAAAAAAAAGTATAATGTGATCTCTGCTTAAATGCTAAGAACTCATTTGAGATCCCTCAAGCACAAACCTCTGCAAAAACTCTCCACTATACGTTACAGACTACCTAAAAAAAAAAAAAAATCGATGATTTGATATTTTTTTAATAAATATTTGATGTGGTCAAAAAAAAATTTTTAAATGAGCTACAAACTCAAGCAATGATCTAAATTACTATCAAATCCCTTGAGATTTGTGCAGAATACCTACAGAAGTCATAAATCATCCTATGAATCTAATGAAATCGCTGAACTTAATTTCAACCTTGTTAACCCAAAATATTGACTTAGATTAAACTTTACAATTCCAAACTTTTAAAACTAGAATTTCTTCCCCAAAACTCAATTGATCTTCCTGAAAACCGTGCCACTCATCTCTATTAGTCATACAGAATAAGATAAAGCTACAGAGAGGGTCAATCGAGGGAAGGAATCTAAAACGCAAAACAATCATGTGGATCATTACAGGCCAGTCCTCTGAAGTTATGACAACTATTTCTAGAGCATTCACGAATACTAGATGTGTGTATGGCAAATCACGCAAAATCACGACAAACAACAAGGTGAGAGAGGGTATAATGTGATAGATAAGAAACTGAACTTACAAATAAATTCTTCATTTGTAGAAGTTCTCGTTTGGATTAGCTTAAAAAAAATAGTTTTTAAATCAAAAATAAAAAGTGAAACTGAAATGACTTTTAAGTCAAAAAATAAAAAATAGGGAGAGACCTACTTTTGGTTTCTGACTTATGTTAAGTCATTTTTTATTTATTTTAAGTCATTTTTTTACCTTGCCAAACATTTCGTAACTTATTTTAATTCATTTTTGACTTATTTTAAGTTATTTTTTATATTTGCCAAACACTTTCAAAAGTCAAAAACTGACTTAAAAGTAGGTTTGACCAACTTTTAAGTCAATCCAAACACCCTCGAATCATAAATAATTCTGCAAGTTTGATTTTATTTTTTCTTGATTTGGTTCTTAGTCCAAAAAATACCAGATTCGCTGTATTCATGCTCATTTTTAAAAATCTAGCAACATTTTTTATTTCATTTTATCCTTAATTTAATTTTTGAGTTATGTGGAAGATTGCTGGAAAAATAATTCTTATATCTCAAAATAAGTTATATTCCCTCCATTTTAATTAATGTGACACTTTTAAAATTTTGAAATTCAACTAAGTCTTTCTTTGATCGTATTTTTTTATATGCCTTTTAGATAATTTGAATTGTCGATTGTTGTGACCTATAGTACATTTTACGTACTTTAAAAATATATAAATTTTATTTAAAATTTTTTAAAGATTACATTCCTGAATTTATTGTCAAACTTAAACTATTTGGCTTTTGAAATTCAAATTGTTCCAAGTAAATTGGAATAGAGATCAAGTAACATTTTTTTTATTCTTTACTAGTCATGATTAATTATGATTAATCACCTTTATTACTCATTATAACAACAGAAAAGGTCATATTTACCCTTGTACTCTTAGCAAAGGGTTATATTTACTCTTCGTCATAATTTTTTGATATATTTTCCTTTGTCATCCAACTTTGAACACATATTTGCCCTTGGACAATTACATGTCACGATTTTTATTATCTTACGTGGCTCCTACATGGATATAGGTTAATTATAATTAAAAACTTACTTCTTATTTAATATCTACCCGACCCATTCAATTTGAAAACCGTTAACCCTAACTCCAGTATCCATCATCTCGCATCACTTTAATTACTTCTTATTTAATATTTCAGATGATCATTCAACTATGAAATTTTTACACAGAAAGTCACTCAACTTTGATTTTTAATTCAAAAGTCACTCAACTATGAAGTTTTTCCACAGAAAGTCACTTAAAATTGATTTTTAATTCAAAAGGCACTCAACTATGGATTTCTTTCACATAAAGTTACTCAACTATATGTGTTTTACTTAAAAAGTCACTCATTCTATTTAATTAATTTTTTTTAATAAAATTTGTTGACAACTAAAATTTATAAGATAAAAAGATATTATTTAAATCATTTATTGACCCGCCCCACTTGATTCGACCCTCTAAAAGTATAATAGAAAAATATTTCCAGGGTAATAACCATAAAATCTATATAGAGAGTCAAATTATCATTCCTCAATATGAAATCTTTTAAGTAGCACGACATATTTTTATGGATTCGAGATCTTGCAAATCACATGTGATCATATATGCCAATTTGACTAGCTAGTTGTATTTATATATGTAGTTTAGTGACCAACAATATCGATGAGAAAAAATTATGATTGGTTTAAAAATTATATTTCTTAATTGAAATCTGCAGGTAATTTTGAATTGTTTATTCATATTATTCCTTAATTTCTTCACCGATTGATAAGAAAGAATGATATGTATTAAAGTTTAGGAAAAGAAGGCAGTATGTGAAACTTAATCCCCCATGGAAACTAGAGTCACGATTCCAAGAAACACAGAAAAAAAAAAAAGGGAAAAGGGTCTAAATACTTTAACTTTGGCCGAAATTGTTGTTACGATACCAAACTTTTTGAAGGATTTTTTACCCCTGCACTATTTAATAGTACATTTTAAAGGTATATATATCCCCACGTGGACACATTAATATTTATAATGATGCAATATTTATGATGTCCACGTGGACACATATATACCTTTAAAATATACTATTAAATAGTGCAAGGGGGTAAAAGGTCATTTCCAAAGTTTGGTATTGTTACAGCAATTTCGATCAAAGTTTGGATATATTTCAGACCCTATTCCCAAAAAAAAATTAAAATATAATTAAAACTTTCATGTAGAAATTTCAATAGTTAAATTAAGTGGGGAGGGTTATTAAATGATTTAAATGATTTTTTTACAATTTTAGTAGTTAATTTCAACAAATTTTATTGAAATATTAATTTAATAGGTTGAGTGACTTTTAAAGTAAAACACTTATTTTTGAGTTACTTTCTATGAAAAAAGTTCATAATTGAATGACTTTTGAGTTAAAAATCAAAGTTGAGCAACTTTCTGTGAAAAAAAATTCATAGTTGAATGACTTTTGAGTTAAAAATAAAAGTTGAGGGACTTTCTATGGAAAAAAACCCATAGTTAAATGACGTATGAGTGAGTTTCTGTGAAAAGAAGTCATAGTTGAGTGATCATCTGAGATATTATCCCTCCAATGTACTAAAATTTAAACCTTCATGAACAACTTGAAGCTTAGAAGTTAGAATAGTAATATATAACTAGGAAGAAGGTAAGTCTCAAGTCAAATATCCGCTATAACAAATCATTTATTTAACTTTGTAACAGACCTCATTTCATTGGCTATTATCTTCATATCATATGTTAACTCTATCAATTCGTTGCCTATAAATACTTTCATTGACTTCACTTTAAATAAGATTTTTTTTTTTTTTAAAAGGGTGATAAATCCTTCAGCCATTATCATGTCATCCATGGACATATTTTTAAGTCCTTTCATTTGGTAGAGACAACAATATCAAGAGAAATTATTCCTCATATATTCTATTGTGCTGAATTTTGTTCTTTATTAAATTTCATTGTCTCTTCTCCTAGTTTATGTTTGAACAGTTTGATGAATTCTAGATAACATAAAATATCCTTTTAAGAATAATATATTTGACACCTCTGACGTTTCAAGCTATGAAATTTTTTAAGTATTTTTCATAAAAAATTTCAACATTTCAACATCTAGTATTATTAACCACTCAAATTCTTAATAATAGAATTTACTAGATGGAGAAACACATTTAAAGAAACACATTTCTAGATGAAGAATCGCCACTTAGAATTAGTTAAGTTAGGTGAATGGGAAACTTCATATTCACATGTAAGACTTGTATGTTTCTAACATTAGTCATACAAGCATGGACCACTCCTTTCTCCATCACTTGGAAAAATACACAGTAACCCTTAGCCATACGGCACTGATATTTTCCATGGAATTACTTCCCTGTCAACGTTTGAATTATTAAAATTCATCAATTAAATGATACACGGTTTCAACAAGAGCCGTAGATCTTTTTTTAATGTTTTGGTATAATCATCTCATCATATCCAATTTGGCTCAACTAATTTATATTACATTGTGTAGCGTTTCTACTAGGAGGTTTTTCATTCTCAGAATTCGAATTCGAGATTTGAATAAAGGTCTATCATAACACATGTCAAAATATTACAAGTACCGCCTTATCCTGAGCCATTGCACGGAAATTTATAATCGAAATCATTTTATTTGGTATTAACTTTGGAACCAGATCCATCTAAAGTTCATTCTATTAAAGATCAATTTAGTTGTAGGTAAACCAAACGCAATAACAAGAAGAACCACAAAAAAAAAAACTCTAGGACCTATTATTAAGAATTAACCGTTTGGGCATCGACCTAGAAAGAATCAATATTTTAGATTTATTGGTATTCTAGTATTAATTTCCTTTTCGTAGTACTCTACCCTTAGGAGAATTTGAATCACGGTTGCCTTCTTGAAAGAGAGATGTCCTAAATTACTAGATGATGAGCCCACGTCATCATATGATCATATCATGATTATTCTATTTAAGTCATATGACGTATCACTTAATTTGATTATCTATCTACCAAGAAAGATAATATTACGATCAGGTAAAATCATTAAGTATCACTAAACAATCATATAATTAAGGTTAGTATCATTAGTCAACTCTGTAGTTTGTTTGCCTTTTCATGAATAGTTTATTACGTTATTTATTATATATACATGGAAAGCTTTTTATCCTCATTAGTCAGTTGATGAGTGGAGGGTGCACATGATAAAAATAATTAAACATGGTTTGACATTTAATACCACATGTTTTGTGTATACTAAAACAAAATTGAACTCCTAAGAACAATTCTTAGACTCATTTGTTTTCATTAAAATTAAGACATCTGAATGGTTAAAAATTTTTCTGTAGATTTGAACACTAAATTATTAATATTTTTTCTTATATTTGAACACTAAATGATTAAGATTATTTTTCTTTTAAACATGTTTATATATATATATAACACAATAAAGGCATCATCATATGATAAGACATATTTATGAAGTTGTTTTGCACTTTAATTAAATAAAATCTTTATAATAATTTTTATCAATTCTTGATAAACAAGTCACAAGAACAAAACTTAAAAGTTTAAGGAAAATAATTTGGATAACTAGCAAGGTTGGAGAAAGAGAGAGGCTTGAATTTATTTTGAAGAAAAAAATATAGAGCACAATAAGACTCTGTCATAGATCTGATTTATTCAGACTTTTTCAGACTTATTAAGAGATTTTTCAGTAGAAAAAATAAACGCACTTAATGGTCTAATAGCTGAACCATTCACATTCAAACCTCCATTAAATCCAAACAAATAAGGTCTTAGACTACCAATTCAAACACTCCCACAAAATCAACTTAATAGAACCATTTTAAGTCTTTGTGGATCTTCTTGCTTGCTTGTTATTCTAGAAAAGTTAAATAGTTCAAAAATCAAAGTCCAAATCATCCTTTTAAGTTATGGTGTATATAGCAACCCTTTTACCCCCTCTCTCATGTGCTACTTCAAGGTCAACTTATAACGACTTAACTTTGATATGATTATTTCTCTTTTAAATAAAGGTTTTCTTTGGACACTCAAACTTCCAATTCCCATTTTTTTTGCTTGTTTCAAAGTCTCTCCATGAATTAATGAGGAAGCATGACTTTGAAAATACAACCTCATTTCCATATAAAGTATGTTATAATTGTCTCTTTGAATTGAATATAAATATTGCACAAAAACTTAACAGTTTGTACTTCCAACAACTCAATGGACAATCCCTATTGCCTAGTTATTCTTGCATTGATCTTTTGCTCTATTCTTGTAAGAGCTCAATCTTTTGATTTTGCTTACAATAGATTCAATAACTCAAATATCATTATAGATGGAGTTGCAATAATCAATCCAAGTGGTGCACTTAAGCTCACTAATAGATCAAATAATGTTATAGGTCATGCTTTCCACCCCAATCCTGTACCAATTTTCAACTCCAGTACTAAAAATGTTACTTCATTTAGTACATACTTTGTCTTCGCCATCGTCCCTCTTGAGAAAACCTCTGGTGGCTTTGGCTTTGCTTTCACCTTATCTCCATCCCCGGGTTTTCCGGGTGCTCAGGGTGATCATTTTCTTGGAGTCGTCAACAGGACAAACGATGGCAATGATACTAACCACATCTTTATGGTTGAATTTGACACTGTGGATGGTCACGGTGAAGGAGTGGACACAGCTGGAAATCAAATTGGGATTAACAGAAATGGCATGACGCATATCGTGTCAGAATCAGCTGATTACTATATTAATGGTACTTCTGAAACAAAACCAGTAGATCTACAAAGAGGAGAATCAATTCAGGCTTGGATCGATTATGATGGAATGAGCAAAGTGGTAAATGTAACTATATCTCCCATAACAGTTCCAAAGCCAATTAAACCTCTGATCACATGGAACGTAGATTTATCTCCTGTGTTGAACGAGACTACGTATGCTGGTTTCTCAGCAGCCACGGGAGATAAAGCGAGCTCTCATTACATCTTGGGTTGGAGTTTTCGGTTGAATGGAGCTGCTGATCCTTTAGATCTTGATAACCTACCTGTTGCCCCAGCTGAAGTGGTAAGACCCTCCAAGAATTCCCGTCTCAAAAGGGCCTTGATAGGAACATTCTGCTCCGTCATTATCCTGCTCCTTGGGGCATTTTATATCTATAGAAGGATGAGGCAACATGAAGTTCTAGAGGACTGGGAGCTGGATTGTCCTCACAGGTTCCGATTTAGAGATCTTTATAAGGCAACTAAGGGATTCAAGGAAAGTGAACTAATTGGAGTTGGAGGATTTGGTGCTGTTTATAAGGGTGTTTTGCCTACTAATGGAGCCGAAGTTGCAGTGAAGAAGATATCGAGCAATTCTCTTCAAGGAATGAGAGAATTTGCAGCGGAGATCGAAAGCTTAGGCAGGTTAAGGCACAAACACTTGATCAACCTTCAAGGCTGGTGCAAGAACAAAAATGATCTTCTCCTAGTGTATGACTTTGTCCCAAATGGAAGTCTTGATTCTTTACTTTACAGACAGAAAAGGGACATTGTTCTAACATGGGAACAGAGATTTAGCATCATCAAAGGGATTGCTGCAGGGCTTCTTTACTTGCATGAAGAATGGGAACAAGTGGTAATACATCGCGATGTGAAGAGCAGTAACGTCCTAATTGATGGTGAAATGAATGGCCGGTTAGGGGATTTTGGGCTAGCAAGATTATACGACCATGGCAAGAATTCACACACGACAAATGTTGTTGGCACAATAGGGTACATTGCACCAGAATTGACACGGACAGGGAAGGCCTCAACGAGCACGGATGTGTATGCATATGGTGTACTACTTCTTGAAGTAGCTAGTGGAAGACCTCCTATTGTCTATGAACCAGGGAAAGGAGCTTTAGTACTAGCTGATTGGGTTATAGAATGTTTACAACTAGGTAATGTTCTTGATGCAGTTGATCAAAGGTTGAATTCAGTCTATGTAGATAAAGAGGTTCAAATGATTTTGAGACTTGGGCTTGTTTGTTCACACCCAAGACCAGAAGCTAGGCCAACAATGAGACAAGTGATGAAGTACCTCAATGGAGATGAATCACTTCCAGTTTTTGAGCAGCAGTTAAGCTGTATTGGATCTGATAGGGTTGATGAAATCACAGCTAAGTTCTTGGAAGTGTTTTCTACTGATACAATCAACATATCACGTCGTTCGCTATCCGTTGGACAGATATCATCTAGCTCACTCCATTCTGGTAGATGAAAACTCTGTATATAGGACATACACTCTTCTTTTGTTTTGTTTAACTACTTTGTTGGGATTAATTAAGTAGCTTAGAATAATATATAACTAGGAAAAAGGTAAGTCTCAAGTCAACATTTTCACTTAGCTGGAGTGCAAAAACCATGTAATTTAGAGAAAGAAAAGCTATAAAATTAGTCTAGAAAGTAAATTTGTAATTATAAAAAAAAAAAATCTATGTAGAAGCTACGTAAGATAATTTTCGTAAGATAATAAAAATGGTGACATGATACAGACGGTTTAAGAGCAAATATTCGTTATAACAAATCATTTATTTAACTTTGTAACAGAACTCATTTGATTGGCTATTATCTTCATATCATATGTTAATCTCTATCAATTCGTTGCCTATAAATACTTTCATTGACTTCACTTTAAATAAGATATTTTTTATAAAAAAAAAGGGTGATAAATCCTTCAGCCATTATCATGTCATCCATGGACATATTTTTAAGTCCTTTCATTTGGTAGGGACAACAATATCAAGATAAATTATTCCTCATATATTCTATTGTGCTGAATTTTGTTCATTATTAAATTTCATTGTCTCTTCTCCTAGTTTATGTTTGAACAGTTTGTTGAATTCTAGTTAACACACCTTACTGATAAAATATCATTTTAAGAATAATATCTTTGACACCTCTGAAGTTTCAAGCTATGAAAATTTTTAAGTATTTTTCACAAAAATTTTCAACATTTCAACATCTATTATTAACCACTCAAATTCTTAATAATAGATTTTACTAGATGGAGAAACACGTTTAAAGAAGCACATTTTTAGATGAAGAATCGCCACTTAGAATTAGTTAAGTTAAGTGAAGGGGAAACTTCATATTCACAATCAATGTAAGACTTGTATATTTCTAACATTAGTCATACAAACATGGACCACTCCTTTCTCCATCGCTTGGAAAAATACACAGTAACCCTTAGCCATACGGCACTGATATTTTCCATGGAATTAATTCCCTGTCAACGTTTGAATTATTAAAATTCATCAATTAAATGATACACGGTTTCAACAAGAGCCGTAGATCTTTTTTTAATGTTTTGGTATAATCATCTCATCATATCCAATTTGATTCAACTAATTTATATTACATTGTGTAGCGTTTTCTACTAGGAGGTTTTTCATTCTCGGAATTCGAATTCGAGATCTGAATAAAGATATTTGGTCTATCATAACACATGTCAAAATATTACAAGTACCGCCTTATCCTGAGCCATTGCACGGAAATTTATAATCAAAATCATTTTATTTGGTATTAACTTTGAAACCAGATCCATCTAAAGTTCATTCTATTAAAGATCAGTTTAGTTGTAGGTAAACCAAATGCAATAACATGAAGAACAAAAAAAAAACAACTCTAGGACCTATTATTAAGAATTAATCGTTTGAGCATCAACCTAGATAGGGGTGTACAAAACGGAACCAAACCGCAAACTGAGTCAAACCGAAAAAACACCCGACTAGTGGTTTGGTTTGACTTGGTTTGGTATTGGAAAAAAAAACCCGACTATATTTGGGTTGGTTTGGTTTTAACCCGAGACCAAACCAACCCGACATTATATATGTAATTTTGCAATTTTATTTTGTACATAAAAATATTTACTTTGATATAATTTTAAAATATTTCTTATACTATTTCATAGTTTTTATCTTTTAATATATTATTTCAAGTTTAAAACTTAGAATTCGGAATGGTCCAATAAAGATTATAGTTCATAGATGTTGATAATTATAATAAAAACTTAAATCAAAATCAAATTAATACTAATGCAAAAAGAAAATCAATTCAACACTAAGAATGACAATAATATTGAATAATTGTTTTTTAGTTTTACATTGGTTTAGACAATTAAAATACATAATCTAATTTTAATTTTTCTTAAATATTTAGTGATGTAACTAATACTTATTAAACTTATTTTAGCATGATTTAATACTTTTAAATTATGATCATTTTCATTATGACTTTGCAATATTTATTTTATATGATGATTTCATTATTATTTTTTATTGAATATTTTAGTGTCATCAGTACTCATCTCATATTTTGTGTTACTTTCTTAAGAAACACCTTCGATAATTGTATTTTGGTTGGACTAAAGAAATATTTGGAGCACAAGTTAATTATATGTTTGTATGCAAACTTTACCAAAAAAATCCGAGGTTTATTAGTTTGGTTTGATTTATAAATTTAAAAATTTAACACAATGGTTTGGTTTGGTATTTGAAAAACCCGAAAAAATCTGAATTTTATTAGTTTGGTTTGGTTTATAAATTAAAATTTTTTACACAAATGGTTTGGTTTGATATTTGAAAAATCCGAACCAACCCGGTCATGTACACCCCTAGACCTAGAAAGAATCAATATTTTAGATTTATTGGTATTCAAGTATTAATTTCCTTTTGTGGTACCCTCAGGGGTGAATTTAAGTTAAAAAAAATGGATCACCTGAACCCGTGGTCATCCGACAAAATTTGATATAACTACTTGTATAATTTGTAAAATAGATCAAATAGCAACTGAATGAACCCATGATCACAAATAATTGGATGGCTCACTGATTTGAGTGTTTGTTTTCCACTGTGAGGTTGAGAGATCGATTCCCAATTACTACTTTGCAAGCATTTTATTTAACAAAAAACATGAAGTAGCGCTCAAACTTTCCAGCTGAAAAAACCCATTTCTTCCTTCTTTTTCGTTCTTTCAACTGAAATCACCATTCTTAGTAAGCAAACTAGCAAAATCAATTATAATATTTTAGATCTTATCTTACGTGCAATGATCAACGGCGGCCCAAACACACAAGTGGTTTGAGACAAAATCAAACCGAAGTCTTACATTTTTAAGAAAAATTAATATTCTTTTTAGGGTAAAGGGATATATATACCCCAGAACTATCGTAAATGGTATACAGATATCCTTCGTCATACTTTTGGGACATTGGTGTCTTTTCCGTAAAAAAACTAGAACATATATACCCTTTATACTAATGGATATACACGTGTCATAATCTTATCCGTCGATCCGATATTTAATATATCGGATCGACGGAAAAGATTGTGCCACATGCATGTCCCTATTTAGTCTTCCGTTAGAGTGAAGGGCATATATGCTTTAGTTTTTTTATGGCATGGGCACCAATGTCCCAAAAATATGACAGAAGGCATCTGCATACCATTTACGATAATTCGAGGATATATTTGTCATTTTTCCCTTCTTTTTATAAAGTCTACTTTTTAAATTTCTTGAGACGCAAAATTATATATTTTTTTATAATTGAATTCTTTTAATAATTATTTTTCAATCAATAATTCATATAACCAATGCATTTAATCTTTCTTGCGACGTAGTACTCTAGGTATATCAAATTTCTTCTAATAACTTTTTCTCTTAATAATTTTTTTTTTTGCAAATGATATTTAATATTTTTCTTATGAAAAAGTTATATCTATTATTGCTAAGATAATTGAGGTCCTTTAAATTTGAAAGTCTAAAGTAGTTGCCTTTTTTTTAAAGGGGACAAAGCTTTCCCTGACAATGGTACACCCATCTTAAAATCCTAGAGGCGCGCCTCTGGGTACCCTAATTTGAACCATTATTGCTTTCATGAAAGAGAGGTGTCCTAAATTACTAGACAATGGCCCACTTAACAAATGGTCATCGTATGATCATATCATGGTTATTCTTTTAAGTCATATGACGTATCACTTAATTTCATTATCTATCTAACAATAAGGATAATATTACGATTAAGTGGAATGATTAAGTGTATCATTAAACAATCATATAATTAAGTTTAGTACCATTAGTCAACTGTGTAGTTTGTTTGCCTTTTCATGAATAGTTTATTACGTTATTTTTATTATATAAACATGGAAAGCTTTTTATCCTCTTTAGTCAGTTGATGAGTGGAGGGTGCACAGGATAAAAATAATTAAACATGGTTTGACATTTAATAACACGTGTTTTGTGTATACTTAAACTAAATTGAACTCCTAAGAACAATTCTTAGCCTCATTCGTTTTCATTAAAATTAAGACATCTAAATCTGAATGCACATATGAATGGTTAAAAAATTCCTTTGAACACTAAATGATTAAGAATGTTATTCTTTTAAACATGTTATATATATATATATATATATATATATATATATATATATATATATATATATATATATATATACATATTTATGAAGTTGTTTTGCACTCTAATTAAATAAAATCTTTATAATATTTTTTATCAATTCTTGATAAACAAGTCACAAGAACGAAAATTAAAAGTTTAAGGGAAATAATTTGGATAATTAACAAAGTTGGAGTCTTGGAGAAGGAGAGAGGCTTGAATTTATTTTGAAGAAAAAAATAAAGAGCACAATTTTTTCCGAAAATTAAAGTGTCTTTAAAAGTGTCTGAATGAGAATAAGACTCTATCATAGATCTGATTCATTCAGACCTTTTCAGACTTATTAAGAGATTTTTAAGTAGAAAAAATAAACACACTTAATGGTCTAATGTCTGAACCATTCAAATTCAAACCTCCATTAAATGGAGACAAATAAGGTCTTAGACTACCAATTCAAACACTCCCAAAATACAAAATCAACTTAATAGAACCATTTAAGTCTGTGTGGATCTTGTTACTTGTTTATTATTCTAGAAAAAGTTGAATAGTTCAAAAATCAAAGTCCAAATCATCCATTTAAGTTATGGTGTATATAGCAACCCTTTTACCCCCTCTCATGTGCTACTTCAAGGTCAACTTATAACGACTTAACTTTAATATGATTATTTGTCTTTTAATTAAAGGTTTTCTTTGGACACTCAAACTTCCAATTCCCATTTTTTGTGCTTGTTTCAAAGTCTCTCCATGAATTAATGAGGAAGCATTGACTTTGAAAATACAACCTCATTTCCATATAAAGTATGTTCTAATGTCTCTTTGAATTGAATATAAATATTGCACAAATACTTAACAATTTGTACTTCCAACAACTCCATGGACAATCCCTATAGCCTAGTTATTCTTGCATTGATCTTTTTCCCTATTCTTGTGAGAGCTCAATCTTTTGATTTTGCTTACAATGGATTCAATAACTCAAATATCATTAGAGATGGAGTTGCAATAATCAATCCAAGTGGTGCACTTAAGCTCACTAATAGATCACAAAATGTTATAGGTCATGCTTTCCACCCCAATCCCGTACCAATTTTCAACTCCAGTACTAAAAATGTTACTTCATTTAGTACATACTTCGTCTTCGCCATTGTCCCTCTTGAGAAAACCTCTGGTGGCTTTGGCTTTGCTTTCACCTTATCACCATCCCCGGGTTTTCCAGGTGCTCAGAGTGATCACTTTCTTGGAGTCCTCAACAACACGAACAATAGAAAGGATACTAACCACATCTTTATGGTTGAATTCGACACTGTGGATGGTCATGATGAAGGTGTGGATACAGATGGAAATCACATTGGGATTAACATCAATAGCATGACGTCTATCGCGTCACAACCAGCCAATTACTATGTTAATGGTACTTCTAGAACAGAGGAGGTACATCTACAAAGAGGAGAATCAATTCAGGCTTGGATCGATTATGATGGAATGAGCAAAGTGGTAAATGTAACTATATCTCCCATAACAGTTCCAAAGCCAATTAGACCTCTGATCAGTGAGGTCGTAGATTTATCTCCTGTGTTGAACGAGACTACGTATGCTGGTTTCTCAGCAGCCACGGGAAATAAAGCGAGCTCTCATTACATCTTGGGTTGGAGTTTTCGGTTGAATGGGGCTGCTGATCCTTTAGATCTTGATAACCTACCAGTTGCCCCACCTGAAGTGGTAACATCCTCCAACAATTCCCATCTCAAAAGGGCCTTGATCGGAACATTTTGCTCCGTGGTTATCCTGCTCCTTGGGGCATTTTATATCTATAGAAGGATGAGGCAGCATGAAGTTCTAGAGGACTGGGAGTTGGATTGTCCTCACAGGTTCCGATATAGAGATCTTTACAAGGCAACTAAGGGGTTCAAGGAGAGTGAACTAATTGGAGTTGGAGGATTTGGTGCTGTTTACAAGGGTGTTTTGCCTACTAATGGAGCCGAAGTTGCAGTGAAGAAGATATCGAGCAATTCTCTTCAAGGAATGAGAGAATTTGCAGCGGAGATCGAAAGCTTAGGCAGGTTAAGGCACAAACACTTGATCAACCTTCAAGGCTGGTGCAAGAACAAAAATGATCTTCTCCTAGTGTATGACTTTGTCCCAAATGGAAGTCTTGATTCATTACTTTACAGACAGAAAAGGGACATTGTTCTAACATGGGAACAGAGATTTAGCATCATCAAAGGGATTGCTGCAGGGCTTCTTTACTTGCATGAAGAATGGGAACAAGTGGTAATACATCGCGATGTGAAGAGCAGTAACGTCCTAATTGATGGTGAAATGAATGGCCGGTTAGGGGATTTTGGGCTAGCAAGATTATACGACCATGGCAAGAATTCACACACGACAAATGTTGTTGGCACAATAGGGTACATTGCACCAGAATTGACACGGACAGGGAAGGCCTCAACGAGCACAGATGTGTATGCATATGGTGTACTACTTCTTGAAGTAGCTAGTGGAAGACCTCCTATTGTCTATGAACCAGGGAAAGGAGCTTTAGTACTAGCTGATTGGGTGATAGAATGTTTACAACTAGGTAATGTTCTTGATGCAGTTGATCAAAGGTTGAATTCAGTCTATGTAGATAAAGAGGTTCAAATGATTTTGAGACTTGGGCTTGTTTGTTCACACCCAAGACCAGAAGCTAGGCCAACAATGAGACAAGTAATGAAGTACCTCAATGGAGATGAATCACTTCCAGCTTTTGAGCAGCAGTTGAGCTGTATTGGATCTGATAGGGTTGATGAAATCACAGCTAAGTTCTTGGAAGTATTTTCTACTGATACAATCAATATATCACGTCGTTCGCTATCTGTCGGACAGATATCATCTAGTTCACTCCATTCTGGTAGATGAAAACTCTGTATATAGGACATACACTCTTCTTTTGTTTTGTTTAACCACTTTGTTGGGATTAATTAAGTAGCTTCTATTTACCCAAATCCTGTTTTTCTTAATCATAACTCTGCAATTTAGATAGGTCATCTATTTCTAGGCTCATTCAACATTCACAAGTTAACATAATGTCACTTCTATGTCTGCAATATCACTTATCACATCCTATATTTTTGTTTATGTACAAACTCTTTTTACAGTAATTCTTGAATGTTTTAAAGATACAGATTCTAATTTAGTTGACATGAAAATTTCAGTTTGTATTTTCGAATTAAAGAAACACTACAATTCAAAACCAAATAATGTCAGACTGGATTGGATATTTTAAGGGCCCGTTTGGTCATAGATTTCCCAAATAAAATTTGGGAAAAAATTTGACAAATAGTATTTGTTCATACAATATTATTTGGCAAATTCCCAAATACTAGAAAAAACTAGTATTTGGATCAAATCTCATTATTCAAGAACTTTTAATAATTCAAATTTTACACCAAGCTTTTATCTTTTACAAGAACACCATCTATAGTAGTTGTTTTACATAATTTTTTGCGTGAACATCAAAATAGTGATGGAATATTCAGTAAATATGAAAGTGAGATATTGTTGTTGATTAAAATGATAACAATCCACTTAGGATAACAAAGTCATGTGCTATGTAATACAAACATATGGTTAGTTTTGATAGTTTTTAAAACTTATGGGTATAAATCATATTTCTTAAAAAGATGAAATATATTTCCCAAATAGTAAGACCAAAACATATGGTGAAATTTCACCCAAATAATATTTGCCAAAAATATTTGGAAATTTATGGCCAAGTGCTAGCTAAGTTTGGTTTTGATATTTCGGATTTGACTTTTGAGCCCTTAGAAATATAAATTAACAGTCTCAATTCACCAAATAATTTGTTGACTAATGTATGTTGTGCTTGAAAATCTAAGAGAATAGGTGTAATTTTTGTGTTAATGAACTTTGGTTACATAGATTGTATCATGTCTATTTTTCTTGTATTTTTACAGCTTTTATAAGTATTCATTTGGACTTTTTGTTTTTTGTAGTGGTGGTGGTTAGGGGGGGGGGGGGTCTATGCATTAGTCATTTCTTGATTAATTAATAATCCGTTGTGCTTGAAAACCTCAAAAAAGGTAGAGTCTGTTTGAAAAAATGATTGAATTTAAATGATGAGTCTCAGGTTTAACAAAGGAAATGGTAGGAGTTGTTTTGATATTGATGGCGGTAAGAACACCTAAGGAGCATGTTTGATCAGGTTTTTGTTATTTTTTCCAAGTGAGGTATATGAGAAAAAAGGTATTGATAGTCAAGAGACCTTACACCTCATTTCTCAGATACCTTACTTAGTAAAACAGTAAAAAGTTGCTCAAACAAGCTCTTTAGCCTATTCTTATATCAATACCAGAACTATTCCCACCATTTTCTTTATAAACATGAGATTCATCATTTAAACTCGATCATGCTTCCATTAACTCAAAAAATTGTAACTTTTCTAAGGTTTTCAAACACAATCAATATTAATTAATCAAGAAATGATTAAATCCATAGACTTTCCCCACCCCCACCCAAAAAAAAAGATGTCAAATGATGCTTATAGAAGCTGTAAAAACAGGAAAAATAGAATGATACAATCTGTTTTAACCAAAGTTCCATCAACACAAAGATTACACCTTTTTCTGGGTTTTAAATTTTTTAGATTAGGTGGTATTTGCCTGTTCTCTTAGAAATTTAAGCATATTAGCTGAACCTTACTATTTGAATTAGTACAACTAAGAAATATAAAATTCAGAAATTATCTAAAAGAATGAAAACTCACAATGATCTTCAACAGAGAGTAGAGATGGCAATGAGGCAGGGCGGGCGGTTGCAGGGCAAACCCGCATAAACCCACGAAGACTTTCACCCACCCCGCATGATTTTTATTTTTTAAAAAAAAATTAAACCCGCCCCACCCCACAAAGGTTGTAACCCGCTCTGCTCCGACCCGCCCCATTATCATCCCTAGCAGAGAGTAAGAAAGGTAGTAACAGGGGAAAGGTTACCACAATAATTTTTTTGTTTAGATTTGTGAAATCACAGAAAGATGAGTTACTGGAAGCTGATCAAAAGAAAACTGCTGACTTGTAATATTATAGACTGACAAAGTTATAACAACAGCAGGCAACCAAGACAAGGTGACCTCGACACTTGAAGCTACAAGTCTGCATACCCAAAATTTAAAAGGAAGAATTTCAACTTTCATAGCCAACACAAGAGATGCAAGCTTAGTTGATTATATAAACCCCACCTTGGTAACCTGACAACTTCAGCCTCGGCAATATGATGGGGAAAAAAAAAAACAAGATTCCTAGATAAAGAGCAACTCTAAGATACAGCTCACCCACAAACTGAGAAGGCGCGCCCAATCATTCCTTGTGTCCAGGTTGCTGTTTCTTTCAGCTGTTCATCATCGGATTGAAGACACTCACCCAACAGCTGTTCGAGAAATGCAGGATCTTTGAATATGGTCTTTGCACTGGAACCAAGAGCATCAGCTAGATCTCCCAACACGGCTACTGCTGCTTTTGTTACACTCTCGTCTCTACAAAAGAACCACAATACACATGTCAGAACTCAGAAGGTGCAAATATTATAAGAGATTTGAAATGTCCATGAAATTCAGTTAACAATACCTTGGGCTGTCTTTGGCAACCAGTTCAATGAACTGCAAGAGATGAGGAGCATGGGGTAACATCAAGTTGGCCTTGGTACTCTTAAATCCTTGAAGAAGTCCAGAGTATGCTTCAAAAATACTGCGTCTGAGCTGGTTGCCATACTCTAGCATTTCATCATCACTATTGTCTACTTGTGCACACATTTGAGCTGCAGTTTGCATCATAGGTAACGCATACTCAAGGTACTTCTCAAAGTGTTCACCAATAGCAAGCGCAATATCCCCAAAGCAGGAGAATATGGGAGGTTTTACAGATCGGTTAAGTTCACCGCTAGACAAATCTTTAAGAAGAAGAGTCATGATCCCATCACAGTATGGCAAGATCTTGTCATCCAATGCACGGCAAATATCACCAACCACCCCCACTGAGATGGAACAAACCTGGTATTCTTCAAAATTCTGCAGCCCCATCTCAATATACTTGTAAAACTCTGGCATATACTTTAAAAAATCTGATCCAGTTGCATAGGCCAGAGCACCAATAGCAAGCATGGCCTCTTCGTGGACAGTTGAGCTACGACAGGCAAAAACCTTCAGGAACAATGTCATGATCTGGTCAGCAACTTGGAGTATTATAGCCTTGGCTTCATCAGCACTACTTAGCTTCTGAATAATAACCTGGAGTACACCACATAGAGAAGCCTGTAGATCTCCCTGTTTTTCTCTATCATCAGAGGATAAAATCTGAAGCTCAAAAGTTTGTGCCAACTTGTCCATGATAACAGGGCAAAGGTGATTAATAATCTGAGATGTTTCAGAAAGGTTAGAGCACCTAACAACTTCATTCAAGGTTTCATATGCTGTGGTTCTGAGCTTAGAACCACTGTCAGTCCGATCAGCCGTTGCAATAAGAGAACTAATAATCTGAGTTATAAATGGAGTGAGCAGAGACGAGCTTGTCCCAGCATCCTCATATCCTTGAGAAAGAAAATAGATAGCCCCACAAACTTTTTCGGCAACATGAGGAACATCTTTTATACTCTCTAACAGCACCTCCACTATTTGTTGGAGATTGGCTGGTGTGATTACTGAGAATCCAGAAGCTGGAGTGTGCAGCAACTCAAAGATACGGCTAAGAGTCCATGCTGTGGTATCTCTAATGTGCTCATTATTGTCCTTCATCGCGTCAAGCAGATGCTTTAATCCAGCATGGACCATGGGAGATAGCTTCTCGATGCTTGGACCTTCAAGTATTGAGCCAAATGCATATATGGCAGCCTCACGTGAGCGCCAATCAGGTTTCATTATGTTAGCCTCCACAAAAGGCATTACAAGGGGAACAACAGCATCTCCGACAGTTCTGGCAACGAGACCAAGACATGTTCCACCAGCCATAGCCAGATTCCAGATGTCATCATCCTGATCCTGTTCCTCATCCTGTTTCAATAAAGTTTCCAGCAGCATTGGAACTAATACTCCGAGGGCCTTCTCGATGAAACGGGAATGTTGCAAACTGGAATCCCCACTGTCAGGGACCTCATAATCTTGAAGCTCTATCTCTTCATCACAGATAGAACTCCAGAATTCAATTGCTTGAAGGGCAACAGCCTCCTCATCTTCTTTTACTGCTTTAGCTGTCAACTGGAAGAGAGTCTGCATGTAAGGTTCAAGCAACTCGTAATACGTTGATGCAATAGAAACAAGACACTCAAAAGCAGCCTGCCTTAACTGTCCCTCCTTTGCTGTGGCTGCCTCACAGATGACCTTCATAATATAATTTCTCTCCATCTCATTGTCAAAGTTTGTCTGAGCAAAATCCAGAGCATTATACAAAGCTCGAGTTGCAGCGAGTCTGACTTCAATGCTTTCCTCCTCAACATTCATACCTTGCACAACAGCTGTGAGAACAGAGTTTACTTCATCTTGGACAAGATCATGGTGAGATATCTCCTCACACACATAACCAAGTGTTTCCAAGGTTGCCTGTTTCACGGATGCAGGACTTCCTTGTTGTGTCATGTTAACAAGCAATGAACCAATGAGCTCTGGCCATTGTTTCTGAGGAACTTCAATGGAAGCTATTTTAGCAATCACTTGGGAAGCAGTGTGACTTGCCTCGCGTACAGATGATCCAAGGCAGCTCAGAAGCAAGCTTTTAATTTGGGACTTAAAAGATGAATCAATTGCCAGCCACTGTTGAACAAGCTGTTGTTTCCTGACAGTTTCTTTAGCATCCAGTGAGTTTTTAAGCACAATACCAGCTAGTCTACGAGATTCTGTAGGCTTTCCATCATTTGAGAGCTCAACAGCTAGTGAAAGAAAAAACCCCGGAAGGTTTTGCTCTCGGAACTGACTAAGATTAGACTCCGCCTCAGTCCGAATCTTGGCATCTGCTGATTGAGCAGCCAACAAAAACTGAGTAATCTCAAGAGCCATGTTCCCTACAAATTGAACAAAGTTAGGTACTGTAGCAGTTTTTAAAAATTCACAAGATATCAAGTAATCAAGCCACACCTTAAAGAAAATTACATGACTCTCTCCTCTAGTGATAAAAGCACAGTAGGTGCAACAAGCAACACTTTAAAATACTCATTCAATTTCACATACAAGGAAACATACTATCACAAGATCACAACAGTTAAAAGCGCTTGATAACAACAAAATAACAATTCAACAGTGCCTCATCTCTATAAGTTTTAAAATAAGATAACATCAGCAATCTTCAAAAAATAAACAAGCAAACCCAAATTTTTAGGGCTTCTTCTATTTTTTTTCCAATTTTTATAAATAATAAAAACAATCAATCAACTAGAAGTCAATACAAATAACAAGTTTGGGTGTCTATATCAATCAACCAAAAGTTCTCCACCAACTCAAAGAAGAAATTAAAAAAAGCCATAGGAACAGAACTCCTTGCTCAAATTCATCAACAGAAAACAAATCTCATGTTCCAAGTTAACATCAATTAATATAAAATTAACTACATTTATACTATCCACAACATATAATCAACTTCAAATCCAAACAAAGAAGTAAAAACAAAAACATCAACGCATACAAAACTGTAAAAACACAAAAACCTAACCTAAAAACATTGAAATCAAATAGATCTAACTCATAAACAAAACAAAACCCAGAAAAAATTTTCAAAATCAGTAAAAGTTGAAAAAAAAAGGTTACCTTTCAGTTAAAAAAAAGAAGATTAACCTAGTATTTCAACTTGTGGAGATTCTTAACACGAGCTAGGGTTTTGCCTAGCTCCAGAGAACAAAATCAATCAAACAGTTTTGATTGAGAAAAAGCTTTTAGATGTTGTTTGTGAAGAAGGTGAATTTGGGGGAAATGGAGAGGGTGGGTGGGGGTATTTTCGAATAGTGTGAAGGAGCGGGATATGGAGGAAGTTTATATATTTGAAGAGTTGAAAAAACCCTACAAATACTGAAGATGACTTTAACCCTAGTGTTTTTTGAAATTATCACACGTGCCGTGCCGTACTTATGGCTCATGATGATTAGTTGGGCTGGGTTATTGTTTTGTTGTAAAACTGATGAGTCTCATGAGTTGGGCTTCATTTCTGAGGAAAAAGAAAGATGGGCTTTATTATTACTTTTTAGGAAAGGAATATATATATATATATAATGGCATCAAGGAGGAAGAGGCACCGACTCAGTGAAAGGACTGCTCAATCATTGCTTGCTATTATCAGAGTATACAGATACAATCAGAATATGTATACTCCGATGGTATCAATAGTGCTTCAAAGAATAGAATAAGAGGGACGATCAGGTAAATAGTTTGGGTGTATGGGTTCAATTTGTGTAGTTTTCTCTTTTATGAATAACTTACACAAATTCTACTAGTTTAGTACCAAATTATCTTTCTTTTCTTTACTTATCATTATCTTGCTCTCGGATACATGTATTTGTTGTGCCTAAATACATGTATTTGTGATACATATTAGGCAGATACATTTCAATCAATGTGCCTAATTAAGGGATATAACTGAAAGTCATTAATTAAGGAGAAAATGGTTGTAATTGAAAGGTATTACTCCATTTGTCCCTAATTACTTGTCCAATTTTTCTTTTTTACTAGTCCCTTTTTACTTGTCCATTTTGACAAATCAAAAAAGGACAAAAATTTTTTACCTATTATACCCTCAATTTATTACTTTGAAAAGAAAGAATTCCTTGAAAATCTTAAATTTTTAATTCATCCATTTCATAATTAATAGGGGTAAAATATTAAACTCACTATGTCAATCATTGTTTTCTTAATAGGTGTAATTCAAATGGACAAGTAATTAGGGACAGAGGGAGTAATTAAGGAGAAAATTATGATTGTAATTGAAAGTCATTTATGGAGGAGAAAATATTTATTTGATGTATCTAATAATTTTTCCTACATTTATTTGAGAACATTTTTATCTATGTACCAAGTGCAGTTACATCCTTGCATGTATTTATATGTTTATATCTAGGGGTGTTCGTGATTAGGTTTGGATCGGTTATTGATTAAAATCAAAATCAAATCAATCTAGTCAGGTTTTTTAAATTTCTAAAACCAAACCAAACGAAAAAAATAACCATCGGTTTGGTTATTGTTGGTTTGGTTAGGTTTTTCTGGTTTATTCAGTTTGAAGAGTAATTTTTTTGAACACGTACGCATCTCGATAGACACAAACACCTAGTACATGAACAATCCATAGAAAAGCTACTATTAGTTCAATTAATCAATTAAGCAATACTAGAGTTATCATTACACGAACAAAGTGATTCAATCAAAGAAAGTGTGATTATTTTATGTGAAATAGGGTAGGTAAAGACTAAAATGGATTTTGATGGACTTGGACTTAGGATTGTTATAGTTGGGCTAAAGTGTTGGGCTTGAGAAAATGGTAAAATTAAAGACTTAAATTAATAAAATTTTAACAAAATAGTTATATTTTATTTATGAATAATATATAAATAATTATAAAATTTATATATCTAATTTAACGGTTCGATTTGGTTATTTTTGCGGTTGTTTTTTTAGTATAATCAAAACCAAATCAAATATCAGTTTTTTAATCGGTTTGGTTTGGATTGCGGTTCGATTTGATTTATTAACCATAACCATGAACAACCCTATTTATATCTTATAACTACACACAAGAGCCTATGCTAGCATGACCTAATATGTGTTATTTTTTGTCTCAATTCTTGTAATACAAATAGAGTTTATAGAGTGAATTAAATTTTGATATGATTTTTAGATATTTTTAAAATTGTTAATTATTATGATTAATAATACTTTTATATAATTTTTAAAATAATATATGTCATTTTCTCTATCCCAATTTAGGTGATATTGATAAAATTTTGAGAGTCAATCTAATCTATCTACCTATTTAATCTAAATTACTAAAAATTGGAAGGTCCATTAAAGTTGGATTGCCATTTTACCCCTAAACTAAATCAAAATTTAATTAAATATCTAATTAATCAAAATATTAAATAGAAACTAATATTTGAAGAAAAAAAAGTCCACTTAAAACAACATTAATGCTTCAGATCACTAATTAATAAGTATGTCCATAACGTGGTGAAGCTAAAAGGTTCAAAAAAGTAGTCTAATGTAGACCAAGAAGGCAAGAACGATTCAATAAATGTTAGATTCAAAACTAAAATTGCATTTGAATAGTAATTGTTCATGAGTATTAAGAATTAATAGTTGAATATGAAGAGCCATTCTCCATCATTATGTAGGAATCAGTTTTATAATTAAAATTTGAATTTAAAAGGTCATTCTCTAATTCTATTTAAGAATCAACTTCTAAAGGAGTCCGGAGTCTAAAGCGTAAAAAAGTTTGCCAAAAATTCAAAACGTGTATATCAATTTTTTTTTAATCAAAAGGGCAAAATCGCTCCTGACGTAGTGATTTTCTTCTGACGCCGTTACTCCGTTAAAAGAATCAAAATCGCTAACCTACCAGCGATTTTGTCCAAAAATTTTTTCCCTATTTTTAAGAAGATTGCTGCCCGTGCAGCGTTTTTCACGAATTTAAAAAAAAAAAAAAAAATCGCTGCTATGGCAGCATTTTTATAAAAAAAAAATTAAATTAAAATTAACAGCGATTTTCTTTCAGAAAAGAAAAAAAAATGGAAAATCGCTCCAAAGTTAGCGATTTTAGTAAAAAAAATCTTAAAAATCGCTGCCTTGCATCGATTTCAGTAAAATAAAAAATTTTAAAAAAATCGCTGCCTTGGCAGTGATTTCAATAAAAAATAATAATTTTTTTTATAGAAACACTGCCATAGCAGCTATTTTAATTTTTTTTTTAAAAAAAAATTCGCAAAAAACGCTGCACGGGCATCGATCTTCTTAAAAAAATAGAAAATATTTTTTGGACAAAATTGTTGGTAGGTCAGCAATTTTGATTCTTTTAACAGAGTAACGGCGTTAGAAGAAAATCGCTATGTCAAGAGCGATTTTGCCCTTTTAGTTAAAAAAAAATTGATGTGCCCTTTTGGAATTTTTGGTAAATTTTATTTTTTTTTCACTTTAGGCTTCAAACTCACTTATAAAGATAGATGCTAATCACACAACATCGGATGAGGGACAAGACTTTTATCCTTTATAGTTTCATTCATTTGCAATTTTTATCAACTCGGTGTAGCTGTAACTTTAAATTTTGTCATTATTATAGGCTTTTGGAGTAGTAAATATGAAATCAAATTTTTCATTCTTCTTCTTTCACTTTATTTTGATATCATTTTCCTTTTAATATTTTGAGTTTCCTTGAATGTAATTTTTTTATTCTTATCTGATATTATTTGCTTGATAATTGTACGAGGTTTGTTAAAAAGTTACGGATATAGCAGGACATGCTTGTCAACACAATGCTTTGATAAATTGAGTAATCTTTTTGTTTTGTAAAAGAATAATAATATTCATGTAATAAGAAATTCCAATAATCTTGTTAAAATATATGCTAAAATTTTGGTATAAAGATAGAACGCACGTTTTCAGAAACTACTAGAGTGAATTTTTTTTTTTATATTAACTTGTTTAGATACAACTAATTCATACATCAGATAAATAATTGAAGCCCTAATGGTAAAATCTCATTCACATACAATCAGTGGCGGAACCAATATTTTTAGTAAGGGGTGTCAAAATATAAAGTAAAAAATATATAAGCACTGATATCAAGGATAAAACAAACTGCCTCAAGTAGTTTTTGCAACCCCTTGACCACTACGTTAAACCTTCAACTTGTATCAAGAAGTGTCAACACACACACACATATTTATTAAACCAAATTTTAACCTATATATACCATTAGAGGCAAATCTAGAGGGGGTTCCATGGGTTCATGTGAATCCATGCTCCCATCTCTAGATCATACATAGAAGTGTTGTATTTTTCAAAAAATATTTTAAATATAGAAGTGTGAACTCACGTTAAAATTAAAGCAACATATAATAATACGATGATGATTTGGTGCACCTTTCTAAGCAAAGGTAGAAATTTAAATATTATATCTATATTACTTTTTTAGTAACACTCTTCCAAGTGGTTATCGATAACACTTTTAGCGTTTCAATCATTTTTTCTTTTGTTTTTTTTGCTTTAATCTTTCAAAATTTTCAAGTGAACAACATTGGAAATTAAGGAAGAAAAAAATAGCGCTCTAAAATTTTTATATAACTAAATCAAATGTGTATATTAAAATTTAAAACTAGTAGTGTTATATATGTTGGACATATAATTTTAAAATTTAACGGTTCAGTGTTAAGAACGTAAATGTCAAATCAATCAAATTTACTCTTAGATGCATTTTTCGTAATAGTGCACTTATTCTTCCGGAATCCTGGATACGCATACAATGTAATTTTCCGACGAAGGGGTGTCGCTTGATGCCCTATGCCCTAGGTAGCCCCGCCCCTGGATACAACAGTATAAATGACAAATACATAAGTTAAAATTACACTATATAAATGTTGTAGACATTGAAATTTTGTGGGACTCTACAAGATGTGTTCAATTAGAATTGGGACTCTAGAAGGTGTGTTTAGTTTCAGTTGGAATCCTTGGAGGCTACTCAATTATAAACCCTAGTTTATGCTTATATAAAGGGTACTAAATTCCCTTTAAGGGCATCTCGAATATTCCACAAAAGTCATGGAATATTAATATAGATGTCAAATCTAAATCATCCTAGTTCGAGAAATACGCCACTAACGGCCCTCAAATCATGGATAAATCTTAGGAAAGTAGAATCAAGGGAGGAACATAATTGTACCCGCAATCTTGATGAATAAAATTATGTTTCTTTTTATTTTATTGTGATTGCAATTTATTTTATGTCACTTTAAAATTTGTTGCAAACAAATGTATCAAACACCATATAACGGGTCATTTTGGTTCTTTAATCTATTCTCTACTGCAATGTCATAAGATGGAGTAAACTAACAATGAAAGAAGAGGACCCTGCAATAAATTGTTGTTAGATACATTGAGATCCAAAATAGAATAATGTCTGATATAATTTTGGTAAATTAAGGACAGTGTACAGTATCTCCATTAACAATCTTCTTGTTTGGAGAATAGTAAATTAAGAAAATTCTAATTAAATCAATGGAGTTTTATCTTAATTTGATTTTTTTAAAAAGACAATAAAAATTGAAACCTGTAAAAAAAATGAATATAGATGGCTTATATCGTAGTTGCAAACCTCAAATTATATTTCTCCATTTTCAATTCGAACTATGTTATATATTAATGGAAGAAATCATGTGAGGAGACAGAAGGAAGAGAGAGAATGTGGTTGAAAAAAAGTTGTTTAATGAGAGACAGTGAGAAGATTACAATGTGCATTAATTATGGGACACAACAATTGTTAAAATACTGAATTATATTAAACAAGGCTAGTTTTAAGAAAAAATTGAGTATTTCGAATGTATGTATCTAACCTAAAATAATGGTACAAAATTATTTATTAGACCTAATATATGTAAATATTTAGAAGATTGATAGGATTATTATATATGAAATGGATGTATGTCCAATAAAAACAGTTTTTCCTACTTTTATTTATATTTGGTCTGTCTTTAATTAATTCCTTATAATTTATAATAGTTTAACTTTTTTCTGTCACGACCCAACCCACCGGGCCGTGCGGGCACCCACTCTAACACCTAAGTAGGAGAACCCTCATATTCCAGTAGTTAAACATGCGGAAAATTTAAAGAAAACAGAGATAAATATAATAATATGATTTTAAAAATAATATCCTTAGACACACTTTTAGTTAAAACTTGTAAAGTAATTTAACAACTCCCAAAAAACTAGTCTAAACAGTTACAAGAGCTACTAAGAGTGCAATTGGACAAGATAAATAAAAGACACAGCTCCCACCATGCGGAAGGAAGAATAGAAGCTACTGGAGAATTTCTTCGTCTTCACCTAATGAAACATCACAAACCTGCATCCAGACTATGTTAAAAGACATAGCAAGAGTAGTATCAGTACAAACACACGTACTGGTAGGCATCATCGATCAACCCGACGCCCACCGCATAATATAAGAAACCAACTAGTAAGATCATGAATTAAACCACTCGCTTCTTCACATTTACCCTCTCTTAAAATACCTCCAAATTACACTAGCACTCTAACTATTAACCACCTTCCAATCAACCTACTTACTAGGTACTTGATCATAGCCTAACCATTCTAACATGTAGAAAAACATTCCCAAATATGACTACAAACATTCCAACGAACCGCTCACTTCATACCCTTACTTCCTCGTCACACTAACCAACCATGGTCACATAGCACATTAAACCCAACTTTCTTCCCACTAAACCCAAACTCTTTCCCCAAGGTGAAATCCACCTAAGCATATTCATCACCCATGCTACCTCTACTTCCCGCCCTTACAACACATGAACAACCCTTACTATCCATTACTCACCCCTTAAACACGTTGCCCTTCTACTATACCCGACAAGTCCAACACAAGGAACAATCAAATATAAATTGTCACAACATATACCCATTAAGTGCAACATATATAAGTCAATACAACTATATACTCACAAGCGCATATCGAGCATATACAACATCAACAACAGTTACAAACAACCTCACGTTTCTCAGGTCACACAATTATACCACATCATTGGTCCTTTCACCAAACAGTTAGTATGCCGGAACGTGGCAATCGATCCCAGTTAGTTATGCCAGAACGTGGCAATCGATCCTATAGTTATGTCGAAACGTGGCAACTGATCCAAGTTAGTTATGCCGGAATGCGGCAACCGATCCATTCAACACACCACAATCACCACCACCACAAGTACATCCTCAAGATTATACATTTAATTCATGAATTCATGGAAATCATAATTCGTTCATCTCATTTACAACAAGTGTGATCAACAATGCATCATTCATATACATACATATATCATAATGAAGCAAAAACAAACATACATCACACAATCATACAATCCAAACCATCACCTAAGAATTACTCCTCAATCCCTATCATATATGCATTAGTTTGACCATACTTAGCCCTAGTTCATCATCTAAGGCCTCTTTCTAGGGTTTAATCATAATTCATCATAAATACTCAATTCAGTCACTCCAATTTATGATCTAGCATACATTCATAATTCTAGTTCCATTTATGATTTCATATCCTTATTCTTGAAACAATTCTATCCGAGATAGCAATTCTAGAAGCCCTAACAAGTCATCAATTTCTCTTCTCAAGACATAAACCTAATTGCTTGATTTCTAGAAATTGCCCATGGAATTCACTCTGTGCACGAAGGTCTACACATAAACCCTACCATTGATTTACATATATTACGTAGTAAGCACATATTTAAACTACTCAATTCATAAAACCTAGCCTACCTGGGCTCCAAGCAGCTGCACAGAGTTATTGACTTCGATTCCTGTTTTCTGGGCTTCGTGACAGTGATTTTGGCTAAGAATCTGCAAGATATCACCATCATCATGCTAGAAATCTCTCTCTCCATTTTTCCCAATCTTAGAGTAGCTTTTATGAGGTTTCTAGGGTGTTTTACGACTTATTTAGGTATTTTAGAAAGATGGAGAAAATAGGATTTCTCGCAATTGACGTTCTGCCTCACCTATCCTGCCCTGACGCCGCCGCCCTAGCGGCATCTAGCCTGCTATGGCAGGACAAGGGCCTAGATTTTTCCCGGATTTTGCTTCTTCTAAATAACGACGGTTTTGAGTCGTTACAATAGATACCAATTTACCCCTCGTTCGTCCCCGAACGACTAGTACACGTACATCACGCGCCTTATTTTGATATGCTTTTACATTAAAGAATTAGTCCACTATGAAATCACGACGAGTGGTGACTTTTAACTAGTTAATACAGTAAAATACTATTTTCAAATACTAGAAGAAAATTTGAGGCAACACATGAAGGAAACGAACATGCTTAATACGACACAGCTTGGCCCGCCAGGGCGGCAACCCTCCCACTGAGGTGGGGCCGCTGTGGCGAGGATTTCCCGCTGAGGCGGGAGATCGGTAAACAGTAGAGGGAGGAATGAGGAATGGTTTCCATATTTCTCCCCTTTCTCCTCACAAAACTCTCCCAAACACTCTCAATTCCCTAGTTCCGAACGTCAAAATCTAGGTAATTTTCTCATCTCTTACACTCTTTACTTCATTACTAGACTAATGATAATTGCATGACGATTAACAAGTCGAGAATAGACGGATTATGGGGTAGTTTTTCGAAAATAAACAAGGTTGCTTGATTTGCTAGAAAAACGTAGCATGGGTACTTCCCTTACGTCCCCAATGTATTCACAATGTCCTAGGCGTAAGGATTTCGTAAAACTACGGTTAAATCGTTACAATAATGGATGGAGGAAGTTGAAGGGTCCTTTGGTATAAAACTCCAATTTAGGCCTTATTTAGGAGTTATTTTGCCGAAATAGTTGCTTATTTACGTTCTAGGTAGTTTATATACTTTGATCTACTGAAATTCTGTCAAAATTGGAGGTTTTAGGGCGAAAAGGTGCCATTATCACGCCTCGTGTTCGTCCGAGATGAAGGTCGCTGTGGCGGCCTCCATAATCCAGCCTTGGCGGGATTTTGGCCGCTGTGGCGGGATATGCCCGACCAATGCCCTGCATCCCTTAACCCAGAGTTTCCTTTCTTCTCATTTAACCCTTGCACTGTCTATTTCCATCGTGTACTAACTTAATATTTTTCATCACTCTTGCAGGCTTTTCTAATGGCAGGTCAGAATGAAGAAAACTTACCCTTCATCTGGTTCCCCTATGTCGTGAGTTGGGAGAGGCATCATGACTACCGCAACACGTGTTTCTGCTCTGAGAGGGGTTTTGTGCTACTTAAGTTAAAGGAGAAGGCGCCTGCTTTTCATGCCCGCTTGATGGAGTTCGGATGGGCTTTGCCGACTGAGGTTCCTCCAGATGCACGTTCCACTTGGGTAAGAGAGTTTTATGTCATCCTCTTTATCGTCCGCTGGGATGACTCTTACCCTATCATTCGTGTCCTGGGAGTCAACATCCCCTTGAATGCCACCGCCATCAATTAAGTATTATAGTTGCCCGATGTCTCAAATGCGGAGTTCGAGGCCAAGCTAAGGGAGATGGATTTGGAGTGGCTGAGAGACACTCTGGTTGAGCCTTAGCGCATGAATCAGGTTTACTGGGCTACTGTTGAGGGCATCACTAGCACAGACTGGTCACCTGATGCTAAGAGGTAGCAACACTTGGTGACTAGGAGGATCCGCCCATAGGGCAACCATACAAACGTGACCTTTCCCTATGCCTTGGTAGTGGCGTGCATCGTACATGGTATAGAGCTGAATGTGGGGGCGCAGATCATCTCCGAGTGGAAGATATTCTACTGGGGTAACAAGAAGGCGTTCTTTCTCCCTGGTCTTATTACTGCTCTATGCAAGCGGGCATGAGTACCACTTATGGATGCAGACGAGGTACTTCCTATGAATCCCCTATGAATCCCCCCTTCACCCTCTTTTTGTTAGGGCAGGTTCTACTTTTAGGAGTAAGAGGAGGAGGACTGACAGAGCTAGCAAGAGTCATGCGGCCGCAAGGTCGGACGAGGAGGGAGACGACGACACTCGTCCCCCACTTTCCGCGTCACAGGCAGAGGAGGACTTGGCAGCGGTGCGGAGGAAGATGAGGTGCCCTATTACTCCCACCGTTTCGGTTCCCCCCAACACTGCCCTAGAGCTTGAGATGTTCCGACGCGAGCTGCACTAGGAGAGGAGGAAGAACCTAGCGAGGGACCATTTGATGATTCGGCTCTGAAAGACAGTGAAGATCATCTTCACCTGCATCACTCCCGGGCAGGAGATTCCTATAGCAGAGAAGGAGGATAACTTCCAGTTTTCGGTTCTAGAGGAGGCCGTGACCGGCCGGGTGCCCCCGAAGGAGTTAGATTTCGACATCGACACCTCTCGGTCGCAGGGTTCTTGAGCTGCTTTCTTCGCCCCTCTTGGGCTTATAAATTTTTATGACACTCTGTTTTATCTTATGATTTCTTAAGTTTTTGTAAGCACATGGATGCTTGTCCTTTAGCTGTTTTATACAACTTGCACTTTATTGCTAGGTTTATAATCTATACTTGATTGCTGAACATTGAGAGGATTGGCAGGGATTTGTACGGATTCCATTTGGGGTCCGAAATTGCGGTTAGGAAAAACAGGGGAGACAAGCTGAGGTTCTGCCTCGCCTCATTCCGCTATGGTGGGAATAATCCCTCCCCAGCGGCCAACACGAAAACCGAACCTTGCTAAGACTTTTCTGGGGTTTTCTATCTTTTCTAAATTTCACCGAGGTTCCAAGCTTTACTTAGCATGGTTAGATTAATTCTCATAACTAGGATTATCATAGCCTACCCTCCAGTCAATCCCACGATATGCAAGTCAAATCATTCTCGTTAATTCAGCACCACAACCTATACATCCATATGATACACCCCGCTATTTACAACTCGCATAATTTACACCAATTAGCCAACACATTGCACCTAATAAGGTTCAAACACACGTTTATAGTGCACGAATTCACATCATCACATTTAACAAGTTCAACTTCATATCTGCAATTCATTCAAACAACAAGAATCATACTTTCACAGTTTCCAAGATACAACACATGGACAATTTGATTTATTAGTTAGTTTGTTCCATAGATGACCATCACTGGTCATCCATGGCTTTTACCGCCCCTAAGACTAGATACCAATTAGAACCTTCCTAGTTCCAATTAACTTGTTGGTGTCCCTTCAGTCGTATCAACGACGTCTAGTTCACTTCGTTGAGATACCAATTGGAATCGAGAGATACCATTTGGACTCAACTCATACCACAAGCGACATTCGCACGAGAGGAGATAATAAGTTGAACAACTTCCTAGAATGCCTCCTAGCTTCCTGAAGATTAGTTGCGGACGTTCAGGTCGTGCGGGCACCCACTCTGACACCTAAGTAGGAGAACCCTTATATCCCAATAGTTAAACATGTGGAAAATTTTAAAAAAACAAAGATAAATATAATAATATGATTTTAAAAATAATATCCTTAGACATACTTTTAGTTAAAACTCGTAAAGTAATTTAACAACTACCAAGGATCTAGTTTAAACAGGTACAAGAGCTACTAAGAGTACAACTGGATAAGATAAATAAAAGACACAGCTCCCACCATGCGGAAGGAAGAATAGAAGCTGCTGGAGAATTTCTTCGTCTTCACCTAATGAAACATCACCAACTTGCATCCAGACTATGTCAAAAGACATAGCAAGAGTAGTATCAGTACAAACACACGTACTGGTAGGCATCATCAGTCAACCAGATGCCCACCACATAATATAAGAAGCCAACTAATAAGATCATGAATTAAACCACTCGCTTCTTCACCTTTATCTTCTCTTAAAATACCTCAAAATTACACCAGCACTCTAGCTGTTAACCCCCTTCCAATCAACCTACTTACTAGATACTTGATCATAGCCTAACCATTCTAACACATAGAAAAAATTCCTAAATACGACTACAAACATTAGCATATTCATCACCCACGCTGCCTCTACTTCCCACCCTTACAACACACGAACAACCCTTACTATCCATTACTCGCACCTTGAACACTTTACCCTTCTACTATACCCGACAAGTCCAACACAAGGAACAATCAAATATAAGCCATCACAACATATACCCATTAGGTGCAACATATATAAGTCAATAAACCATATACTCACAAATGCATATCGAGCATATACAACATCAACAACAGTTACAAACAACCTCACGTTTCTCAGGTCACACAATTATACCACATCATTGGTCCTCTCATGGAACCCAAAACCAAACAGTTAGTATGCCAGAATGTGGCAACCGATCCCACTTAGTTATGCCAGAACGTGGCAACTGATCTAAGTTAGTTATGCCGAAACGCGGCAACTGATCTATTCAAAACACCACAATCACCACCACAAGTACATCCTCAAGATTATACATTTAATTCATGAATTCATGGAAATCATAATTCGTTGATTTCATTTACAATAAGTGTGATCAATAATGCGTCATTCATATACATACATGTATCATAATGAAGCAAGAACAAACATACATCACACAATCATAGAATCCCAACAATCACCTAAGAATTACTTCTCAATCCCTATCATATATGCATTAGTTTGACCATACTTAGCCCTAGTTTATCATCTAAGGCCTCTTTGTAAGGTTTAATCACAATTCATCATAAATCCTCGATTCAATCACTCCAATTTATGATCTAGCATACATTCATAATTCTAGTTCCATTTATGATTTCATATCCTTATTCTTGAAACAATTCTATCCGAGATAGCAATTCTAGAAGCCCTAACAAGTCATCAATTTCTCTTCTCAAGACATAAACTCAATTGCTTTATTTCTAGAAATTGCCAATGGAATTCACTCGTTGCACGATGATCTACACATAAACCCTACCATTGATTTACATATATTATGTAGTAAGCACATATTTAAATTACTCAATTTATAAAACCTAGTCTACCTGGGTGCTAAGCAGCTGCACGGAGTTATTGACTTCGATTCCTATTTTTTGGGCTTTGTGACGGTGATTTTGGTCAAGAATCCGCAAAATATCACCATCCTCACGCTAAAAATCACTCTCTCCATTCTTCCCAAGCTTAGAGCAATTTTTTTGATATTTCTAGGGTGTTTTACGACTTATTTAGGTATTTTCGAAAGATAGAGAAAATAAGATTTCTCACAATTTACGTTCTGCCTCGCCTATCCCTATGTAGCGCCAGCTTACCCCACTCTGGCTCTGCCACCCTAGCGGCATCTGGCTCGTTATGGCGGGACAAGGGCCCAGATTTTTCCCGAATTTTGCTTCTACTAAATAACAACAATTTCGGGTTGTTACATTTTCATGGAGCATAAATTTATATTTCGTATCATATCATCTCACAAGTTATGATTGATCATGACTTCTTCAAATACTAAAAGGCAAAAATTAAAAATTAACCTATTTAAAAGGGAAAATGTGTAATTTTATGAATGGAATTAACCGGAAGATTTGGACGAACAGGATAATTTGCTTCACTATTAAAGTTTTGTCCGGCTTAAGGAATTTGTTATAAAATATACTACTTAAGTAAACTGGAAAAAAGTTGATAAGATGTGCTTGTCCATCGTGCTATAAGGGATCATGTTGGTATTATCTTAGGAATGCGATAAAAGATACTCAACTGTAAAGTAAAAAAAACAAAGTGATTTACGTGGAAATCTCTTTGCTCAAGGGAGAAAAACCATGACTTATCTCACAAGATTTTTCAATTGTTTTCACTATTTCAAGCAACAAGTGTATACAGACTCCAAACACCAGTGTTTTAAAAACTCTGTTGGGACTCACCTCGGGGCTCTCCCTAGGGCGGGACTTTAGCAAAATTCCCCGAAACTCAATTGTGGGACTTAATTCTGTAAGACTTACGCCCTAAGCGCCCGATTGTACGCCCTAAGCACATCCAACGCTCGAGGCTCGCCTAATAGATCTTACACAAATTATGTGTTAAAATCTTTAGTTAACATTGTTGAACCTCGTAATTTTTGAATAATTGAATGATACTTAATAATTTTTTAATATATAGAGATAAGAAGATTGTGAGTAACTCAAATAACAAGTTGTAGTATCGTATATTTACTATTTGGTAACATTGTGCAGGTAATTATTTAGTATGTAACATTTCTTTTAAAAATACATAGCGAAATTTTACTTTTTCACTTATCATTGGCCTTCATAGTTTTGTCATATGTCTCAAAATTATCACATTTTATTTAGCTATTTGAAACTAATTTGATTTTTATTCATGATAGAGTGATGTTTTTATTATAATAGTAGTAAGTTTTATTGATTATTTTCTTTTAGGGGGGTAAATTATATAGTATAATAAAAAAATATTTTTAGAAATAATGATTCTTTTATTATTAGAAAGTTAAGATATTAGATTATTTATACTAGTATAATCACGTTAGAAGTTTTATTTTCTATGAGTTTCCTTAATTATGTTTGTAATTATCTCAAACTATTGATGTATTTTTGTAATTTGGTGTTATTATATTATTATACTATATTGCAAATTAAAAATTTCAAGATCCATAAGGCTTACGCCCCACGTCTCGAGGCTTACGCCTCGCCCTATACTAAGTAAAACGTCTCGCCTCACGCCCCCACCTTTTAAAACACTGCCAAACCCACATACAAAGATCAAACTCTTGATCTCACAATCTTGTAATAACTCTATTACAAGAAGAGCCAAAACAATACCTCTATTGCCCACTATGTTAGCTAGCTCTAGTCAACATAGATTTCAACAATACCTCACAAAGCTAACTCTAGCTATGCTTGTCATTTCACCAATGATTGAAAATACAATCTAAGTTCCTTTATACCTTAGGATTAGATCTTACAATGTTACGACTCACGACATAACTTTCAAACGAACAACTAAGACACTTTGAATCTCTTTATTAAGTACATTCTCCTTTTGTCCTTTTCAAGGTCTTTTAGACCCTTCACTAGACTACTCAAGTCTAATTATAAAGTCCATAGTCTTAGGTCCTATTTTAATCCTTTTAAGAATAAGAACTTGGATTTTGGCTAGAAACCCCCACACTTTGAAATATTTCAAGTTAGATTTCCTTTATTTTCATTTCTCATATGGAATATATTGTGTCTTGAACAAACAAAAATATTTATTGCGTTTTTTCTGAAAATACAAAACTTTTTGTTATTCCCTTTTGCTGTAAGGATAGCTTCTCCACACAAGTTTTGTGGTAAACATGAACTTATAGGAAATGCATCCATTTCCTTAAAAGTTCTTTTTTTTTTTCATTCTGCAATGGGCAATAGTTTGATGGATAGTCCCGCTTTCCAAACATATTTATGCAAAAAGAGATTTATATTTTCCATCCCTATCACTTTTTATCTTTTTTCAACTAATTTTCAGCTTCAATATTGTATTGCCTAGACGTTTCTATTGTTTCATCCTTACCATTCAACAAATAGACATAAATGTATCTAATGCAATTGTCAATAAAAGTTATGAGATACTTTTTCCCACCACGAGATGGTGTTGACTTCATTCACAAATGTCAGTGTAAATCAACTCTAAGGGATTAGAATTCCTTTCCATAGATTTATAAGAATGCTTAGCATACTTAGATTCAACACAAACTTGACATTTTTATTTATTGCACTCAAAGTTAGACAAAACTTCTAAGTTGATCAGTTTTCCTTGCAAGGTTTTGTAATTGACATGTCCCAAGTGTTCATGTCATAAACAGTTTGACTCAAGCAAGTAAGAACAAATAAAAATATTGAGTTTGAAAAGCTCTCTGTGAGGTAGCTTTTTCTCACAAATTTTCTGTCCTACTTATTACAATTTTGTATGATATAAACATTGTTTAGAGTCATCACCTTGTCAAATATCCTTTTCAGAAGGACCTTTCCATTTGATTGTTATAGAACTACCCATGAACATAGTCTCATCAGACCTAATAAAGGCTATATAATCCAAATGCTTATTTTATGAAACATGACAAAATGAATAGACATATCTTTTCATGAAAAATCACAATATTTTAAGTGACATTTTTTCATAAAAGAATACAATTATTTTGAACAAGTATATATATAATTTGGTAGTTTCATACTAGTCATACCATATACTATTAAAAGAGAAACTCAACGACCACAATATCAAATATACTCCAAGAATTTTGTGGGTCTAACACAATACAAAAGTATAATTGAATTTCATTTCTTGTGCTCCAAATTTAATTAGACACTAAATCTAATTTTATCTTTATCATAAGCAAAGAACCCCCACATTTTAAATATGATCTCAAAAATATTTTTTGAGTATTTGAAAATAGTTTTTCCACATATTTTTCTCATACTATCAAAATGTCATTGGCAATATGAAACCTCTTTTGGAAATATTATTCTACAAAAGAATTATAGTGCTTCAATTCTCTTTGACAATCTTACACAATGTCAAAGTTCATTCTATAGAAGCACCTATTGCAGGCACAAAATCACAAACTTTAATTCACTAGTCTTTTTTTCTATCATAATTAGACATACCACTTAGTATTTAGAATACTAACAATAAAGGCAAATTTTTTTGTACAATTTATTTCTGTTTAACGATGAAGTTTGTAGAAAACCAAAAGTACAACACTGACTTATTAGGTGAAGTTTTCATATTCTTAAAACCAAGCACATTCCAAAGACATCTTTCAGGACCCGTTATAGTCATTATGAGTTTCTGGTCATGTCCTTTGGTTTGACCAATGCGCCTGCAACATTCATGGACCTTATGAATAAAGTACTCAAACCTTATTTAGATATGTTTGTTATCATCTTCATTGATGACATACTAATCTATTCGAGGAATAAAGAAGATCATGCTAGTCATCTCAGAATAGTTCTCCAGACTCTAAAAGATAGAGAGTTGTATGCTAAGTTCTTAAAATGTGAGTTTTGGCTTGAGTCTGTGGCATTCTTAGGCCACATTGTGTCTGGAGAAGGAATTAAAGTTGATACTCAGAAAATAGAAGTAGTGCAGAATTAGCCTAGACCCACATCTCCAACTGATATTAGGAGTTTCTTGGGTTTGGCTGGCTATTATAGAAGGTTCGTAGAAGGGTTCTCATCTATTTCATCCCCTTTGACCAAGTTGACTTAGGAGACAGTGAAGTTTCAATGGTCTGAAGCTTGTGAGAAAAGCTTTCAGGAATTAAAAAAGAGGTTGACTGCTTCCCCAGTGTTGAACTTACTAGTGGAAGGTACTCAAGGTTTTGTGTTGTATTGTGATGCATCTAGAGTTGGTTTGAGTTGTGTATTAATGCAAAATGGCAAGGTTATAACTTATGCCTTCAGACAGTTGAAAGTTTATGAGAAGAATTAGCCAACCCATGACTTAGAGTTGGCTGTTGTAGTATTTGCTTTGAAGATATGGCGTCATTATTTGTATGTGTTCATGTTGATGTATTCACTGATCACAAGAGTCTTCAGTATGTGTTTACTCAGAAAGAGTTTATCTCAGACAAAAGAGGTGGTTAGAGTTACTCAAAGATTATGACATGAGTATTCTTTATCACCCAGGTAAGGCTAATGTCGTTGCTGATGCCTTGAGCATGTTATCTATGGGTAGTACTGCCCATGTTGAGGAAGAAAAGAGAGAGTTAGCGAAAGATGTGCATAGACTTGCATGCTTAGGAGTCCGACTAATGGATTCCATAGAAGGAGGAGTAGTGGTGGTGAATGGGGATGAATCATCTTTAGTGTCTAAAGTTAAAGAGAAATAAGACCAAGACCCAATTTTGCTTGAATTGAAGGCAAATGTTCATAAGCAGAAAGTTATGGCTTTTGAACAAGGGGGAGATGGTGTATTGAGGTATCAAGGTAGGTTGTGTGTACCAATGGTGGATGAACTATAAGAGAGGATCATATAGAAAGCTCATAGCTCCAGTTATTCCATTCATCCATGTTCCACAAAGATGTATTACGACTTAAAAGAAGTTTATTGGTTGATTAGTAAGAAGAAGGGCATTGCAGAGTTCGTTGCTAAGTGTCTGAATTGCCAACAAGCTAAAGTTGACTACCAAAGGCTCGGTGGTATGGCTCAGAATATAGAACTTTCGGAATGGAAGTGGGAGATGATCAATATTGATTTCATCACACGTTTACCAAGGTCTCGCAGGTAGCATGATTCTATTTGGGTGATTGTTGATAGAATGACAAAATCAGCCCACATTTTGGTGGTAAAAACTACCCATTCAGCAGAGGACTATGCCAAGTTGTACCTTCAAGAAGTAGATAGACTTCATGGAGTTCCGATCTCCATTATTTCGGACAGAGGTGCGTAATTACTGCACAATTTTGGAAGTCATTCCAAAAAGGCTTGGGTTCAAAGGTGAACTTAAGTACTGTCTTTCATCCCCAGACAGATGGGCAAGTAGAGCGTACTATTCAGACCTTAGAGGATATGTTGAGGGCTTGCGTGATTGATTTCAAAGGTAATTGGGATGATCACCTACCTCTTATTGAATTTGCTTACAACAATAGTTACCACTCTAGCATCCAAATGGCTCCATATAAAGCTCTTTATGGGAGAAAATGCAGATCTCTTATTGGATAGTTGATAGGACCAGGTTTAGTTCATCAAACAATGGAGAAGGTGAAAGTGGTTCAAGAGAGGTTGAAAATGGCACAGAGTCGTCAGAAATTCTACACTGATGTTATGAGAAGGGAGTTAGAGTTTGAAGTAGATGATTGGGATATCGAAAAGGGTAGGTAATGTAGCTTATGAGTTGGACCTACCACAAGAGTTAGCCGCGGTTCATCCGGTATTTCACATCTCCATGTTGAAAAAGTGCATGGGTGATCCTTCATTGATCATACCAACTGAAGATATTGAGATCAAGGATAGCTTGTCTTATGAGGAGATTCATGTTCAGATTCTAGATCGCCAAGTTCACAAGTTGAGGACAAAAGAGGTAGCATTAGTCAAAGTTCTTTGGAGGAATCAGTTTGTTGAGGAAGCTACTTGGGAAGCTGAGGAGGACATGAAGAAGAGATATCCACATCTCTTCGAATCCGGAGAAATTCCAGATCAAGGTACTAATTCTTTCTTAGTACTCTTTAATTTATAAGTTGGTATGTTGTATTTGCATTGCTTGTTGGGTGTTGAGCTGAATGTTAGATGTTACACCTTAGCCTAGTAAGAGTAATCTCATTCAAGGAAAAATGTTCCCATGGGGAAGATATTGTAACATCTCGTAAATTGAAATAACTAGGAAGAAGTTAAGAATTGGAAATAGTCAATTTTTTTTGGAAAGAATAGAAATCTGGAAAATTTGTTAAGTATGTTAAGTTGAGTTTTTGGTCAACTTCAAACGACCATAACTCCTAGTTTAGGATGAGTTAGGTGTGTTTCCACATATTGTAGGAAAGATATTCTAATGTTCTTTCCAACGCCACCAAGTTTGTAAAATTCCGAGTTTGTATAAGTGTGATATGCCCATTGGAAGTTGGGCTGTTTGGATAAGAAAAGTCCAATCCTGATTTTGGAAGGGTAGTTTGGTCTTTTACTTACCCTATTATTTTAATTGCGTTTTTGGTAATTATCTAAGGGTGTAAAGTGAAGTTGGTCAGTTTACTCTTTCGGAATTTGAGTTAGGGTTTTGAGAGAAGAGGAGAAAAGAGGAGAAAGAGCAAGAATCGTCAAGATCTTTAAGAATCGCTTGTGGATTTCGTGAAGGGGTGATCCCTGCGATGTATGTGAGATCATATAGCGTTGGGTTATTTCACCCACGCACCAATCATGATTTATTTCAGTGTATTGTCGTTCTTGAGATTAGAGAAATTGAGTTCTTGATGAATATTGTTGAAAGTTTCGTTTAAATCTTGATTGATGAGTTGCTGAGAAGTTCTTGGATTCAAATTCATGTATTTAGGTGTGATTTCAAGTTAAATCTTTCATACTTTGAACATGTAGTCGATTCTAAATGTTTGGGGAAAGACCCAATTGAGTTTAGAGTTGAAAAACGAAGGAGGAAGTTCGTCAAAATCTGGGGAATGAGGGTGGGGTGTCGCGCCAGCCAGCGCGCCCCAAAGAACTCTCTGAAGTATCGACCCTGGGGCGCCGTGCCAGCCAGCGCGCCCCAACTTCATCTCTGAAGTTTTGGGTCTGGCGCCCCGCGCCAGGGACACCAGGTATTCTACTTTTTCCCCCATCTTTCCATACTAGTTCCTTAGCAACGTACCTATGTTTTCTAGTTGATTCCAACACTTTAAGGTATGTATAGACATCATGAAATCATCCATAAACATGAGATCATGAACCTTGAATCCATAATCCAATTCAAGGAAAGTTAAGATCAAAGTTAAGAGAAGTAAGTGCCAAGTCAAGAAGAGTTCTTAGAGTTTTCCAAAAGTCTTTTCCAAATGTTTTTAACTTTGTTTTAAGACTTAAAGTTCAAGTTGAGTAAAGAGTAAAGAGTAAAGATTGAAGTTCATTTCTTCAAAGAAGTATATGGGAACTATGTATTCCCAGAGAGTTTAAAATGTTTTCACATTTAAACAAGAAAAGGAAACCTTGATTTCCAAAGAGCCTTTGAGCTAGTTTTCATAAAAGAGCAATCGCTTTCTAAATTAAGCAAGAGAGGAAACTTTGATTTCCAAGATAGCCTTTGAGCTAAGTTTTGAGCAATTATCTCAAATCACAGAAAGAAGTATGTTTTTAAACATAAGAGCTAGTATCATATTTGGGAGTAGTATTGAACATCGATATAGGGGAGAGTCCAGACAACTCACAACCCCCATAAACCATGTAGCCATCATGGGTAGAAAAAGGGTCATACTTTTTAGATGATTCCTTTAATAATTTTTAGCATAGACTAGTGGATTAACTTAGTAATTCAGGTTCTATACCCTCGGCAAGGTATAGGACGGCCCTGGCAGCGTGAGGCAAAATGTTGTATCATCACAATAGCTCTTAAGTGATGGTTGTCAGTTAGAGAAATCACAGAAGTAATTGTATTCTTATATACACAGTTTATTTGTATTTTTACATACATTTTAGAGTTATATTGTATCTTTGCATACATACAGAGTTGACATCCATGTTTTAAACAACTTTTATTTATATTTCACTTGTTTTAAACTGCTTTATATTGAAATGAGTTCAGTTATATTGAGTTGAGTTGAGCCAGGTTAGTTCTTCAGTTCCTTTCAAGCTTATGTCTTGTTTTAGAATTCCCTTCGCATACTCGTACATTCAATGTACCGATGCCATTTGGCTTGTATCTTATTATGATGTAGACACAGGTAACCAGGATCATCATCCAGCGCCTCGTTGATCCAGTTGAGCATTTAGAGTCAGTTGGTGAGCCTCCTTGCTTTCTAGAGGGCTCCTTTGTTATTATTTACTTTTTAGTATTTCATTTGTTAGGATGATCGATGGTCTTATCTTGGCATCCATCTCAGTTGTTTTAGAGGCTGTCAAATGTTAGTTCTTTAGTCTTTTCATTGTCATTATCATATGTTGAGACTTGAGTTTGCCTTAATGGCCAGTTGAATGTTCCTTTATAACATTCCAGTTTATTACATCGATTTATCTTTGTTGAGCTAAGTCTTCCGCTGAGTAAGTAAGCCAGGCCAAGGTTCACTTGGGGCCAACAATGGTTCTCGAGTGCAAGTTTCACCCAGGGTGTAGGTTCGGGGAGTGACACAGGTCCCTTTGTTTCTGTTGGAAAGATGACCAGTTGGCATTACTCTTCTGCTGTCCGGACTCATTCCCTATCTTAGCTCTCTTATTTCGAAACTCTTCCCTATCTTTCAGCTTCTCTTCCTCAACCTGTTGCACATAGATCATCAGCCTTGCTATGTCCATATCTCCTTTCAGCATAGCTTCCTTGCCTTCCTTACTTGACAGATGAGACAACCCAGCAACAAACAAACTCATCCTGCTTCTCATGTTAGCAACCATCTCCAGAGCATATCAGGAAAGTTAGGTGAACTTCATACTGTATTCATGAACACTCATAGATTCCTACTTAAGGGTGAGGAGTTCTCATACCTTTGCTTCTCTCAGTTCACGGGGAAAGAAATTCCCAATAAGGTCTCCTCATATAAAGCCCAACTCACACGTGGTGCACCTTCAACCCTATTCTTTTTCCACTGATCAAACCAGATTCTAGCTACACCCTTCATTTGGTATGCAGCTAGTTCCACCTTCTAAGCATCAACAACATGCATAATCTCAAAAACCTTTTGAAGCTCTTTAACAAAGTTTTTTGGATCCTCAGTGACACTTGAACCTGTGAAGCTTGGAGGATTCATCATTAAGAACTCACAGATCCTTGAAGTATCAACCACTTCCTATCAATTCTCTCTCTGTCCAACTTGATTTGTCAAAGCTTGACTTAACATCCGAATAGCTTCACGGAACTCAATATTGGTGACCTTTCCTTGGGGTTGCACTTTTGGTGCATTAGGTACCCCTTGATACTGTGGTTCAACATTCCTTCTAGCGAAACGACCTTTGATAGCTCTTCATGGAGGCACGATCTGAAAGATACGCGAAAGCAAGAATCATAAAAAACTTTTTAGAGATAAACTTTATCGTACAAAATGAGTATGAAAGAAGTGAGATAGTTTCTAAGTGTCGCAGCCTCCTAATTATAAATGTGGTGCGCTTCACATCGATAATTAGGACTCTAAAGACACGGCTTCATAGACTCTCTAGGATGCTTGAACTCTATGCTCTGATACCAAGTTTGTCACGCCCCGAGCCTACACCCTGGGCGGGACTGATACTCGAGAACCATTGCTAGCCCCAAGCGAACCCTTGGCCTGACTTAAATCTTAGCGGAAAAATTACTCATGATAAAAGAAAGTATTGAAATACAATCAAACTAAACTGTCTCAACAAATAACTTAGAATGTTTTAAAGATCAACATTCAATTGGCCAAAATGGCAACTCAAGTCTCAACATAACTGAAATGGAAAAGACTCAAGAACCAACATCAACTAACTGTCTATGAAGCCTCTAAGATGGATGCCGGGACAAGACCCACGACATCCTAATGAACTAAACTGATAAAACATAAAAAAGGGATCCTCCGGAAGCAATGAGGCTCACCAACAACTCTGAAGCTCAATTAGATCAACGATGCACTGGATACTGATCCTAGTTACCTGTATCTGCATCATAAAAAGAGGCGGACCAACTGGCATCAGTACATTGAATTTGCGAGCATGCGAGGGGAATACTAAAACATGACATTAGTTTGAAAGGAATTGAAGGAACATACCTGGTCTCAAATCAACTCAACTAAACTCATTTCAATATAAAGAAATAATGTAAATGCAATATAAAGAAAAGCTTTTAAAACATGAATAACAACTCTGTGTAGTTAGAAATATAATGATAACTCAGTTTGTATGCAAGGATACAATATAAGTTTGTATGTGAAAATACAAGTAATCTTTGTGTAGATAAGAATAAAAAAAAATATAACTATGGGAGTTTCTCTAACCGAAAGCCATCACTTAAGAGTTATGTGATGATACATTATTTTGCCTCACGCTGCCAGGGCCGTCCAATACCTTGTCGGGGGTATAGAACCTAACTACTAAGTGGATCCACTAGTCTATGCTAAAAAGCACTAAGGAATCATCTAAAAAGTATGATCCTTTTCTACCCACATTGGCTACATGGTTTAGGGGCTGTGAGTTGTCTGAACTCTTCCCCATATCGATGCTCAATACTACTCCCAAATATGTAACTAGCTCATATATTTGAAAACATAACTCTTTCTGTGATTTGAGATAATTGCTCAAAAACTAGCCCAAAGGCTCTCTTGAAAATCAGTGTTTTCTCTCTTGATTAAATGTGAAAACATTTACTCTTTATTGAAAACTAACTCAAAGGCTTTTTTGGAAATCGGTGTTTCCTTTCTTGATTAAATATGAAAACATTTACTATTTACTGAAAACTAGCTCAAAGACTCTTTTGAAAATCGGTGTTTCCTTTCTTGATTAAATGTGAAAACATTTACTCTTTGGAAATACATAGTCCCCATATACTCTTTTGAAGAAATGAACTTCACTCTTTACTATTTACTCAACTTAAAACTCAAGTCTTAAAACAAGTTTAAAGCATTTGCAAAAGACTTTTGAAAGGACTCTAAGAACTCTCTAGACTTGGCTCTTAACTTTCCTTGAATTTGAAATTTATGGATTCAAGGTTGTGATTTGTGATAGGAAAGATCTCGTGATGTTTATGAGTGTTTTTAGATAGTTAAACATGAGAAACAATCAAGAAATCACTGTCTGAAAGCAAGTCTGTGACTCGGAGATGTATTTTAATATTTGGTTGCGAAATAAATTTTGAGGCAGAGGGGTCTGCGACCTCTCCGCGACGTGGAGAAAAATTCTATAAAAAGGGGAGGCAGGTTCGCGACGCGGAATGGGTAGCTAGTTTCGTCCGACTTTTTCCTTCTTCGTTTTCTAACCCAATTAGCCTAAATTCTATTCTTTTCTCAATTTCTCTTTAGATTTAGATACCCAATATATGTACACAAGAATCTAATCAAACACAACTCTAAAATCGACACGATTCCATCAAGAACTCAACAATCCCATCAAATCTCAAGAACGAAAGCCAATTTCAAGAACACAATTCAAGATTATCAAACTTTCAACTTTCTAGAACGAATTTTGCTGATCTAAACATGATTGGTGCGTGGGTGAATGAATCCAACGCTATGAAAGTCTCACATACCTCTTTAGGGATCAACCCTTGGCAAAACGACTTCGATTCCACAAGAAATCTCCAAGAACGCCCTGACTTTTCTTCTCTTTTCTCTTCTCTCAAAGCCTTGGCGTAATTCTTAATTGTGTAAACTAACCTAACTAAGTTTAGACCCCAAATAATTTTTTAAAAACAAATTAAACCAATTGGGTCTGGAAAGGACCAAAATACCCCTTTAAAATTCGGTTAGCCTTCCTTATCTTGACAGCCCAACTTCGAACGGTCATATCTCTCTCATACGAGCTCAAAAATTAGCAAACTCGGTGCCGTTGTAAAGATAATTCAAAGACCTTTCATTTGATATCTTATAGCACTCCTAACTCATCCTATACGGAGAGTTATGGTCGTTTGAAGTTGACCCAAAACTCATACTTAACAAAACTTGCCAAACTTGCCAAACTTTCCAAATTTGATCCTTCAAAAAAATGGGTTTCTTTCTACTTCTAGTTCTTTCTAAAGCGGGATGTTACAGAAGATGTTTATTGTCAATATCTTGGGCAAATATGTTTACACATGGAAAATGGAAGTAAAATTTTGGTTTTGTTTAGATCAACTTTCATGATGTACAATCCAAAGGGTGACTCACTTAGATGCTCAAAGGTTATTAACTCTAATAATTGGGACGAGGCGGAAATCTAGGATGCAACAAAAATGGGAAAGAAAAGCTCAGATCGAAACAATGAAGTAATAAATAACTTGTAAGAGTTCTTTGTTGACAAGTGTTGTTGAATTATGCTTATTATCTCAAACATAGAATGAGAAATTCACATGTAAAACACATATTTTTTAAACTACTAGTTTTGGAAACGTGCGTTGCATGTTTACTTCAAAATATTTAATACAAAATTTATATTGCAAATGACAACTTTTAAATGGTGCATATATTATTTGGACTTTCTTTATCCTATAAATAAAAAGCAACCATACAAAAAAATTTAACAACTTGTAAGTTCAGACAAGCTTGATGCTACTTTGCTGACATAGATAGTACTTTAATTTAAAGATAAATACATATGGAGTAGATAGTACATACTTTAATTTATATATATATATATATATATATAATAAATAATAAATAATAAAGAAAGAAGATGATTGTATAGTAATTATCGCATAGCATAAAAAGAAAAATACAATACCGCATATGAAAATATTATATAGGTGCTAGTTCAACCAGGAAACCTAAAAATATGAATGAAGGAGCTACCATTTATTATGTTTCATTAAGAAGTTGAAACTGAAGATGATGGAGCAAACAAAGATTATGAAGACTATATTGTAAAAGAAAATTATAACTCATAAGCACAAACAATAATAATCATTAATAAAGATAATGAAAATTGAAATACAAATGAGGCGTTAGTGAAAGGAAAAAGAAACATGAGAGAAAGTCTCTCTATTTATAACCAACAAAGGGTAAATGTCACAATTCTTTGGAATCTTTCAGAAAGGTTACAACCCTTGGGAAAAGGTACAACCTTTTAGACAGTCACAACCCTTCGGCAAAGTGACAACCCTTCAAGAGAGTCACAATCCTTCATTTCATATTCACACCTTTAAAATTCAACAGTGGGTACTGGACATGGCAAACCAAAGAAAGAGAAAGTTGGGATATTGCATCAAGGACAATCTAATATTTGAGTATCTAAGAGGAAGTGGTGAAATTCCTTGAGCTAATATATCCACACTTTTTTTTATGTATTAAGTGGTAAACTAGTATCTTTAAATTCTGTTTTGCCAATGCCACCATCACAACGGAGTTTTGAGATTCTTTGAGGAAATCTATAAATAAGTGTTTATACTAATGATTGAAGAATAAATAATCAAGACTCATACGATCTTAGACCATCTCCAACCTATCTCTATTTTACTCTCTATTCTCTATATTTGGAGAGTAAAATAGAGAATGAGTTCTCCAAACACTCTCCATTCTTCAATTATAGAGAGGTGAATAGTAGTTCTCCAAATTTGGAGAACTACCATTCACCTCTCTATTTTACTTTTTGATTATTTTAATGTTATTCCTATTATATTACTAGTTAAGTCTTTATCATTTGTTATTATTTTCTAATTTAATGTAACATCTAAAAATATATTATTAACAAGTTACTACTTCCACACAAATTAATAATTTTTCTATTTTATTTTTTTAAAAAAGTTGTCACTTTAAATATGTAATTTAAAGTTATTTTAATATTATTTATGTTATATAAGATTATTAATTAAGTCTCTAATATTTATAATTATTTTCTAAGTAATATAACATCTAAAACATATTATTGATAAGTATACTACTTCCATCCCGAATTAACAATTTTTCTAATTTAATTTTTAAATTTGTTTTTTGTCATTTTAAATATGTAATTTAAATTATAATTATTTTTCATTATGAAGTATGCACAAAATTTACATGATAATTCAAACAATCTACTTTTATGTTATAGTGATAAATTATTAAACTACACTTTTTAATGAGCATGAAAATATTTGATGTTATAGTTCAAAATGGAATAGGGGAAGTAAATTAGTACGGAATATTGGATATAAGATGAAATTGTTAATTTAAAAGATTTTTAGCTACACCAAAAAATAAGGATAAAAATTGCTCATTTTGAACTCCGTAATACATTAATAGAATATTTATAAGAGTAACGTAATAATCTTGAAAGTTGAGTATTTATGTAAAATTTTAAATAATTTTTACAATGATACAATATTTATGATATTTTCACTTTTATTTGAATTGTTCGTTAATATGTATTATATATAATATTTATTGCAATTTATGTTATTTAGAAATTTAAATTAAAATATAATTTTATATTAAATGAAGAATTTGAAAAAAATAAAATTTTGTATTATATCAAGATTTTAGAGTGATTATTTGCAAAAATAAGAAAGGATTTATATTATGAAATAAGAAAATAAAAATGAAATAGAAATAATAATATAATATTGAGGAAAGAGAAAAATATTTCTTTTTAGAGGGTAAAATAGAGAATTGGGTTAGAATTGATTGTCTGAAAAAATAGAAAAGTCTATATTTGGAGAGTAAAATAGTGGATGTGGTTGGAAATGCCCTTAACAATAAAAAATTTGGCACTTCCCCCTTCAATTGAATTTCAAACAAAGTGAAACAGGGGAAAACATTTAAAGACCAATCACAAGGAGGGGATACTCTGTGCAAAATTTGGCGCTTCCCCCTTTAATTGACCTTACTAGACGTGAATCCAAACTTATTGGGCCTTATGTGGCGCGAATACATATTAATCAGGACCGTAATGTGAATATCACAAATCAAATGAACATGGGAACTCTGCCAAAGGCTTCAAGTTCTAAGCTTGAGATTCGATGTATTGCAGGGGTCCATCAAAACACGCAACAGAGGATTATAAATCCTTACTACAATTAGTTGGAAGTAGTCATTACTGGGACTAAGTCTACTTGGCTACGCCAGAATTATGTAACTCATGATGTTGTGAGGTCTATTGTTTTGAATATTTCAGTTCAGTGAACGCATTTATGCTGAAAAAGAACAAATGAACACAGATACGAGGATTTGTACACTAAAATATATACTGAAAAATGAGTATATTATATTGAGACATAGGAGGATTCAGGTAAATAAAATTTTAAATCCATACCACAAAAAGATGTGAAAGTTACAAATATCAGAAATCCAAAACAGAACTATTAATGAACTTTATAAATGAATAAGTGCATTCAATTCGCAATAGAATAAACTGCATCACCAATCACCAATCTAATAAAAAATAAAATTTGTCCATATTGTTAGGGTCCCCTGTTTTCAGCTTCATGCTCTTGGGCTTCACAGGATGCCAACTCTCATTCTTCCCATCAAATTTGTAGGCTCTTACTTCTTTTAATTGAACAAGTTGAGGCTCGTTTTCATGAGAAGTAGAATCACTCGAATTCTTCATATACAGTAATCGATTGATGAGATATATAATCATTTTGAATGATGATGATATGTTGAGTCTCCTAGGACGAAAACACCACAACAAAGCATCCACACATGTTGCGAGATCGTCTCTTGGCTCTATAATTACATCTAAAACGTCCACTTGTGGGGTAGCAACTCTATAGTGTCGTTTCAAATGCTCCATATTGATCTCACCACATCTGTAAATATCAAGTGAAACTTGAATTGAAACTTGAGAACAATAGGTAGAATTTGATAGAAATTTCGAATTTGATAGAAATTCCATCAACCGACAGAACCACTTATCAGCCAAGGAGTGTTTGTTGGAATTAAAAATTAAGTTCTTGAATTTGCTTGATTCTTTTGCGAGTTTAAGCTGCGGAAGATGGTTTCCTTCATACTCGAGTGATACCAAATTTGGAGCATCTACTTCAATTTTCTGACAATTATTAATCCGCAAATTATTAATCTTCAGGACCCTCAAGGATTCACTTCTGCCAATTTTAAACCTTCTTGACGCAAAACTACCAGATAACTCTAAAGATTCCAGATTCGGATACTCAATATCCAATTCGTCCAAAGAATAACTAAAATAATACAAGTATTCAAGAATTGGTGCTTCGATTTCAAGACTCTGTTTCTTCTCTATCATAATGTGAAGTGACCTAATGTTTTGAAGATTCCGCACCTCAAACTTTATCCACCCGCGACAATAGAGAATGATTAAATTGTCAATCAAGGGATAATTATTGAGTAGACCTTCTAGCATGTTATCGTCTAAAGTTACATTATTTAGAGAAAGCTTTCTCAAAGAATGACAATTCCCCACATAACTAGTAGGTAATGAAGAAAAATACACCAGATTACAATCCTCCAGCACTAGTTCTCGTAAATGTTTTGCTGTCAACATTTTAAAAATATTGAAGGATGAATAATATCCTAAATTTCTATAGACTAGCTCGGTTACACCATTCTGAAGAGCAATGTCGAGCCACTTATCAATCAAAAAGAAAATATAACCAGTAGGTTTTGCAATGTCGATTGAAAGTTCAAACTTGTCAATAGGAATTTTCTCATCCCTGTATCTCTTCATAATTTTATCCACTATATCAATGTTAATTTTACCTCTGGTACTCCATTCCGCCCTCGTCTCTGCCCCTGAACAAGCTACGAATAACAAGTTGGGATTAGTCAACCAAGCTTGTAGCCATGTTCTGGAGAGAATTGTCATCCGTGATGCTTCTACATAATTAAGATTAAAGAGTATTTTGTGAATAGCACCTTCAGGCAATGTATCAGTTGTGGGTTGATTTTTCTTCTTATTATTGTGCAACCATACCTTTAAAACCCCTTTTTTACGCCGATTCTGCTGCAGAAGTCATTAATCAGCATTTCATCTACATTTGCAATTCCCACCCAATTCTTTCCCCGAATTCAAACATTCTTTTGTTATGATAATTGCCTTCTGCTCTCTTCATGGTCGTTCCTGGGAGTTTATAGGTTTTAATTTGGTAAATTATATGTCAAGCTAAAAAAAAACCCTGGAGTTTAAACTATTTAATGCCTATTATGTGGGGTTTTAAAAGGTGTGAATTGATAATGAAGAGTTGTGACTTTAACGGAAAGTTGTGACTTTTATGAAGAGTTGCGACTTTTATGAAAAGTTGTGACTTTTATTAAATGTTGTGATCTTTCCAAAGGGTTGTGACGTTTCCAAAGGCTTTGTCTAACAGTACATTCAAACAATAAGTGGTCTTGTTTTTCATGAGCAGTTTGACAGAATACACATGTAGGAGGAGCATCTATGCGAACTTAACTGTAGCAAGCCTCTTTAGTAGAGCCAACCATAGAAAGAGTTTATGTTGTGGATGGATACTAGCAAGCCTCTTTAGTAGAGCCAACCATATAAACATACATAAATTGTACTTCAGCTTTGCAAAACATCAGTTAATAATCCGCAAAGCAAATATGCATCACCTTTAACTGTTTACATCGTGGATGCATCACCTTTAACACAGTTCTCTCTGCAGGTATTCCATAGCAATCACGAAGAGGTCCCTGCCTTATTCCTCTTTTTCCTTGGAATGGTTTTGTAAGCCTTCTGTTGATAACCAAGGAGTATGACACTGTTGAAATGCATTCAATGAGCCACTATATAAATCTGAACCGGAAACCAAGTTCTGCTAGCATGCTTCTGCTTCTTAAGAACTCTCATTCAATAAACTCTCATTGAAATAGAAGGATTCAACTTGCTTAATTTTGTATGATCAAATGCAATAGGTTTGGTGTCTTTTGGACTATGAACCAAACTTATATTAATAAAATTTAACTTATAGAATTATTGGTGAAATATAAAATTAATATGAACCAAATATTCTTTTGCAAGTCAAAGATTATATCAATCACATTTTAATCCTTATATTTTGTTGTTCAACGCGGCTTTGCGCCAATAAGCCATGCGCGTGCCTGGTTATTCATGAGAGCTGTAGAGACTAGGACAAAATCTCATATACTGTTTTAAATACACCATCCCTAAGGACTATGAATTCATTAAGAGTTAATAACTCATCACTCATAATTAGAAGCAATTCAAGTACTCTCTTTTAGTGCGTAGTGTCAATATCGACTTGTTATTATCCATATGAACCTACTTCATGGGATCTCAAATCACATAGGTTGGGTACCATCTCTATTGAAAATCATATTGGCCTTAACCCCATCTTTTTCGAGGTTTGAAGAATTAATTTTCTTCCCACATGTTTAGTCAATTAATCGACCGAATTTAATTATGACTTCACAGAATCAATGGAAATTGCTCCATCTCTCAACAATTTCTTAACAACATCATGTCTCAATTTCATGTGTCTGCTCTTACAATTGTAAGATTTATTCTTTGCAATAGAAATTGTGGCTTGACAATCACAATGTATAAAAACAGGAGGCACTTCATCCTTTATCAAAGAGATATTCGCTAAGAAATTTCTTAGTCATTCAGCCACAAAAACAGCCAGCTCCAAAGCTACAAACTCTGACTCCATAGTCGATCCAACAATAATCGTCTGTATAGCTGATTTGCATGATACTGCACCACAACCTAAGGTGAACACATATCCACTAGCGGATTTTGTCCCACCTAAATCGAAGATCCAGTTTGCATCACAATACCCTTCTAATGTAGAAGGAAATCACTATACATGATACCATAATTCATTGTTCCTCTCAAATATTTTATCAGTCTAGTTAGTGCAGACCAATGCTCTTTATTGGAATTATGAGTATATCTACTCAATCTACACATAACATAGGCTATATCTAGCCTAGTAAAATTCATTAAATGCATCACACTCCGAATAATCTGAGCATATTTAGACAGAGCAATTGGGTCACCTTTATTCTTTTTCAATTGAGAATTAGCATAAGGAGTGGTCACAAGTGTCACCTCAAAACATTCAAACTTTTTAAGAAGTCTTTCCATATAATGTTCTTGTGGCATTATTATATCTTCTTCACTCCTTGTAACTTTAACTCCCGATATCATATTTACTTCACCCAGATCTTTCATATCAAAATTAGTAGACAAAAATAATTTGGTATTCTGCACAATATTTAAACTAGTACCAAATATAAGCATGTCATCAACATATAAACATATTATGACATAATCATTATCTACCATTTTAGTATAAACACATTTATCCACTTCTATAGAAGAAAAATTGCCTCTCATCAAGCCTTGATCAATTTTTTTATGTCACTATTTAGGAGCTTGTTTAAGGTCATAAAGAGATTTAATTAATTTACAAACTTTATTTTCTTGTCCATAAATAATACATCATTCAGGTTGAACCATATAAATGTCTTCTTCTAAATCACCATTTAAAAAAAATTGTTTTTACATCTATTTGATGGATAAAAAGCATATGAATTGATGCTAAGGCAATTAAAATTCAAATAGAAGAAATTCAGTCACTGGTGCAAATGTATCAATATAATCAATATTTTATTTTTGATAATCCTTTTGCTACTAACCGAGCTTTATATTTATCTATAGATCTATCAAGATTACCTTTTCTTTTGAAAATTCATTTATAACTAATAAGTTTTGCAGTAGGAGGTAAATCAATTAAAATTCATGTATTATTTCTCATAATTGAATCAATTTCAATTTTTATTGCCTTTTTCCAAAATTTAGCATCAAAAGAAGATATTGCTTTAGAATAATTTAATGGCTCACGATCAACAAGAAAAGTTCAAAAATCATTTCCATAAAAAAATATTCTTTCCTAGGCCTTTTAGTCCTTAATAGGACTGGGCATAAACACCGAAAAATTGAAAAACCGAACCGAATCGAATTATTTCGGTATTTCGGTTTTCGGTTCGGTATTCGATATATGTTTTTGTATTTTTTGATATTTCGGTTCGGTTTTCGGTATGTAATTTTTGTATAATATTATATTAATTATTAATATTAAATAATAAATATTATAATTTAAAATTAAAAGAAAAAGTTTGTCTTTTCAAACTTTTGTTACTTTTCCACTATACAGTACCGAAGTTCCCACTTCCCAAAGGCCAAAAGTGACTGACGTTCCCACTTCCGAGTTTCGGCGACCGGCGTCGACCAGCAATAGCACGCAACAGCCACCAGTCGACTAGCAGGTAGCCGCAGCACAACAGCGACCGGTGTCGACCAACAGGCAGCAACACGCAACACAACAGCGACCAGCCATTAGCCGACCTTTCCACTTTCCACACAGCCAAGCGCCACCGAACAAAAAACCGAACCAAAATAACATAAATCGAACCAAAATAATAAAAACCGAACCGAATTGAATTATTTTGGTTCGGTGTTTGGTACACATTGTACAAGAATCGAAAACCGAAAAAACCAAAAAAAAAAAAACCGAAACCGAACCGAAATACCGAATGCCTAGCCCTACTTCTTAGTTCTTCAATTTTAGAAGTAGACTCACTAATTTTTCCAACAGGTACATGAGAAATTTTATCACATAGTGAAAAAATATGTTCAACGAATTCAACATTTTTGTCTCAATAATAGTATTGCAATCAAGCACATCACTTTTTAAAACAATAAATCTATATACAACACTATGTTCAGCATATCCAAAGAGCATACAATCAATTGCCTTAGAACCTATTTTTCTCTTCTTAGGTTCAGGAAAGAGAACTTTAGCAAGCCATCCTCACATTTTTAAATATTTCAAATTAGGTTTATAGCTTTTCCAGAATTCATAAGTTGTTTTGTTAGTTCTTTTACGAGGATTTCTGTTTGTTAAGTGACATCCAGATAATGTAGCTTCACCCTAAAAATTATTAGGTGCATTAGAACTAATTAACATGAAGTTCATCATTTCCTTAATGTTATATTTTTCTTTTCAACTACTCCATTATTCTGGAGAGTAAGGTGGAGTTATTTCATGAATAATTCCTTCATTTTCACAAAAGACATTTAAAGATAAATATTCTCCACCTCTATCAGATCTAATTCTCTTAATTTTTCTATTTACGTTGATTTTCCACTTCAGTTTTATAAGAAATATAGGCATTAAAAGCATCATCTTTATTTCTAAGCTAGTATAACTAAGTAAATCTAGAAAAACCATCAATAAAAGTCACATAATATCTTTTGTCACCGCTAGTCATTGTTTGTTTTAAATCACCTAAATCAATGTAAATTAAAGACAATAATTCAGTTTCTCTATTTACTGAAAATATGACTTTTTAGTAATTTAGCTTCAGCACATATTTCACATTTATTAATGTTGTTTGAATCTAAGTCAAATGTCAAACCAAGTGATTGCCTATTTTTATGTGAGAGAATTTAACATGTTCTAATCTAGCATGCCATAAAGAAATAGATTCAACCATGTAAGCAGAAATTGATGTTTTTTCATTCACAAGATTACAAACATTAAGTACAAAAAGTCCATGGCTGAAATAGCTTTTTCACACAAACACATTATTTTTGGTCAATATGATCTTTTCAGATTCAAATGACACTTTCACTCTAGCTTTATTAAGCAAGGCTACAAAAATCAGGTTTGCACGCATTGTAGGAACATGTAGCACATCCATAAGGGCTAAAGTTTTTCGTGAAGTAAGTTGCAGGAGCACTTTACCCTTACCTAGGACTTAAGTAGTTCTTGAGTCTCCAAGGTAGACTACTTCACCCTCATCCCCTATCAATACATAGGAGGCAAATGCTTCTCGATTTGCACAAATCTACCGAGTAACCCAGATTTTACCACCCATTCTTTTACATGTTCTACAATGTTCACTTGAGAAATGACAGTTGCAATAGTTTCATCTCCTTTTGCTAAATTAGCCTTTGGAGGATCCTTTTCTTTGTCATTTTTTATTCTCCTCTTACATTGTGCGACATGATGACTTGGTTTTCCACAAGTAAAACAAGAGCCTTTCTTTTGCTTAAAATTGTAATTATAAGACTTGTAATTATAAGACTTATTACCATACCTTTTGTTGTTGACGTTATGACCTTGTACAAAGTTTGCTTTGAATGCCAACTCCTTTGCTTTGAATGACTCCTTTCTGTTGGTGTCTTCAATTAGAATGTGAGTCAGTATTTTCTCAATAGTGAAATTTGTTTGCTTATGCTTTAAGTTATTTTTGTAATCATTTCATGTATCCGGCTATTTCTCAATCAACACTAACAAGTTTTTCTGGTAAAATGATCCTGTCGGCCTTCAAGTCTTCAAGCAATTTTTGATATTCATTGATTTGAATTTCATTACTCAGCTGACATTGGTAAAATCTTCCGACCACTAACTTTTGTTTGGTAGCATCTTATGCAGTGAACTTCTTAATTAAGGCTTCCCAAATAACTTTGCTTCTTTGCAACTACAGTATACATCAAACAGTGCGTTAGAAATAGTTTGTAATATAGTATGATAACATACCTTGTTAGCATGTTGCCATGATTCCATAATTTTGTTATCAACATTTGCACCCAATTGTGGATGTAATTATGCATGTGCAACGCCATGAAGATTGAGCAATAAAAAAACATGCTCTTCCACCTTTTGAAATTTTCATTAGCAAAAATATCAATATTTGACACATCGAAAAATGGTTTGCCATATGGTAGGAAAATTGGAACTGGAGAAACGGGGGTAGCACCGACATAGGTAGTGTCAGAAATGGTTTCTGAAGTATTATTATTTTTCATAGTTTCTTAGATTGTTGGAAAATATATGTAGATGAGGAAAATATAATATCAAAATAATAATACAAGAATTAGGATAAATACTACTACAATAAGTTTCTTAAGTAATATGTATAAATAATACTTGAGTCGTGCTAGACAGTGTGCTAAGAAACTATTTTAGCAGTGTAAAATAATTTCCCAGGATTAAACAAGCTTTCTCTAATTAATTAGAGGATACAAGAATAAAAAAAATATAAATACTACAAAATAAGCAAGTCGGAAGATGATATTTGGAAATTGGCTAAGTCTTACTACTTCACTTAGTTATTTATCCTCAAGACTACATCAACTTATATATAGGAAAGTCTTGGCCTTGAAGCTTGGAGAAGAGGAAAGCATTTTCACTATGCATTACTTGGAGGCGAAGGAAATTAACACTTGTTGATCAAGTTTATGACATATGCACATTAGTCATCAACTTAATGACATAAGTGCTTAATTCATAAACTTATAGAGTCCAAAATAAGGGCATGGAAGTATCTCGAATTTGCATTTCCACACTTGATCTATGTAGCTATTGATTTTTTTTCTAAGAGTCTGTCCCTCGACCTTGCTCCACTTATGATGCAATCGGATTACATCAAGACCGTTCACACGGAGTCAAGCTCGAGACCTTCGTAAGATGCAAGGTTTATTCATGAAGTTAGAGGTCCTTGAGCTCGTGTTGATGGCAAACAAAAGGTTCCATGCCTTGAAGATTGCTTGGGGAGATGCTGCTACTTTTGGCGAGCAGGAGCCAATCGGCGCACTGCCCAATGGCTTGGGCGATGACCCCGACTCGCCTAAAGTTCCAGAACGTGGCTAGAAATTGGAACCAAGTAGGAACCACTGCCGAACCAGTTGGCGCACCATCGAGTCCACTAGGCGAGCCCGACTTGGCTCGCTCTTTATCCTTTCGGGTCACTTTTGAGCCTTTTTTTACCTAAAACTATAGATAGCTAGTTTGGGTTCAATTTAGACTTAGATTATTTTGAATATTGATGTTGAAAACTGAAAACTCATGTTTGAGTGTTAAGAGCTTGGTTAAGTTTTTGTTGATTGTTGTTTAGAAACGTCGATTGCTTGGGATATCGATTCCCTTGAGGTCATCGTAAGAGTTAGGTGCTATAGTTGGATTAATGAATTGAGCTCTTAGGGTTTAATATACCCTTTGGTTGCTTTTTGTTTTCTCTTGTGTGTCTATCTATCTATATTTACTTTCTTATATTTTCAATTTCCGCATTGTATTGTGATTCCCCTTGTGAGAATTACATCATTTGGTATCAGAGAAAGACTTAAATTCTTTCCTACGATCTAGTCTTGGGTTTGTTACAAAATAAGTGTTCAAAATCATTTTTGAAGAATTTCTGAAATGGGTCTTGTTGATTTGAGTCTTCTTTGGAGTTTCCAAGGTTAGATTAGTGTTCCCTAACCTTATTCAAGTCTAGGGCTGAGATTAGAAAGGGTTTGGTTTACTATTGAAGAAATCACCATTGGAGGTTGAAGAAGCTTGAAGAAGACACGAGTGGGTTTTAAAATCTGAAGGTTTTGGTTTGGAATTGAGGGCTAAAAAGTATTGGGTGTTGTTACCCATATCAAAGAGAGCTTGTGTGTCGAATTTTGTGAAATTCGAAGCTAAAAATCTAGAGGGTTTTATTTTGGGTTTTCATCTTGTTCTTGAAGTTCTTGGAGAACATTCAAATCTTCAAAGGGAAGAATATTCAAAAAGAAAGGGTTTGATTCTAAAAGATAAGAAAGAAAAAGTCTAAAAGAGTTTCTACAAAAGGTAATTTACCAAAAGGGGTAAATACTAAAGGACAAGTGCAGGAGGGGACCATAGAAGTTCAAAATTCGAAGTTTGCAGGTGCAGCAGTGGACCATTAGGTGAGCCCTGAATTAGCTCACCTAGTCCATTCGACACCTCACCTTTTGGGCAGGTAGGTCGCTGAATTGACTTGCAATTTGTGGGAGCTCATGTAAAATTCAGCGAGCTAAGCCTTGTTCGCCGAGTCCAATCGGCGCATTGCCAAACTTCCATCTAGATCACCGAGTCGCCTTGGTAGATTGTTAAGTTTGGTGATCCCATCTTCAAGTTGGTGAGCTGAACTTCACTTTTGATGAAGAAAACAAGTCATTTGGTGATCGGAAACTCAAGTTACACCCCTAATCTCAGGTTCTAATCCTTAGTTTCTTTCCTTTTGATTCTCAAACATTCTCAAGATTCCTAAACTGATTTTCAACTGGTAATTACTCTACTTGTTGAATATTGGTGCTTGAATTCACTTCTTTGTTAGTGCATTTTCTTTTCGTTCTTTTATTCATTTTACTTCGTAGTTAAATTCTTGATTCAAGTCCGTTTTGCTTTAATCGAGTTGTCCGTCTTTCTTTAAAACAAGAATCCATTCTGGACAAAAGTAGAATTGACACCTTGTGATCAACCAAGTATAAGCCATCTTCAACATTAGCCACGCCAATTTGAGAGGCAATCAAAGGTGTGTAAACACGAGTGATTGTGAGTTCATTTTACTAACGCTAATGTTGTTTGCTATTTTTGTGAGTTGTCTTATTGCTAGGAACAATGGAAACCGGAGGAAAAACACACCTACCTATCGGAGGGATTACCTTGGAAACTATAATGGAGGCGTTGAACAACGTGAGGGGTGATATAACAAGGATGGAAGATAGATTGATCAATGTGGAAGGTCGGGTTAACTCTACCAACTCTATACCACAAGCTACTTTTCATGCTTCCACAAGTGGGTACGATCACACTAATTCTCCTACCATCACACCTGGAACCCTCCACCAAGCCTTGAACCCAACACTAATCAAATTGGGTTCAAATAGCCAAAGTACCAATCGACTATTCCATTTCCCTCTTAGTCAAGAAGCTCCACCAAATCAAAGTCGACCTTACGAAATACCACTTAACCAAAATATTCCCTACCAAAGGCCACAACCACAACCAAATCCCGCGAATGAGGTGAGGAATAATGAGTACCAGGGAGTATATGAAGGTGAAGGTGAGGAAACACCGTGGAATGAGGCTCCAAGGAATCGACCAAGAGGTCAAATGTTGCAAGGAGGACCAAGAGGTAGATTGGATCAGATGTCATATGGCAGGAGGCAATATGGAAACTACCCTCAAAGTGGGGAACAACAGGAAGCTTATGTCAATTAAGAGTTTGGTCAAGAAGCTAGAGAGGAGTATGGTAACCGCTATCAAGGAAAACATCGAAGGGGCTACTACCACAATGACCAAGGTAGCCATGGAGGCCAAGATGTTGGTATCAATTCTATCAAAACTACTCTTCCATCATTCAAAGGGGAATGTAATCCCGATGCCTATCTATAATGGGAGTCACATTGTGACCGGACCTTCCACGTCAATGACTTGATGAAGGTAAAAAAGAGTTGTTATGCTATTACTCAGTTCGAAGGGTATGATGTTACATAGTGGGAATATATGAAGAAGTATCATTTAGTCATTCAAGAGGGTCATCCTCCACCATGGACTGAATTAAAAAGATTGATGAGAGTCAAGTATGTGCCGGAGAGATTCCACCAAGGGTTGCTTGCCAAATTGTACAACTTGAGGCAAGAGAGCAAAAGTGTTGATGCCTACCATGATTAGTTCCAAAACCTGATCATGAAGCTAGAATACGAAGAGAATGAAGAGCATGCCATTATTCGCTTCAAGGTAGGATTGAACAAAGAGATTTCTTCTAAGATAACCATTCATAGGTTTGCTACCTTGAATGATGTCTTTGAAGAAACCCATGAGATAGAGAGGGAACTCAAGGAGGAGAAAGTATCTAAGTACAAGGGTATTTCAGCTTCAAATTATTGGAGCAAGAACAAAGGGGGAGCTCAAGCATCGTCAGGTTGGAGAAAAGATAAGGATTTCAAGAAGCCTTATGAGAAGAAGCCCTTGGAAGGAAACACTCCAAAGTTCCCACCAAGAGAAAAAATAATAATGACCCAACTAAAGTATCCAAAGGTGTCCAATGTCACAAGTGTAGAGGATGGGGTCATATGATACGTGAATGTCCCAATCGGTTGAATGTTCTAATTCAAGGAGGGGAAATGTATCTTGGTGAAGAGCAAGAGCAAGAAGGGGGTTTTTAAGAAGATCCTCAAGAGGAGGATGAGTTTGAAGGTGAGAAAGATGAGGAACAAGATCTATGTAGGGGAAAAAATATCGCCGTTCCTAATGGGTTGATGAGGAAGATTCAAATTGACGAAGCTTGGCCTCAAGAAGGAGAGAATACTGTTCCTCTATATGTGGTGAGGCGAGTAATGATTAGTAAGACCATGGATGACCCGAGCCAAAGAGATAATCTATTTCACTCCAAGTGCCTTACCAAGGATAATGTGTGTTCCTTGATCATTGGTAGTGGAAGTTGTGCAAATGTTGCTAGCACCGCTTTAGTGGAATTGTTGAAACTTCCTACCACTAAGCATACTACACATTACAAGCTCCAATGGTTGAGTGAGTATGGAGAATTAAGGGTTCATCGATAAGTATTGATCAAGCTCAAGATTGGGAAGTACCAAGATGAGGTCTTATGTGACGTAGTTGCAATGTAAGCTTGTCATGTATTACTCGGGAGGCCTTGGCAATATGATCATTCAACCAAACTGATGGGAGGACCAAAAAGTATTCACTTGTGTTGGATGATCATAAGTATGTCCTTCACCCTATGTCACCCTCTCAAGTCAATGAAGTGTATCAAAGGATAAGTGAGTTGAGGGAAAAGAGGAGGAGTGGGGAGGAACATATGGAGGTCGAGAGCAGTGAAGAGGAGGAGAGTAGAAAGTTGAAAGGGAAGGCCCAATTTTTGTTGGCTAATTACAAAGAGATAAAGGGAGGAAGTTGAGTCCAAGATTTCTTTGATCCTTATCACACAAAGGGATCATGTTTTACAAACTAACAAATATCACTTTTCTCTCCCCAATTCTATTTCCTTTCTTTTGCAGGATTATGAGGATGTCTTCCCAAATGAGCTTCCAAGTGGATTGCCCCCTCTTCGGGGAATTGAACACCAAACTGATTTGGTGCCTGATTCACGATTGCCAAACAAGCCAGCATATCGAAGCAATCTGGAGGACACCAAGGAGCTACAAAGTCAAGTTGAGGAACTCTTCAACAAGGGTTATGTGAAGGAGAGCATGAGTTCATGTGCCGTGCCGATTCTATTGGTTCCAAAGAAAGATAATATATGGCGCATGTTGTTGACTGTTGAGTCATCAACAAGATTACGGTAAAGTATCATCATCCTATCTGTAGGTTAGATGATATGCTTGATGAGTTGAATGGCTCTTGAATGTTCTTAAAGATTGATCTTAGGAGCAGTTATCATCAAATTCGGATGAACCATGGTGATGAATGGAAAACCGCATTCAAGACCAAATTTGGTCTATATGAATGGTTGGTGATGCCTTTTGTCTCACTAATGCTCCTAATACTTTTATGCTCCTCATGAATCATGTGATGAAACCCTTTATAGGAAAATTTGTGGTTGTCTATTTTGATGATATCTTGATTTATAACAAAACTATGCATGATCATGTTGAACATTTGAGGAGTGTGTTTGATGTGCTTAGGAAAGAACAACTTTATGCTAATCTTGATAAGTGTTCATTTTATGTTGATGAAGTTGTCTTCTTGGGCTTTGTTGTGAGTTCAAGAGGGGTTGAAGTTGATGAGTCTAAGATAGACGCTATTAAGAATTGGCCAATTTCGAAATCCATAAGCGATGTTAGAAGCTTTCATAGGTTGTCTAGTTTTTATAGGCGGTTTTTCAAAGGTTTTAGTACCATAGCATCCCCATTGACAGAGGTAATCCGAAAGGATAAACCTTTTAAGTGGGGAAAGGAACAAGCCAAAGCTTTCGAAGCTTTAAAATCCATGCTTAGTTCCACTCCTTTGTTGCAATTACCTGATTTTGACAAAATGTTTGAAGTGGAATGTGATGCTAGTAAAGTAGGCATTGGAGCCGTCTTAATGCAAGACCAAAAGCCCATTGCTTATTTTAGTGAAAAGCTTAAAGGTGCTACTTTGCATTATTCCACTTATGATCTCGAATTGTATGCCTTGATTAGGGCTTTGGGTAAATTGGCAACACTACTTGTTGCCCAAGGAATTTGTCATTAGGACTGACCATGAGTCCTAAAGCATATTCGAGCCTAAGGAAAGTTTAACAAGAGGCACGCCAAATGGATTGAATTCCTTGAAACTTTCCCTTATGTAATCCAATACAAAAAGGGGAAGGAAAATGTGGTGGTTGTGCCTTAAATAGAAAACATGTTTTGATAAATACTTTTTCTTCTAAATTGATTTGTTTTGAATGTTTGAAGGCATTGTATCCCAAGGATCCCGTGTTTGCTCAAAACTTCAAATATTGTGAGGAATGGGAGAGGGAAAGGTGGATGAGGGATAGATCTTCTACTCCCTATTCAAAATTTGATGGTTTCTTGTTCAAAGGAAAGAGACTTTGTGTGCCTATGAGCTCTTGGAGAAAAATATTTGTGAGGGAGGCACACGATGGGGGATTAATGGGTCATTTTGGTATTGACAAAACTAGGGAAATTCTTGAGGAACAATTCTATTGGCCTAAAATGCACAAGGATGTTGTTTGAATTTGTGGTCAATGTGTTGAATGTCGATGTGCTAAGTTACGCCTCCTTCCCTATGGTTTATATACTCCACTCCCTACCCCTCAAATACCTTGGCTTGATATTTCAATTGATTTCGTTTTGGGTTTGCGAAGGACAAAAAGAGGTAGATATAACATATTTGTTGTTGTTGATTGGGTTTCAAAAATGGCTCATTTCATTCCATGTCATAAATGTGATGATGCTTCCAATGTGGCATCTTTGTTTGTTGAGCATGTTGTTAAATTGCATGGAATTCCTCAAACCATTATAAGTGATAGGGATCCAAAATTCCTTAGTCACTTTTGGAAGGAATTGTGGGGTATACTTGGTACCAAATTGTTGTTTTCAACTTCTTGTCACCCGCAAACTGATGGCCAAACTAAAGTTGTGAATAGTATCTTAGGTTCTATGCTTCGTGCCGTGGTGCATGGAAAGTTGGCCTCATGGGAGGAACATTTGCCTTTAGTGGAATTTGCTTATAATAAAGTTATTCATAGAACTATTGGTATGACTCCTTTTGAAGTGGTTTACGGTTTTAACCCCCTAACCCCTTTAGATCTCACACCTCTTTCTCAAGATGTTATGTCAAGCTTAGATGGGAGCAAGAAAGATGAAGCAATGAAGAAGCTTCATGAAAAGGTGCAACTGCATTTAGAGAAGAAGAACCAAGAAGTAGCCAAAAAGGTTAACAAGGGCCGCAAGAGAGTTGTGCTTGAACTAGGGTGTGGGTACATTTTCGCAAGGAGCGATTCCCTACTCATCGCAAGATGAAATTGATGCCAAGAGGTGATAAACCATTTCCCGTGCTTGAAAGACTCAACGACAACGCCTACAGGGTTGACCTTCCTCTAGAGTATCAAGTGCACACCACTTTTAATGTGTGCGACCTATCACCATTCCCAATTGTTGATGATGATGATCCGTCGAATTTGAGGACAAATTCTTTTCAAGAAAAAGAGAATGATGCAATTCGGATTACATCAAGACAGTTCACACATAGTCAAGCTCGAGACCTTCACAAGATGCAAGGTTTATTCATGAAGTTAGAGGTCCTTGAGCTCGTGTTGATGGCAAACAAAGGGCTCCATGCCTCGAAGATTGCTTGGGGAGATGCTGCTACTTTTGGCAAGCATGAGCCCGTCGGCGCACCGCCCAATGGCTTGGGTGATGAACCCAGCTCGCCTAAAGTTCCAGAACGTGGCTAGAAACTGGAACCAAGCAGGAACCACCACCGAACCAGTCGGCGCACTGCCGAGTCCACTAGGCTCGCCAGACTTGGCTCGCCCTTTATCCTTTCGGGTCACTTTTGAGCCTTTTTCACCTAAAACTATAAATAGCTAGTTTGGGTTCATTTTAGACTTAGATTATTTTGAATATTGATGTTGAAAACTGAAAACTCATGTTTGAGTGTTGAGAGCTTGGTTAAGCTTTTGTTTATTGTTGTTTAGAAACGACGGTTGATTGGGATATCTATTCCCTTGAGGTTGTCGTAAGAGTTAGTGCTATAGTTGGATTAACGAATTGAGGTCTTAGGGTTTAATATACCCTTTGGTTGCTTTTTGTTTCCTCTTGTGTGTCTATCTATCTATCTATCTTTACTTTCTTGTATTTTCAATTTCCGCATTGTCTTGTGATTCCCTTTATGAGAATTACATCACCTTCCTTATCTCTGCCAAAAATAGTTTTTTCTCATCTATTAGAGCGTGTTGTTGTGGTAGGTAGGCCATCTGAGTTTGGACTATGCCTAGTTTTTTTCTAGCTGAGTGAAGCTTTTGCGCATAGGATGCATAATATTTGGTATTTTGATATTTCTTTTATAAATATCAAATATTGTATTGAATATCAAAAAAATAAAAAAATACATACCAAATAACATTATATCAAATTTGTAATATAAATTTTTTTGATAGTATGCTCTATATCAAATCTCCATCCCTAACTACAATGGTTAAAATCTGTATTTATACAAGTATAATTTGAGATATATCTTTCTTTGTGAAACATTATAATTGTTAGATCGAGAAAGATTTTGATAATTGACAAATAGAGGAACAGATGAAAGGAATTGGTTGCACCGACATGTTCCTTTCAGATTGAATCCGACTGGGATAAGGAGAACATCAACCACGCGAATTAGAAGTTATAAAGTAGTGAAAGAGTTGCTTTTTCAACAAGAAACCAGTTCTAAAAGGTTTCCTTTCATAAATAAATCCTTATGAAGTAGGAAGCATAAGCAAAGAAGGAAGTATAATGACGTCAATGTGGTTTCAAATCTGGAACGAAGTAGGAAGCATGATCAGATGAGGAAATCAAGTTCAAGTCAAATAAGGAGAACAAAGAAGATAGTCGAGTTCAACTTGAAGAAGGAAGACTGCGAGGAGTTCAAATCTATAAATAGGGCAATATTTTCGTCGGAGAAAATTGCGCACTTAAACCGAGAGTTACAAGCAGAATACAATCAAATAGAGGGAGTTCATATTTGAGTGATTTCTGATTACGAAGTGTAGCCAACGCAAGGAAACAAGAATTGAAGAACTGATTCATAGGCTTATGTTTTGTAGTTCTTAAGTCAAGTTTGCTTGTATTGAGTTTTTATCGAGTTGTATCTTTAATTCTTTCTAGATCCTGTGAAGTATAAACTGGAGTAGGAATAGAGTCTTCAAGTTGGGGCTACTTAAAGACTTGGGAACATAAACCTTGGGGGGTTTGTGTTTGAGTTTAGGAATTAGAGTTAGTTCCTAGGATTGCAAGAGTTGTAATCTGAATTAATAACTTGAAGTGGGTCGACGATCTAGTTGGTTGTTGGCGTCTAGGAATTAGAGTTTATAATTCCTTAGGTTACATAGGTTTGTAATCTTTTGTTGAAGCTCAGAGTTTAATGAAGTAGAGTTAAATCCTACAGAGGTGTAGGTCGTGGTTTTTACCCTTTATGAGCCGGGGTTTTCCGCGATAAAATATTGTGTCATTACTTTATTTGCTTTACATAACGTAACTGCTGTAATCTGAAAAGGAACATATAGAATATACCTGTTCCTTAGGCAAATCTGGGGGTCAGTATTCCAACAATAACAATAAAGAATGAACATTTAAATGTAATTTGCATTTTTATAAGATGAATTTAGTCCAAATTGTATTGGTATTGTCAAGTGCAACTCCACAAATTCTTCATGTTTTGAGAGTAACATAGGAACGTTATTTAATTCATTTGGGGTGCATATTTAGATACTCAACTGATAATTAAATATTTTAACTCATTTTTATTATCTCATGTAGATATTTGATGCTGATGTGACACATATTTAAAGGTGTCTACATATTTATTTTGTAAATTGAAGTGTTCAACTGACATATTGTAGATGAGTTGATGTGCTAGATGAGCATACTTAAAGTGGTAGCATTTATTTTTCTAAGGCTAAATTTGAGTGATGGTTATATATCATGCCAAAAAGAAGACAAAAAATCCATGTGCGATAAGGATTATCCTTGAACATTGCCAGAAGAACCAACTATGTTTCTAAAAGTACACTTAAATAAAATTTTCAATTCCGTCAAAAAAAGAAGAAGGTATATTTGAGTCATTTCAATAACGTTTGCGGTATAAATATTACTTTTTTTAAAATATAAAGTACATTTATTCTAAAACATATGCACCCAACAGAATAAAAATAAAATAAAAATAAACATGAGGTGAATAGAGAGAAGAAAAACACATGGGGTATTGTTCCCCTCTCACTCCTCTTCTTACTGGAATGATGATTTCAAGAAATAGAAGCTCACTCCGCTTCCATAACTTGTGCTTTAAAGAGCTATTTGCTTGTTTCTTTTAACCCTAGTGAGAAAGTTCTATTTTTTATTTTGGATAATTGTGCCACAGGGTACCTGACACCTCCCCTAGTACAAGTATCAAGTAAATTTATCCATCAAGTTTGGGAGAGATGGAGGGTTTTTTCCGCCGTTGTGATTTGACACTGTCATAGTGTCATTTACGGTGGCGGAGGAAGCATTTTTGCTAAGGGGAATTTTGAAAAAATGCCCGAAGTTAAAAAATTAGTAATTGTGTAAGCGGAAGTTGAAGAACGTATGTTCTCTAAGAGAATTTGAAGTCCCTTTACCATTGAGCTGAGATTTTGGCTTGTATAAAAAGGGATACAACATTTATTATATACACATAAAACAAAAATTTAGCTGAACCACTTCATTGATTAATAGGTCACCCCTTTTGGGTGATCTCATAAAAAAAAAGAAGGGAAAAAGTCCAAATATGTCATCGAACTTTGATAAAAGACTCATTTATATCATCCGTTAAACGTTTGGCTCATCTATCCCATTTTTTGTTTGAGAAAATGTTCATTCATGCCATTATTTATTAACTAAAATGGCATAGATGAGTCAAACTTTTAACGGATGACATAGTTGAGTCTTTTCTCAAAGTTCGATGAATTTTTTTAGCCTTTTCCCTTTAAAACAATTGATTTAATTAATAACGCGACTGAATCATAATTGACCACGTGTAAAAAATGATTTTGCAATTGAGTTATAAAAGTTGTCTTTTTGCTTATTTTGCTTTTATTTTAATCCGAGAGGAACTTGATGTGTGCTGAAAAGGATGTGTATATTTCCTTTCTAAAGTGCTATTGATGCAATTGTTTAGTTAATTATCTGGTTTTTTTACTTTCATATGGGATCATGTGAGTTGTGAACTTCGCAAACACGAAATCCTCCGATACTGCCATATTAGAAGGTAACTATGAATCTTTACTTTTTCAGTTTTAAAATGCCTTTTGGAAGGAATGTACTGATTTTAATATCAGCACCACAGTGTAGTGAAGTACTGTAGTAGAAAAGAAAAATTCTCAAGGCAACAATCGGAAGGGGTAAAATGATAATTTTACGAAAAATTTTCAAAATGACTTTCTGGATCTTTACATCTTCACATATTGAGGATTTCACTAATGGGTCTAAAAATGCTCAAGGGCTGTTGGGAAAGGAGAGGTGAAACGCATATACAAGTGTATCCAGACTCCAGTGTACTCACAAAAACATTTATGCTTTTATGGATGGCCTTGTTGAAATACCCATGTTAAAAATCATTTGTGTGGTCATTCTGCTCCCTTTCAAGAAGGTGATCAGTCAAGGAACACTAAAGAAGATGGAAAAATATAATCACTCTTCCTTGTAGAGATATCAATAATAAGGAGGATCAAAGTAAAGAAGGCTAGAAAGGAAGTCAGTCAGCTATACCTTCTGAACCTATCGCATCTAATAGAAAATGGTCTTCTGAAGGTAGGGGAAAAGCATCTTTAACGAATTGAGAACAGTCTAACGGGGACAGTATACCACCAGACTTTCTCTGGACAAAAAGGAAAAGATCAGAAGAAACCCGGAGGAAAATTCTTTTGCTCAATGGTTGGGAAAATTAGACGAAAAAAGTACGCCTAAAAAAGCATAACAGTAAGTATGCACCTAAAGCTAAGTGGTAAAAAATGCAGACAGAAGGTTGGGGAGGAAGCTAAATGAACCAATTGGTTTGATGGCTTTGGCTTCCGGATGTTTATCCTGTAGAAGTATGTTGCACGTATCTAGTCGAATCATCTGCAACAACTTTTACATTCTTGCTAGGACTTAGGGAGTATGCCATATGAGCTAGGTAAGTACCTCTGGTTATCCTCTTGTTTTTGTACTGGAATTGGTTAGGACATTTTGTACAGATTGACTTAGCAATGACCTAACAAGATGGAATGTTAACTACTCAATGTACATTTGATTTTATGTACCTTATGAACATCAAGCAATTGAAGGGAAAACGGATTCTCAAGAAGCAAATTCTCTCTCTCAATTTACTTTACCTACATGAGCTCTTAACGAATGAGAAATGAGTTTTATTCTAACTATGAAAAGCAGAAAATATAAGGTTTCTAGTATACTTTTGATTCAAGAGTAAATGTCATTTCTTTTTACCAGTATCAAGAATCATTTGTTTTTAACGTATATTTCTAACATTAGGGATTCTCTAAATCTCATACTTATTCCTACACAGACATATAATTAAGCCTCTAAGCCTAAATAAAAGTTGCCAAAAAATGTCTTCAATAAAAGTCACCAATTTGGCGGGTAGAGTTATTCGATACTTGTGTTGGCAAGAGGTAGCAAGTGCTCGATGTAATAGTTGAAGTGTGTGCAATTTGATCCCAACACCATCATGAAAATCAACAAAGAAAAACAATCAATCTTTTTATATTTTGTCTCCTCTCTACTTGTATTGTTCTATTAGTTGCTCTGATGTTCATTACTCAAGCGGAGGGTCTTTTAGAAACAAACTTTCTACTTGCTCGAAGTAGTGGTAAAGTCTGTGTACACTATACCCTCTTCAGACCCCATTTAGGACTATAATTGGTTGTTGTTAAACCTTTTTTTTTTTTATTTGGGAGGGGGGGGGGGGGGGGAATAAGAAATATTGAATAGCAAACGATCACAAAAGCTAAAAATTAAAACTCTTCTTACTAGTAGTTTTTTGAAATCCAATGAAGAAGGGTGAGGGGCACTCTTTTAACCATTATGGAGAATATAAGATGATGTAATTAAAAGGAGGCCAATACTTTTCCTTACGTGTCATGTCCCAAACTACCCCATACACGTGACTAGCACCCGCTAACACCACCTGTCGGGCGTACCAAATATCCATACACTTACCAGATCATTTAAGCACAAAGATAAAATATGTGGAACTCCAAAACTCATCAATACTCATTAAAACAAAATAATGATCCAACTAAAATCATATATCGATTACTGAAAGGAAAAGATTACTTAAATAACATATCTCTAGCCCAAATCCCACAATAAGACCATAGAGCATCTATTAGAGTTACATGAGTTCAATTGTCGGGCATGGAAACCCCAAGGGAAGAAGTCATAAGCTATAATTAGATAGAGTTGAAGCACTTGCCTCCACGAACAATACGAAGGCTCACCTCAGTAACAGAATTCACGCGGATGAACTTGCCAGCCACTAGTATCACCCTCTACAATGGTATCTACATAGACATTCATGTAAGGAGTGAGCTATATATAAATATAACCTAGTAAGATCCTCAACCCGCTACTTTAATACCCCATGGAACAAGTGTTAGAAAATATATCTTCACAACAAACACACAATGATATGCACAAGAATTGGTTCTGCAATATAATGATCAACAAGTCCAAACAAATGTGCAAAAAGGACATTAAATGTATCGAACTCAATCCACACTCAAAGCTTGTCATAAACGGCAGTGAAGGAGATCAGCCAAGCACCCCGACAAGTCCACAAAAGCATATATAAGTATACTACAACAACAAGTACAAAGCCCCTAACATATTACGGTAGCATAGGTATGCCCCTAACATATTGCGGCAACTATGTATGCTCCTAGTAACTATATCACGATAATGATTAAGGATATCCGATATCACACCACATATAACTTATAACAGAATAGTTAGTATTCTTTCAAGTACATGCTTGTCCCAACACATGGACCAGACAGATAAAACACATTTTCAACGTAGGTTTGAAAATAAAGCACTAAAGCCTAAAGTCTCACTTACCTCACAAATGACAAGTTTCCACAAACTTGCACGCGTAGAACACCAACTAAAACAGCCTCCAATGGCCTCAATCTATGCAATAATATTGATTAACGATATTAATTATACTAGTTGGGTTAGAGTCTAAATATCCCAAACTTTTAAGCTTATAGCTAAAACTTAGTATCTCACACCATAGACAATTGGTCTCAATCCTAGAGAAGAAGCCTCAAAAGCTTTTGTTTGGATATCTTTCCCCAATTTACCGCCAGACTTAATTGCAAAACAGTTGTTACTCACTACAAAATAAAAAGTTCAATTTGCGGCGGTTGTTTTGTTGGGGTTATATAAGCAAATTCCTTTAATTTACGGCGTTCACCATAGCCTCCGCAAATTTGAGTTAAACTTGCTGAGGTTTCAACCCCCCCACAATAGAAAAACTTATTGTCCAACGTTTTACTGGCGGGTCTTTTAACTTCCCTCTCATTCATTTCATTCAGAGAAAAAGAAAATTCGAAGGTCGTAGATGAAGAAACCCTAACCCCTCTTTTCTTATCAAATCAAGTTCCTTCCAATTGCAGCATTGAACACCTCATAAAAGGTAGATGAAGGGAGAAATTGAAGATTATCTCTTCATTCAAAGCTAAGAATCTCTCTTTTGCCTGTGATTCTGATGTCTTCACTCATCTCAAATCTGCCATTGGTTGGTTCTGATAGTTTACTCGGTAAATTTTCTTGTTATTGTTCTATTTAATTCACTTTTCTTAATTCGATTTGTGTTTGTGTGTGTGTTTCGCAAATACAGATACGGAGGCTATGGATTCGTGAGGATATGGATTCGGATGCTTAGATGAGGAGCTCGATGGAGCAGGACTGTGATATTCAAACTCATACAACTCTAAAGGTTTCTCTCTAAATTTTCATGAAGGATCTCCTGTGTCCCAAAACTAAAATTGAATCATGTGTTAAAAAAAAAGGTTGAATATTGGACATGCTATTGAAATTTTCTACATTGATCTCCTAGAGACTGATTAACTGAAATTTCATAATTTAAATGCATAGTTCAATTGACTTTATATCCTGCTAGTCAACTATGTCGCTTTAATTTAAAATTACTTATTCTTATATTCATGAAGTTTTGGCGTTTGTATGAACTTGTGTAATTAGTGTCATTTATATTATGTTTGATAGCATTTACCTTGAAATAAATACAACAAATATAACAGAAAAGAACTTCCAACATTATTAGAAACAAGTACCTGTAATATTTGAATGAGAAATGTTACAGGTTCAGCTAGATCAAATGGAAAGAAAAATATCATATTTGTCGTAGCTTTGCCACTTTGATTGCATTGATTCTGTTAGGTTTAGGTGTGAGTCTGGTTCTTTATAAATAAAAAGGAGGGGATCTAATGATCACAATAACGGGTGAGTGGAAGTATCAATTCAATCTATCGTAAACTGGTCATTAGTTCTATATACCATTAGTGTTTCTTTTCAAGCTCGCCGTTTGAAGAAGATCGACTTGTATGTTCAAATTGCAGGGAGATTAGGTGGTAACTGATGAGTCTGAGATTTGGACTTATTTAAGACTTTATTTATATAGATTTAGTGTCCTCAAATGCTTATTTATGCCAATAACTGATGTAAAACCCTTGATTTCTAGGTATATGGATTGAGGAATAAAGCAAAGACACTAATTTGCAAAAAGGAACAAAGCGAGTTGAAAGAATGAAGAAAAGCAAGCTTGTTGATCGCCAAGTCTCGCCAAATGGCTACTTGACCGCCTAAAGTTTCAGTGTGCCAAACACTGAAGGAAAGAACCAAGTTGGCAAGAGAAAGGAGCAGTCGGAGGATCGCCGAGTGGTTCCGCGATGCAGTGTTGGATCACCCAAAGTTACAGACCTTGAGGATGCTGAATGACAAGGCAGAAGAGCGATGGAAATGACCAAAGGGCGGCTCGCCGAGTGGTTCGGCAAGCTCAAGTTACTTCGCCGAGTGACTCTTCGCAACACATTTTTGGCTACTATAAATAAATTTTTGAACATTTAGTTAAGTATCTTAGCTCATATATTTTTAGTCTATTATTGAGTGTTGAACTGGGGAGACAGTTTTCTCTAGTTTTTCTTAAGCTTTGAAGAATTGATGTTTTTCACTTTTGAGAAATTGGAAGTGGGTCTTTGAGATTCTTCGAATTGGAGCATTGTAAGGACGAATCTACACTTATCCAGTTGATAGATAATCAATTTGGTAACTGTTTTTACCTTTTTATAATGTCTAGCTAAAACCCCAATTCTTGGGGTGTGATCATGTGATTATAGGTTGATTTAGTTTATGGGTATTGCTAATTGTTAGTTTAAATGCTATTTAGAAGTGAGTTCAATCATTAATTGTGGTTTAATTTAAGAATTGTAGTTGCAAATGCAGTTCTACCCTTGTGTTTTTTGCATGCTCGAGAGAGAGGTTTTAAAACTAAACTTATTGATTGATGGTTTGTTGGTATTGGGTTGACTTGGGTTCAGCTTGAGAGAGTGAATCCTAAACCCAATCCCACACATTCAGCTCGAGAGAGTGAATGGACTAAGGTGTGGGTTGTTCTTATTTTGCATGCTTGTTGATGTTTGAGAGAAATCAACTTGATTCGGGGTAAATTGTTCAAGAGAAAGTTTATCTCCTCCATAGCCTAACTTACTCACTAATATCTAGCTATTTTCTAATAGTTGCAATTACCCATTCGTCTATATTAGCCTATAATCTAATCACATCCCAAGAACCCGTCTCATTATTGTTACTTCGTATTGTTTGCCACTGTTTGTAGTTGATAATTTCAAACCAAAACCCTCCATTTGACATTCGTGTCACCCCTAATTTGAATGATGTCTTTATTCGATAATTTTTATTCCGATGACTGATTTGATCATGTTCATACTTCCCGATTGACTCTTAAACATGTACCGCTCCCTGTGGGATTTGACCCCAACTCATTTAGTTGAGTTTTATACTGACTAGCGATCGTTGACACTTAGAATTGGATGAAGTGTCCTTGAAACGTTAATAAAAAATCAGTCACAGTCGCAACAATAAGAATGATAACAGTAATCAAAGTCACCATGAAGATTTTGAGCTACCACTTTTTGACTTATTAACATTAACCAATTCTATTACATTGAACTAAGTAAAAAGGTCTAAAGAATCCGCTATAAATAAAACAGGGGACTAAAGATTGGCTAATCATGAAACCAAATGGGTTATTCAATTAATTGAAGCCTTTATATTGCATGAATTGTTAGTCAAGTGCATCATTATCAAAAAGAACAGAAAATGAGGAAGAAGATGGTAATACATGAGAACTAAGCTACACCATTAATCATCAGAAGAACACTTAAAACTTTAATTCAATATTTTTGCCAAACATGACTCAGAACTAACAGAATATGTACATTTTGACTGTTTTCTTAAGTCACAAAGGAAGTGCATATAACACAATTATTAAAAAGAGGCGGCCTTAACAAGCAAGGAATAGAGAAAATAATTGCTTATATGCTCTTTGTAGATAAGTTGTACTACCTATGCACTCTTTTTAGGAAAAAAAGATCAATCTTTCATAAAGAGCTTGAACATATCCGTGAATATTGTGCCTCTGAGTTGTAGTTGCTGAGGGAAATCCCTTGACGAGTTAGCGGTACATTTTATATTTGTTTGACTTGTAATATTTGTATAGTTTTTGTTATTATTTGTTCGCTTTCGTGTGCATGCATACTTTGCTTTTCCTGTAAGGTATTTTAAGAAGTTGAAAGAGGAAGTTGAGAAAGATGAAGACCTAGATTTGAAGGATCATATGAAGATCCATGAGTGCATTGTAATTTTCTACTTAAAGGTACCTTTTAGTTGTCTTATACTATCTTACCTCATTATTTTAGATAATCTTTTTATTGTTGGATGAGTATTGTGATAGAATATCATCACAACTTGCAATAATTTTCTTATTGTTGGATATATTATCATGGTTGAGAGTTCTGATTAAATGCTTAGATACACTTTATCTTGAACATTTAAAGACGTGTAGAGATGCTAAAGTTTTTGCACCATTTGTCCAAATTAAAGGTTCTTTCCACTGACTTCCTAAAATTCCAAACAATGAAGGTGATATTTTGATCTCGATCCTTCACTTTGCATAATTTTTTGGTGTAGGTTGACTTTATTTTTTATCAAAAACTTCAGATAAAATGACAGTTTGATTTCTGTTTTTGTCCAGAAATCAAACCTTACATTACACTAGATATATATCATAATCATGAAATACGATTCACTTTTAAATTGTCTTTGGTTGTGAAGTAATACACACGCGAGACTCAAAATCTAATACTCAGCTTAGAACAATATATAAGATGAAAGTAGTAGTAATAATTAACTAACTAATCGATTCGCTTGATTAGTTAAAAGTTGTTTGTACTTTTAGAGTATTTTACAAAGCAATTAGATTCGCTTGATTAACCAAATACTATGTTGTTTCTTCTATTGTAGACCTTTTGTTCTCTAAGCTTGCTCTTTTCTTATTTTATTGTTGCTGTAGAAATAGTTGACGATATTTTATATAAATTCCACTCATTTCCTCCCCCACATTCTCTCTATAATTGATTTAAGAGAGATGATCAGAGCCATCTTGTTCCAAAAAATATCACTAGCAACTTAAACATGTGTCTTTTATCAATTGTTTGATCTGCAAGTTGCTGGCAAAATATGTTTCCTTGAGGGAGCATATTCAGTATGAGAAGCATACGAGTGATATTTATTTGAATGTTTAAAGTGTTTTCTGGTTCTTAAGTGCTATTCTGATCTTATTTATGAAGTCATTAACATCTCTTTTTTAGTTATAGAGTTACTCATAACTAACTGAAGTTAAGTGATTATTAATTGAGGTTTTGTTGTGGTCCTCATCATTTGTTTTAATTTTTTTGTTGCCAAGTGATGCAGCTAGCGGATCCATTTCACCCATGGGCATGATCTTAATAATAACCATTTAAGTTTTTTACAATTTGTATCAAATAATTCAACATGACAATTGATTGAACGGAAAAGGGCCAAAAATACCCTTGAACTATTCGAAAAGGTCTAAAAATACTCTTCATCTACCTATTGGGTTAAATATACCCCTCAATCCACCTTTTTGATCCACTATTACCCTTAAAACTAACAACCTTTTATTTTTTTAACTTTTATTAATATTAATTATTACGTGGCACCTTTCTATTGGATAAATTTAAATTACAACCCACCAAATTTTTTTCAACCCACCCGAACCATATCCACATTCTTTAATCCAAACCCAATTAAGAGATTCATCAAAAATAAAAGATTTAATTATCTTTTTTCTCCCCCTTAGACCTAATAGGAGTAATTTATTTTCTTCCTATCACCATATACAACCTCATTCAATGGTGATTAAAATAATTGTTGTCTATTTTGCGAACAGCTTTTTATTGTTTTCCTCAATCTCTTCATTTTGCAGGTTCAATAGACAATGAACAGATAACATCGATAACATTGTGAACGCTAACTTATCCTCCAATGTTTTTTCTGGTGAACTTCCCTTTCGTGACTGGAACTGCTGTTGTGCTTGATCTCTCGAACCTCCAATAAGAAAATAGGTTATTAGGTTTAAGGGGGGAGAGAAGGGATGATCAAATTTTTATTTTTGATGTAATTAAGTTTGGGTCAAAAAAATGTGGATATGGGTCAGGTGGGTAGAAAAAAATTTGGTGGGTTGGAATTTAAATTTATCCAATAGAAAGATGCCACATAATAATTAATAAGTAAAAAAAAATTGTTAGTTTTAAGGGTAATAGTGGACCAAAAAGATGGATGGAGGGGTATTTTTAACCCAATAGGTGGATGAAGGGTATTTTTAAACCTTTTCAAATAGTTCAAAGGTATTTTTGACCCTTTTCCGTTGATTGAATTGATGTATATAGCAAATCATTTATGATTATAGTTGATGTGGTGTTGGTTTCAAAGTTAGTTTTTGAGAATAATGAGAATAGTGATTTGTGTTTAATGATGATTCAAACAGATGTGTTTTAAGTAACTTTTGGGACTCATGATAATTTTTAGCTTTATATTAATTACTAGGGAAGGTAGTCGCGCTTCGCGCGAGTGTTAAAATATGTGTGTTAGAATTAACTTTCTTTCCAATGAATTATATGTTTACTATATCATATTGTTTGATCTTATCATTATTTCTTAATTTAATTGTAGGGAGAAGGAAAATAAATATCCCTCAATTTTGTTTAATAGTTGGCTTTACCTTCAGTTATACTATCCGGTCATTCATACCGGCCATCATCTACAAACTTGTGATATGTACTCTTCAATTGGATAGAAAACCCTAAATCAAATGAAATTACTCATTTGAAAAAAGAAATAATCCATCATCCAATATTAACTCATGTCCGACCTCTAACTATCTTAACCCAAACAAATAAAACTCATGCCCGATTCATCATAAGTTTATCTTGCAATGAAGCCACTTGAACATAAGTTCATTATATTTTAGTATTTAAATAAAAAAAAATGGCGAATGTAATGGAGCATGTAAGGATTCTTTTATTCTCCATTAAAATGGAATATGAAAGGGTGTGCTATTTCATTAATGTGTAATATGAAAAGGTTAGCCAAATATTGACAAACTCACAACCACATATTAGGCTAATTTATTAGATTAGAAGTAATATCAAAATACGTTACTATTATTTCTTAAAATTGAGAATTAATTATAGAAAAGGTAAAATGAAGTCTTCCATATGGTGAGTTGTGACTACTGATTAACAAATTACACAAATGTGAATATTCATTTTTCTTTACACCTTTTCATTACCTTTTTTCATTGCAATAAAGAAAATTAAAATGAAGAAAAAAATCAAATAAAGAAGAAAAGAAAAATGATAATATAAGATTGATAATTAATATTGTACCAATTTTTTAGAAAAAAAATCAACTTAACAAAACAAAGCAACTTTCTATAGTTCTTTCAACATCCTAATATTTTTATAGAATGAATGTGAAAAAATATTCCGTGTTATATAAAAATAATTAATTTTACTTTGGAATAGAGAAATAACATAAAATAAATAAGTAATGAAAAATATATGGTAATTTAAAGATATGAGATGTAACTAGGGGTGTACAAAACCGAACCGAAAACCGAACCAAACCGCAGAGTCAACCCCAAAAAAACCCGACTAGTGGTTTGGTTTGACTTGGTTTGGTATTGGGAAAAAAAACCCGACTATATTTGGGTTGGTTTGGTTTTAACTAAAAAAAACCAACCCGAGACCAAACCAACCCGACATTTTATATGTAATTTTAAAATTTTAGTTTATACATAAAAATATTTACTTTGATATAATTTTAAAATATTTCTTATACTATTTCATAGTTTTTATCTTTTAATATATTATTTCAAGTTTAAAATTTAGAATTCGGAATGGTCTAATAAAGATTATAGTCCATAGATGTTGATAATTATAATAAAACTTAAATCAAAATCAAATTAATACTAATGCAAAAAGAAAATCAATTCAACACTAAGAATGACAATAATATTGAATATTTGTTCTTTAGTTTTACATTGGTTTAGACAATTAAAATACACAATCTAATTTTAATTTTAAATATTTAGTAATGTAACTAATACTTATATATTAAACTTATTTTAGCATGATTTAGTACTTTTAAATTATGATCATTTTCATTATGACTTTGCAATATTTATTTTATATGATGATTTCATTATTATTTTTTATTGAATATTTTTGTGTCATTTCGTAATCTCATATTTTGTGTTATTTTTTTAAGAAACACCTTAGATAATTGTATTTTGGTTGGACTATAGAAATATTTGGAGCAAAAGTTAATTATATGTTTGTATGCAAACTTTACCGAAAAATCCAAAAATCTGAAAAAATCCGAGGTTTATTAGTTTGGTTTGATTTATAAATTTAAAAATTCAAAACAATGGTTTGGTTTGCTATTTGAAAAACCCGAACCAACCCGAGGTTGAAAAACCCGAAGTTTATTAGTTTGGTTTGGTTTATAAATTTAAAAATTTTACACAAATGGTTTGGTTTGATATTTGAAAAATCCGAACCAACCCGGTCATGTACACCCCTAGATGTAACTCACTTTTTTTTCTTTTCTAAAGTCTCTTTTTGGTATTTATTTCTTGGTATGAATTGTGACACAAACGTTTTTTAAGGATGATTTTTTTTCATTTCTCTTAAATAAAAACTAAATGAATAAAGAGATAAAAAAATTGAAAAAGAAAACTAACAGAATCTTAAAAAATCAATTAAATGTATCCACTATTTATGAGACCAAATTCCATTTTTCTATAGAATGAATGTGAAAAAATATTCCATGTTAAATAAAAACAATCAACTTTACTTTGGAATATAGAAATAACATAAAATAAATAAGTAATGAAAAATATATGGTAATTTAAAAATATGAGATGTAACCCACTTTTTTTATCTTTTCTAAAGTCTCTTTTTGGCATTTATTTCTTGGTATGAACTGTGACACAAATGTTTTTTAAGGGTGATTATTATTTTTTTCATTTCTCTTAAATAAAAACTAAAAGAATAAAGAGATAAAAATTGAAATAGAAAACTAAAAGAATTAAAAAAAATCAATTAAATGTATCCATTATTTATGAGACCAGATTCTCATTTTTAATACATCCTTTTATTTCTTCATTTAAAATTAATAAAATTACATGTTATATAATGAAAAAATTACCAAAATTTGGTATGAAATTGATACAATTATTCTTAAAATTTAAAATAGGGCATTTATCCGAAAAAGATAAAATTAATATATTTGAAATTACATTGTAACTAAATACAAACTTGCAACATACAAGTTTAAATAAAGTTTGATATATCGCTATTTATTGTGTTTCACATTTCTTTTGCCTAACTTTATATGATTATATAGATAGATTAGTTAAAAATATTATGTTATGAAACTACTTAGAAGTTGAATAAAATTTCAAAAGAAAATTATAGTAAGCAAAACATAAATGTGTGAAGACATTAATATATAAGACAAATACACACATGGAAAAAAAAAAAAGACTAAATAGAAGAACTGCTTCATTTAATCTAAAATGATGAAATATATATTAGGCGTTAGTCAAACATTCTCTTTTTCACATATAAGCTTCATTCCAGATAATTCGATTTTATGAAAGCAAAATCAAGAGCGGTGATATTATCAACACCCGCATAATAATTTTTCTTCTATTAAATTTTACCAAGTAAACTGATAAATGAATAATAGAAGAGAGACATGCATCTCAACATTTATTTTACCAAATCCAAAATCAATATTCCATTGAAAAAATACATTGAAATTAGAATATACATGCCAACTTTCAATATGCAGATTTTCCTTTTGAACGCAATAACTACTTTCATTTTTTGTTGATTTTGAATGAATTCCATTGGACACAACATTGATACCCGACAACACAAATCATTTTTACCTCATAACTTCTTCTTATTCGTAATATAAATTTGGAAAAATTCTTTTGGCCAGAATGGTATTTTACCTATGTTATTTTATCTTTTTGAACATTTTTACCCTTTTAATTTTAATACCTTTTTAATTAAAAATGGAAAAAAGATCAGTTTATTTTAAAATAAAAAAGATATTATAAATTTTTTAACTCTCTGACCAAATTTTCTGGCCATTTAGCATTACACTTCTAAGATTAATCATCATTTTTAATTTTGCCATTATTCTCTTTTCATTTATGTGAAATGTCTTTTCAATTGTCCATTATTAAATTCAATAATCAAATTAGAGAAAATGTAAAAAAAAAAAAAAAAAAAAAAAAGAGAGAAAAAAAGATAAATATGAATGATGGCCATAGAGAGGTGCCATATCACCAATTCTATATCTAGCTTTATTATATATATAGATTTAAATATAAAAATATAAGATGATATTAATGTATATCTAAATTTGTAGGAAATATTTCTTACCAAATTTGAAAAGTGCTTTTCAAAACTTATTTACTTAATTAATTATGATTATTATTTTATTTATTTAATATAATCTTTACCTTTAAAATTTAAATAGGACATATAACTTTATATCTAAATGTAGACTTGACGAAATAGAGAGAAAGGATAATAGATTGGGGAACCGAATCCTATTCAAACATATTTACTCGTTAGTCAATATTTTTAGAAAAGAAAGGCCAATAGTTAACAACTTAAAATATTAAACAGATAAATAAAACGGAAAAAATACATAAGAAAAAGGGAAGAGATAGGACACATTAAGGAGGTCACTGTTAATTTTTTATGTTAATGACTACTCAAGGTTGCAAAGGTAATGAAGATGTGTGGATACCATTTTTAAAAATGATTGACATTACAATATCAACAATTTAGTAATCAACTACCTTCACAATACTAAAATATTATGTATTTTGTAAAAGGGAAAAATACTCTACGCATGAATTAACATATGTTTCATAATAAAACTAAAATGTTACATTTATTTGGAGGCAAAAACTTATAAGCAAACATGAAAAGATGAGGTGTACTGGAAAAGAATGTTGCTCTCTTAATTAGATGTCTCGTCGAATCTTGAGTACGAAAAAACTCCTTAGTAGAAAGTGCTCCTTCCGAATGGGGCCTTGCGCAATGTGAATCCATATGTAATCAGGCTCCAATGTGGATACCAAAATACAATATAGAAAACCAAAAAATATATAAATTACAAGAACAGTATGTAACTTTGCATGATAACCAAAGTTCAGACGTTGTTCTCACCTTCACAATATTCCATAAAAATTGATAGAATTTCCATGGGAAGATCTTTTCAAATCATTTTGAACTTCCTGCCAAATTAGAGAATATAAAGTTAGACATCTTTTCTATTAACTATTAAAATAGTACTAGCAAATCTTCAAATCAATTCCAAAGAAATTTATAAAGAGAATGAAAAGATTAATGGAAAATTAAATAGTAAAATATGAATTTATAGGACCTTAATATTTTGGACGTTGAAAAGCATTAATTCTGAATTTAGAATTGTAAATGATGGCACCAATTATCATAGCCTTAATTTAAGGAAACGGTTAAGAGCTACTAATTCCAGAATTTAAAACGGTATCTTTCTCTTTCTCAAAATTTAATTAATTAAAACCCATTAATTATTATAGCCTTAAATTGAGGAAATCAAATGGTAACTAATTAAAATCAATTACAAGGAAAAAATCTGAGAAAAGAGATAAATAGGCTTCCTGATCATTGGTGCATGCCACATCAGCAGGCTAAACATCCAGCTTTATATATATATACTAGGTAATTTGTCCGCACTTCGCGCGGTCATAAATAATAATTGCATTGAACTTGCAAATAATCCTTTACTAATATCCATACATTAAAAATAAAAGAAAAAATAGGTTCTTAAAAAAATATTAGCAATATTGCAACATGAATTTGATTATTTGTCATTACACATAACTCAAGAACCTCTTATGAATGAATTATTGAGGAAATAATAAATCATTGGTTTTTTAATCAACATTAAAAGGAAAAATAAAGAAGAAAATAAGAATATATATATATATATACACACACACACACACACACACAAAGGCATTTCGTAAAAAAAGGAGCACATTTAAGTTGCATAGATTATACAATTGTGATATATATCTCAGGGAAAAATTCAAAAATTTGATAACAGATTCAAAAAAAAACTTACGCTTGAACATGAAAGCAATTATAACTTTTAGCGGCAATAAATATTGACATTAATAAAGAGTGCTAAAGTCTTTACCGGCATTAGTTAAGTGTTATTAGAACCAATATCGCTAAAGCCTTTAGGGACATACACAAAGAGTGTTAATTGCCGCTAATGATCATTTTTTATGTAGTGCTAGATGGTGTGATTAGGGATGTCTCGCAATCTGATTGTGTTGTAGCTTTAGCTTTGTATTAGTACCAGTAGCTAAAGCTACAAGGGCTGGTAATGAACAACTTGAAGCTACAGGTCATTCACAAGCTGAAAAGTTTGGTGGCGAAAATATCATTTCTAGTCCTAACCAACAAAGGAATTCTTTGCCACAAATAAATGTTGGAAACAGAGGTGTTAATGGGGACGATGATGAGCGTGATTTGGTGGTCCAAGTGAGTGAAAATTTTGTGCAGCAGTTCTAATTTAAATGTTGCTAATTCTACATATGTTGGGGATGTGCGAAACGAGCTTACAGGAGATGCAAATTGTGTATCAAAATCTGGGAATGCACAAGTTCAATCAATAGGTGATGCCCAAAGGTATCAGTTGGCTACGGTTGCTGACTTGCTGCTAACCTGGCTGAAAGTGTAGGCGAAGAGCACACTAGTTTGACTGATGCTAGTGTAATTAATCAAGCTTTAGTTGCTGCGTCGTTTATAAAAAATTATGGGCAACAAGTACATCAATCTAACAACGCGACTGAAGGGAAATTGGTACATAATTCAAATTGGACTGTGGTGACAAAGAAAAACTCTACAGGTGTTAAAATTGGTTCACCAATTCGTAACACAATGCAGAAAATTGTAGGCAGTCAAGCTACAAAGTCAAGTGCTTAAACAATTGTTCCTAAGGAGGTTCCGTGTCTCACCAATTTGATGATCTTTTGGATAATATTGAGTATGAGATCAATCCAACTACTTTAAAATGGTTATCGCTAATCAAGAAGTAACTAACACATTAAAGGAAAATCAGTTTGCTACTATGGTTAATCAGTGAATAATCTACCACATGTCAGTTTAAATGCCTCAATACAAGAGATTCCTTCCATATCATTGGAACTGTTGGGTGAGCAACATGGGTATTCGAGGCAGCAGCTAATGTCTACAAGGAATGACCAAAATGTTAAGAAAGGTAAGATCTCAGTTTCTCTAAAAATGAAATGGTTATTTCTAGTAAGGAACAGCAAGGTGCGACAAGTGCTTTGAGGTGGGGCAGATATAGTAGATGAAGAGGAAGAGGAGGAGAGGGTCAGTTTTCCTCCTACGCACAACAAATTGAGTCCTGCAGCTCCTATTTTTGTTCCTAGAAGTGCCAAATCAGTAATGCCTGGGCAAGGTTTTCCATCAGCTGATGTTACTGCAATTTTAGGGGATCATTTGGTGAGTTTCGATGTTGAAAAGTTTACTTTTCTAACACCTATTAACACTAAAAAACAACTACAAGTTGGTGGAAGTAGTCATTTTTCTCCAAATAGATTTGATAACCTACAAGATGAGGACATCTTTGAGGAAGGTGAAGAAGAGGATGTGTTGGATCATCGTTTTGCAAATGCAATTAGGAATGCAGATATTTCTCCTAAGCAACAACGCAATAACAAAAAGAAGCACGAAAGAAGACTAGTTGGGATGGTAAGATGAGTGAGGAATTTGTTCCAATACACCTACCGATATGACTAGCAAAACAAAATCACATGACAGTGTCAACAAGATCCAATCAACCGAAGAAAAAGTGATGAACTATCAAAAGCTATTGGACAGATTTGAAGAAGACAAGAGAAAACTACTCCACGATACTTTAGAAGAGCAATCTGTTTTAGTTCATCCATTTGTAAAGGAAGTTTGAGGTTGATAACTCAACTTTCTTCTTGGCTTTTCTAATTTTGCATTACTTAAGCATCCTCACATGTAATACCATCATAAACTACCTAATTGTCTCTAGTTCTTATTTTCTTCATGATTGTTAAAAGTAGAGGTTCTAAACCACATTAGGATTGGTAAGATAAGGTCTAGCCCCCCTTGCTTGTACTTATCTCAATTGAGAATTTTTATTTGATTATTAATAAAAGACCACCAGGTACAGGAGGAGTAGTTCTTTTAAAAAATATCAAGAAAACTAAGCAAACCAATCAATTAGTTGTTTTTAACCCTTCACAATAACAACAGTACCCACATAGATGCTCGTCAACTCATCTATGCGAGATTTTCATCACTCCCAAGTACAGTTATATAACACAAGACACTTTAAGAAGAGTCAAAGAAAGCCTCAACTTGCCTTAAATGGAGTTCAAACGATCAAATCAAAGTCCTTCCCTTCTGAATAACCTTCGACCTTCAAAACCTTTAAATATGATTTTTTAACTTTAGACACAAAATTCCCAATTTTGTATTCTCATAATCAATTTTAAATGATAAAATAATCGATAAATCAGAAATATGATTTCAACAAAAAGACGAGTCCAAATCGAAGAATTGGGATTTCTTCCCCCCCCCCCCCCCCCTTCCCAACTTTTCTCCAACTCATGGATAAAAATGAAAACCAACCGAAGGAATAATGAAAGAGAATACCTAAATAAGGATAAGATACTTACCCCCTTGTTAAACAGAGGAAAATGATGTGAAAATAACTTAATTTTAAGCTCTAGAACTCCATAATTGTTCAAAATACCAAATAAGAACAATCTGAAATTTAATGTATTGTTAGATTGCATTAGTAATATCATTTTTCACTAAAACGACTATAATTCACTCATACAACCTCGGAATGCATTTGATTCATTTTTCATGAGTTTAAATAATTATAGGGATTGCTTCATCCAATCAAAACTCAATTATGTGCTCGTTTAGCTAGTCATTGTTGCTCGTTAAAAAATTATTTCATTTGTCGTCATAAAAATCTGATCTCGGCTTATCAAAATTGCACCAAACTTTCCAAATCAATCCTATTATTCATGCTAAAAATTTCAAAAGTACCAGAATAATTTTTCGATCTCAAAAACTAAAAGCGAACCTTTAAATCGACATATTTTTATGCTTAAACAAGGCAAAGCATCGAAATGGCTAAAAATACATCTGAAACTCATATAGAACTTCCGGTTACAAATCAAATATGCTACTAGCTTGGAAACAATATTTTATATTCAATGAAATCATCAAAATACTCAAACGAGGTAGTTTTTTGTTTCACCAAGGTGATCACAGTGGGAACCTTTGGAAATCTCATTATTTGAATTGTAAATCATGAGAACTGATCCAATCTTAACAAAAATTTCACTTTCAATTGACATGCAAAAGGACAGAATCAAAACATCATACCCCACGAAATCATAACAATACTTAATAATAAACATCTTTGTCCAAGATTTTTTGACGTCGTACTCCTTCATAACCCACATATCTGCGTAACTCCTTGGATAATTACAACACATAGAAATATCATTTCCCAACACATTGAGGTACGACATGAAAACAGAATTGCCTTATCTACAACAACGTTTCGCCGTTTCTCCCATCAACCAATTCAACAAAAATGATGTCCCAATTTTATTACAAAAAATGAATATGTGTGTTAGAAATAACCCAATTAAGATTTCCATTCACAAATATATGCCAGTTCATGAATAGTATCCCAATCTGAAAATCATCCAAACGGCTCTAAGAACTGATATTTAGACTATATAATTCCCACATCATAATGTGAATTGTTATAAAGCTCATATCAGATAAAATTCACGACCTTATAATCATTGTGAAGCTCATTATATTCAAAATCATACTTGAAAAAGAAACCCAGTTATAGCACTAGGTATTTTTTTTTATCTTCCTAATTGACAGATTCCATAAAAACAAGTCTTTGTTCTCAATAGCAAGACAAATCTAACTCATTGGTAGAACCTACAACCTCAATAAAGTAATTTTTGAAGTTGTTCGTAGGATAATCCGAGTCAATTATCCATTTATAGGGTGCTAGAGTGATCTCTTCGTGCATCACATTGTCATAAAGTGAAGTACTAACGGAACAACCCTTGAGATATTTCGGTGAATTAAATCCTAACATAAGCCTATGGCAGGTGTATTGTAACATCCGACAATTCGAAATAGCTATGAAGAAGCTTGAAATTGGAAGTAGCCATTTTTTTGGGGAAAAAAAAAAATACAGAATCTGGAAAATTTGGCTAAGTGTGGAAATCAGTGATTTTTGGCCAACTTTGAGCAGTCGTAACTCCTAGATCAGGATGAGTTAGGAGTAGTTCCAGTTATGGTTGCGAAGCTTGTGGAATGATCTTTCCAACGCCACTGAGATCGCTCGATTTCGAGTTCGTATGAGCGAGTTATGGCCATTGAAAGTTGGGCAGTTGGCAGGGAATCCGTCCGGAAATTTTAAGGGCATTTTGGTCTTTTCCCTAGCCATTTCTTTTGAGGTTATATTGTGTGTTAGGCTGATTCTGGATCATTTTATCCTATTTTAAAAGAGAAAGAGTTAGGGTTCTTGAGAGCGAAGAAGAGAAGAAGAAGAGAAGAAGAGGAGAAGAAGAGGAGAAAGGAGATCAACAAGTTTCCGTCGTGGATTTTCGTCGGGGGTGATCCCTATCAAGGTATGTGAGTTCTTTGTGTGGTTTGATCCTTTCCCCCACACATCAAGCTCATTTTTTTATGATTTGAGAAAAGATTGGATTTGTGTTGAAGTTGTTGAAGTTGTTAGTTGTTAGTTGTTGTTGATGTTGTTAGTTGTGTTGTTGAAGTTATTGTTGGTTGTGGGACATGATTGGGTTGTGTATTTGAGTTGTAATTTATTGTATGTTGAGAGATTGATGATCCTTAGTGTTTGGGGTTAAATCCATTGAAGTAAGGGTGGTTTAGAGTTGAAGAAAAGAGGGAGAAAAGTCGGGTTTTTTTCTGGGGAAAGAAGTGGCCGCACTGGCGAATGCGAGTGCCCAGATCCGTTGAAGTGAGGCTGGTGCCTGGCAGAGTGGCCAGCAGTCTCATTTGAAGTTGAGGGCTGGCGCCCCGCGCCTCTTAGAGCGCCAAGGACGCCAATCCTTCCCGTTACCTTAATTCCCCATTTTATTTTATTTTTGTTCCTAGGTATTATACCTATGTTTCCTAGTTGTTTCCAACACTCCAAGGTACTTCTAAAAGTCAAGAACTCATCCGTAACATGTGAGCAAACACCTTGAATCCAAATTCCAATTCAAGGAGAGTTAGTTAGAAGTCAAGTGAAGTTAGAAATTAAAAGTTAAGCTTAGAAGTTAAGCAAGTCAAGCTAGTTGTAAAGTTGTTCAAGAGTCTTTATTGAACGTTTTAACTTTATTTTTAGACTCAAGTGTCAAGTCAAGCAAAGAGCTTAGAGTTTCAAGCTAAGTAAAGAGTCTCAAGTTTCAAGTTGAGTTCATTTTCTCAAAGTTATTAGGGAACTATGTATTCCCAAAGAAGTTTTAAAGAAATGTCTTTACATTTAACAAGGTTAGGCCCGAAATTTCCAAAGAGCCTTCGGGATAGTTTTTTTTGAGTAATTATCTCATGTCAGCAGGAAGAAATGTGTTTTAAAAACATAAGAGCCAATACATTTTTGGGAGTAGTATCGAGCACCGAATTGGGGGAGCGGTCAAAGAACCCACGGCCCCCATAGAACCATGTTAGCCACCATGGGTAGAAAAGGATCATACTCTTTAGATGAATTCTTTTCATATTAGACTAGTGGATCCATTAGGCAGTTCAGGTCTTATACCTTTGGCCGGGTATAGGATGCTCTGGCAGCGTGAGGTTGATCGCTGTATCATCACTTTAGCTCTTATGTGATGGTTGTCGGTTAGAGAAACTCCCACAGCAGTTATTGTATTTTTATACACGGAAATTATTGTATTTTATATACATCAGTTCAATTGTATTTCTATATACATCTCAGGCTTATTGTATCCTTGTATACACACAGAGTTTATAGCATGTTTTAAACAGTCTTTCTTTATATCACACTTGTTTTAAATTGCCTTATATTGAAAGAAGTCAGTCAGGTTGAGTTGAGTTGAACTAGGTAAGCTTTTCAGTTTCTTCCAAATTTCCTTCTAGCCTATGTTGCTTAGTTTTCCAGCTCGCATACTTGTACCTTCCATGTACTGATGCCAGTTGGCCTGCATCGTCTTATGATGCAGAATCTGAGTACCGGATCGATCCCGCACGCGTCGTTGATCCGGTGAGCACTCCAGTCGATGGTGAGCCTCCTTGCATTCGGAGGACTCAATTATTTTGTGTTCTTAGTTTTTGTTTTATTAGGATGTTGCGAGTCATCCCAACATCCATCTCGGTATTTAGAGGCTTCATGACGATCGATCGATTAGTTTGGAGTCTCTCATGCATGTATATATTTAAATATCCTATTTTGAGACTCGAGATGCCTTGTTGGCAAATTACTTTCAGTTGAGTTGTTTTATAACCTTTCATTGCATTGAGTTATCCTGTTGAGTTAAGTTTCCACTGAGTTAAGAAAGCCAAGCCAAGGGTTCGCTTGGGGGCCAGCGATGGTCTTCAAGTGCCGGTCACGTCCGGGGTGTAGGCTCGGGGCGTGACATGTATCCCTTGTTATTAGTAGTTATATTGAGGTGAGACTTGACAAATTTAGGGCTAAAGATTAAATCAAACCATGATTTTGAAACACACTTGAATTTCACGAGAGATCTTCAAAGTAGTTTTAAGAGAATTTTGTTGATGAGATTTGCTGGCAGAAAAGGTAATTCGAAGCTTGAATCTTGAATTGAAGTAGAAGAAAATGGAGCACTAGTGTGTTTGCTCTGATTTGGTTGGCGATAGAAGGCTTCATCTCTCTCAGATTTCATTTGTGCTACAAAAATTTGAGTTCTTCAAAAAGACAAGGTTTTTGATGTTAATTATCTTTGAAAATATTTCCTAATTACACATAAGAACATCAAAAACCTTGTTGACGTCTCGAAGAGCTCAAATTTCTGCAACACAAATAGAATCTGAGAGATGAAGCCTCTCATCGACAACCAAAGCAGAGCAAACCCACTAGTAGTGCTCCATTAATTTCTTCTACTTCAGTTCAAGATTCAAGCTTCGAATTACCTTTTCTGCCAGCAAATCTCATCTACAAAATCCTCTTAAAACTATCAGTAAAATCCCTCATGAAAATTAAGGGTTTTTTAAAATCCCGACTTCGTTTAATCTCTTGCCTTTTAATTGTCAAGTCCCATATAAGCATATCTGCTAATAACAAGGGATACACCTGTCATAGGCTTATTATTTAATCCACCTAATAGCTTAAGGATTGTTATGTTAGTTCTTTACTTTATGATCATGTGGTACATGACATGATTACTCTAGCACTCTATAAATGGACAATTGACTCGGATTGTCCTACAAACAAATCTCAAAATCACTCTATTGAGGTTGTAGGTTTTGTTAATGGATTGATTTGTCTTGTTATTGAGAGAAAAGAATTGTTTTTATGAAATCCATCAATTGGGAAGCTTAGTCGAGTGCCATAATTGGTTGCTTTTTCAAAGTATGATTTTTTAAAAGACGAGTTTCATGATGATTATAAGGCAGTGGGTATTATCTGATATAGGCTTTATAACAATTCATGTTTTTGATGTGGGATTATATATAGTCTAAATAACAATTCTTGGAGTGGTTTGGATGATTATCAGAATGGGATACCATTTATGAATGGAAAGCTTTATTCAGATATTCTACCACGCATATTCATTTTTTGTAATAAAAGTAGGACATCATTTTCGTTGACTTGGCTGATGGGAGAAATGGAGAAGGAAATTTTGTTATCATGTCAGGCCTCGGTGTGTTGGTAAATGATCTCTCTATGTTTTGTAATCATCTGAGGAGTCACACAAGTATGTGGGTTATGGAGTACGAGGTTGAAGAATTTTGGACTAAGATATTTATCATCAAGTATCCTTATGATTTTTGTCGCATCCCATTTTTCTCAAAATGAGATCCAACAACGTGACAAGTCTTTTTAGGATTAAAAAGAGAGAGTCACCACCTAACCAATTAAAGGCGCTTTAGAGCACCATTCTAAATTAATCTACCAAATAAAATTAATTTAAAGGTCAAACACACCCAAAAATCGGGTAAGGGTTCAAGTTACGTCAAAAGAAATGTGTTAGGCACCTTTCGAAGTCCACAAATGCAGATCCCAACCAGATCTTGTGAATTATGTGGGGAAGTATGTGGCAAACAAGGTCACTATTTTTATTAAATTAAAGGAGTGACTAAATGATATATAATATAAAACTTGATTCAATAAGAAAGAGCAAAATAGGTAAAGGTTAACTTTAATTACTTGATATACTGTCTATGTGATGAGATGATTAAACAAGCTAACATTTTATTATCTAAGAGATAAAATAAAAAATAGAGTCAATCAAAAGGCATTAATTATCTAAAGTAAACTAGGTGATAAATTAGGCAAAACTTTATTTAAACCGGCCGAGTGGTTTGGCTTGGGACTTCCACGTTGGAGGTCTCAAGTTTGAAACCCCTTGCTAGCGAATGCTTTTCCTTCTGGGTCGAGCTCGTCGCATCGGGCTTGCCTAGTGCGGGTTACCTCTCCTGTGTTGTTTGTGAGCTATTGCTTGGGAGCGAAGATTTTACCCTGTGCACACCCAAAGGTTAGTGGCTGCGGATTTCCCTTTTATAGGCAAAACTTTATTTAAAGCAAATTAACAAAGATAGGCGAAGTGATTATTAATTAACACAAGTTTTAAGTGATAAGATAACAAGACAAGTTAAACTTATTTATTATTAAATAATATAGACATGTAAAACTAACTTTCTTAAAATAAATAAATAAATATTAAATAATAAGACAATAATTAATTAAGAAAATAAATAAGCGGGGAAAGAGAACCAACACCAAAAGACACGGAAAAAAATAATAAAGGTCGAATGTAAACTAATCTACCCAAAAAAGAGATAAAACATAACTATAAAAGTTGATTTGTAAGCATTAAAAGTACCTCAAATTTAAACCAATTTGTAAGAGAATTTAAGGAGGCTTCAAATGTTTGTTTCTTTATAAGGATGATACCACAATATTATTAATCGTTCTCCTCCACCATAGAAACATTTTTTATTTGAGATTATTGTTAGAAATTAATAATAGTATTTTAAGGATAATTGAAATATTTGATTTAAATACAAACACATAAATATTACATATAAATACACATAATCCTTTGGAAAGGTCTTTGGTAAGTAGTACTCTCAGGGACGCGTGGGGCTTAGTTAAAAAACTGAGGATTAAATCTCGTAATTCCTATTACTTTCCCACTAACTATAGGTTAGGAAATAAGAGTGTCATGTCCAATTCAAATTATGAAAAGCGAAGTTGAACAACGAGATAAAGAAAAATAAAAACTATTTTAGTTAACAATTGAATTTGAATTTAAATACTTGAATAAAAATAAGTAAAAGTGAAATGAGAAAATGAGACATGAAAACAAAAAAGTAGCATGTGATTTCCCTGCCTCCAATTAATAGCCACCTCAAACTTCTTTTGTTACAACATTTATTCAAGTTATTACAAGCCATGTATGAATGAATGGAAAAAAAAAAGTGAAAATCTAAGCTAAGCCAAAGCCAAAGTTATATAATTACAGCATGTATAAGTCGAAGAGAAAGTGAAAATCTAAGCCAAAGCCAAAGTGCAACATGCTAAATCGATGATAACACAACCTAATTGTCCATAGCAAAAAAGCCAGAGTTATGAAAATAGGAAGAATAAATACAGAATTAAAACATAACAGATTCACAGCTAGTGATAACCTCAATATTTATATAATTGGAGCATGTATAAGTCGAAGAGAAAGTGCACCTGTTTGCTTTCACAGAATGCCTAACGAATTCGAGCTTTCCAGCTAATGCTAAATTAAAGATATACAAAACTACCACGCAAGTATCGAATGCATTGTTAAGAGAACTAACCAGTGATATGGCAATTAATTATAAGAGAGACAAAAACCAGCCGCTTCAACAACACCACAATATGAGAGCCTTAGAGTAATATGTGAAATTGAGAGGAGAGCAAAAATGAGCCTAAGGTAAGGAACGTTCAGTGTTAAGACTTATTGTACAGACGAGGAGGAGAGCTTGAGAGATTTCTCATCTCATTTTGGAGAGAAAGAGAGCTTGAGGGGATTTTTCCAGTGATCAGTCCTTGCCAAGTAGAGAAGAGAGGAGTTGTTTATGTAGCATAGAAGATAGGGGCGTAGCTACATGGTACTGAGGGTGTCGGAAAATAACACCGTATATACGAGTAAAATGATACATGAATTGATTAAATAACATATTTTGGACACCTTTGGCACAATAGGGTGTTGTAACCCAATGATTATAGGTTCCTTGAAAGGGCCAAGGCTTAAAGCGCTCGTATGTTTGAATCTCACTAGCAATTCTTGGACACCCTTTGTAAAATTTCTGGCTCCCCCACTGATAGAAGTAGTAATCAATCAACCAGAGAAGAATGCAAAAATAATTCACAACACTAATCTAGAAAATCGTTTTCTTCGACAACTGATTCAGATTTTCCAAAATGTAAGACCAAGTACAAAGGGGCTGCAGTGTAAGAACAAAGATAAACTTCCACAAGTTCGAACTTACCATAAGAATTCATCAAGATATCCGCAGAGGAAACAAATAAGAGAGTATGAATTAAAAGGATTTCCATACTTGAGGTAATCAACTGAGCATAAAATCATACAAAAAATACCGAAGCTAGAGGTTGTCAATGTTAAATGAAGCAGAAGACAAGGAAAACAAATTGATCTTAGCAGTGACAGGGTAATCAAAATCATAGAAACTGAATTCGTAATTAATACGATACAGAGCATGTAAGTACAAAATCAATCTATCATGCATAATACGGAACAAGCTACAACGAAGAATAATAAATAATTAAGGATCAACTAAAATCAAATTCACAACAATTAGAAATCATAATCAAACCTAAATCAGCAGCTAATGCTAGAATTATTTTCAACTAAGAGGAATATTTCAGAAATTCTAACAAAGAGTGGATGGACGAGATGTTGGAAAGACAATACCGAATGAATTTGTATGAAACTATCCTCCACAGTGCCTCTGTCTTCAAAAACCTGTTCGTCTTCACCGGAGATTTTCGGAACACATCAGAGAGGACAACGTGTTTCTGATTAGCTGGTGGTGCTGTCTGGACAGTGAAGGTGGCCAGGGGAAAGGGGAGAGAGGAGGGAGTGGTTCGCCGGTGGAGCGGCGGTGGGATTGGCTGCTCGACGGCGTTTGCTGGTCGGGGCGGTGGAGGTGGCGAGGTGTGGTGTGGTGTGGGCGGTGAGAGGCTGAGGTGCAATGGTTTTGTGACAAGTTCGAATTGATTTAGGGATCCGGGATTTTGGACCTAAATAGAAAAGAAAATTTAAGTCCAAAATAGCCTATTTAGGGATTTTGGACCTAAATAGGCTGAGGTGTGGTGTGGGCGGTGAGAGCCTGAGGTGCAGTGTTTGTAGATCTTTTTAGTCCATTTTACTTCATGAAATTTCTTCGTAAGAACAATTATTTTGGTTCAAGTGCTTGGTGTCTTCATCTTCAAAGCTAAATTCCACTCAACATTGTTTATTTAAGACTTTCTTCTCTTTATTTTACTTATTTGGTCAAATATCAAAGGCTGAAATGTCTTTCACATTGTCAATAACGTTGACATAACCAATGATTCTCGACAAGGATGAGTATCTCATAAAGCAAATTTAGTTGCTTTGATCATGAGTCTAGGATGGGGTCAAAAGTACAAATATAGTAGATAAAAGTATTGAGGATGATATTTGTGTAAAAAGGTCAAATCTATTCTAAAGTAAATTAGAGTACAAATTTTGTCATCGTTGTTATATCAGTTAAAAATAGTTTCTACGATAGTGGATATTTTAATCATGTTTAGAGTATATTTGTTCTATCATTCATAATATTAAAGTTAATCTAATTAGGTACATTGGTTATGAATCACCAAGTGAGAGATGAAAACCATTTTAAAAGCAATTCAAGTGTATTTCCTACTTGTTATGGAATCAACTATTTTTCATGATACTTTGAAAAATTGGCACAATCAATATTATCGAGCTATAACAAGGAATATAGCTAATCTTTGTAAGAAACAACGACAACAGTTTGATGGATATGCATTGACTTTTATTATGGTTTAATTTGTTGAGTTGCGTCCTTTGTGAGCCATTTAAGTGAGGAAGCAAGGAAAAATATTTCACATATCAAGGTATTTTACTGTGCATTGAGGTCAATTCACAAAGGTTGAGGAACTTGTGTCTTAGGTCACATGTTCGAGCCCCATAACAAGCGAACTAACTTTAGCTATTCTCTATTGATCTATTGGAGAAACTGTAAAATTAGAGAAGCTATTTTTCTTACCATTAATTATAGAAGATTAGAAGAACAGTGAATGCAAATGTGGGAAATTTTCTGAGTGCTTTTCATTGAATTAGAATTAGTTATTTAATCTAATACAAAATGGCAGAACTGTAAATTAATGTGAAGAGCTAACAAACTTATCTCTTATCTAACTAACTTTGTACACCTATACAAATTCTAGAAGCATCTAAGAAAAGAAACAAATGAACATTATGCTATATACAAAATGAATGGAGCAGATGAAATGTAATGGGCTATGATTGTGTGGGCTTTTTGGGTCGAGTATGTTGGTCTGAATATTGGGTCTTGATCATTGGGTTGAATTTGGCTTTAGGAACAACTCCTGCGACCCGGTCCTTTTGTTTATCATGACAAGGAAGTTCATTTCCTGCTTCATTATGCTTCAAATGAGAATCACCATTGTCAACAACCCCCTTCAAGTTGAGGGGAGAGAAATGACACCCAACTTGCCCAGAAGTTTATGATGCGAGGGACCAGACAGAGGTTTGGTGAGAAGATCTGCAAGCTGAGATGGAGCAGGAACATATGAAAGTGAGATCAAACTAGGAAGAAATTATTGTCTAACAAAATGACAGTCGAGTTCGACATGTTTTGTTCGTTTATGAAACACCGGGTTCTTGGCTATGTGTATGGCAGCCTAGCTATCGGAATGAACATGAATAGGGAGAGTTGGAGGAACTCCCAAATCATGAAGAAGACGATTGAGCCAGGTTAGATCAGCCACTGCGCGTCACATTGAACGATACTCAGCTTCGGCAGATGATAAAGAAACAAAGGTCTGTTTCTTGGATTTCCAAGAGATGGGTGAACCGCCAAAAATAATATAAAAGCCACTAACATAGAGTCACGAGTCAATACAAGATCCCTAATCCGTGTCACAAAAAGCAAGAAGAGAGACAGAAGGTTCTGCAGTAAAGAATAAACCTTGACCAGGATTCAGGCGAAGGTAACGAACCACATGTAGAGCAGCATCAAAGTGGGGAAGACGAGGCTCTTGCATGAACTGTGATAAGTGTTGGACAACATATGAGAGGTCAGGCCGAGTATGAGTAAGATAGTTGAGCTTACCAATTAGACGACGATAGGAAGTAGGATCAGCAATGTGTTCATCAGAATGAGAGGAAAGCTTAATAGAAGGATCCAATAGAGAAGAGACAAGAGGCAAATGATCACAGTCGAACTCAGAGAGTAGTTCAAAAGTGAATTTTCGTTGGGTGATAATCAAACCTTGAGCTTCCATGAAGATTTCAAGTCCTAAAAAGTAGTGCAAAGAGCCCAAATCTTTGACCTTAAACTCATCATCAAGGAATAATTTCAACTGAGTGATGGTGACAGCATCATCACTTGTGATATTAATGTCATCGACATAAATGACAATGACAGTGAGAAGACCATCTGAATACTTGTAAAATAGGGAGTAATCATTGAGGGAATGAATAAATCCTTTAAATTGTAAAGTATCTAATAATCTTGCAAACCATTGTCGAGAAGCTTAGCGCAAATCATCCAAGCCTGCAGGAAATTTCATGTAGACCTCTTCATTAAGGTCTCCATGGAGAAACGCATTGTTCACATCTAATTGATAAATAGGCCAGTCCTTCTTAGTAGCAATTGCTAGAAGACAACAGATTGTTGTCATCTTCACAACAGGTGAATAAGTCTTGGTAAAATCAATCCCAGCTCTTTGAATATCACCACGGACCACGAGTTGAGCCTTAACTCTTTCAATGCTTCCATCAATGTTTCACCTTAGAAACCTATTTACAAGGTAGAGCCCTTTTACCTTTAGGTAGCTCTACAACATCCCAAGTCTTGTTGGCAATCAAAGCATTGATCTTATCATCCATAGCCACCTGCCAACTTGGGTGCAAAACAGCTTGTGCATAGCTATTAGGTTCAACAATGGGAGAAAAAGAAGTGACCACTTGTTGGTTAGCAGAAGACAAAGCCGTGAAAGGTAAAATGGGTGGATGGATGGGAGCAGATAAACAAGAAAAAGTAACATCAGTGAGGAAAACATTATTGCAATAATAATCATTTAAGTAAGCAGGTTGCTTATGAGTTCTAGAGGATTTTCGAGGTGAATGTAGGGGTACAGAAGGAGGAGCGAGTTGAATAGAACTGGTTGATGAACCAGGTTCATAGATAGAGAAACCAGGAGAGTCAACAAAATCGAGTTGGGTTAAAAGGACGCTGATTACAGGATCCTGAAGTGGAATAGGATCACCACAAGGAGATTCATACACTGGAAGATAGGGAAAAGAGGAAAATATAGGTCTGCAGGAGGAAGTAGATTTGGAAGGAAAAATATATTCATGAAAATGGATGTCCCTTAACACAAACAATCTTTTGGAATCCAAAGATAAAGGTTAAAGTAGATGCATAACAAAGACAACCAAAGGTCTTAAGAAAATGGTACTTAGGAGGGGAACCAAACAAGATTTCATGAGGAGTTTTACCATTGAAGACTCTAAAGGAAACCTGTTAATTAATAAAGTAGCGGTTAGGAGACATTCGCCCCCATAGGAAATAGGAACATTGGATTGGAACAACAAAGCTCTAGATGTTTCTAAAAGATGCCTATGCTTTTTTTTTCCCACAATTTCATTTTGTTGTGGAGTGGAGATGCAACATGTTTGATGTAAAATCCCCTGAGAAAGAAGAAATTCAGAGGCAATGGTTCCCTTTCCCAATTCTAAGGCATTATCAGACTGGATGGATTTCACTTTGCTGTTAAACTGCCTTTGGACCATAAAAATAAATTGTTTTAGCATTGGGAAAGCATTAGCTTTGGTACTCAAAAGGTAGGTCCAAGTAGCTCTGCTAAAATCATCTACTATGGTGAGAAAGTATTTAAATCCATTGTAAGTTGAATTCTTATAGGGACCCCATATGTTAATGTGAATTAATTCAAATATAAGCTTGGTTTTGATAGTACTTATAGGAAAAGGTAATTTGGTTTGCCTAGCAAAAGGACAAATGTCACAAGTATAATTAGAATCAGATTTAGAAAAAGTAAATAGCTTGCTCATTGATGAAATAGGGAGATGCCCCAACCTTACATGCCATAAATGGAAAACAGAACTATCTTTACTAGATAGGGAATTACAAGAAGGAAAACTATGACTAGAAAGGGAAACTGCAGCTTTTTTGGAATGACTTTGAGACTTGAAGGAATAATTGATAGAGACCATTCTTAGCTTCACCAAGAACCAGAGGCCTCTTTAGTGAAGGGGCCTACAAAACACATTTAGTGGATGAGAAACTGATGAAACAACTTAATTGAATGCACATCTTATGCACAGATAAAAAATTAAATTGAATTAAGGAATATATAGAACATCATGAATAAAAAAAATCAGGAAAAAGAGCAACAATTCCTGAATGGGTGCTCTCACACTAGAGGAATTAGGTAAGGTAACATTAATGGGTTGAGATAGAGCTTCAAGAGCATGAAACATGTTTGAATCGGAACACATGTGTTGGGATACACTCGAATCTAAAATCCAGGGTTTAGAATTGAAGGAGAGTAAGCATGAGGCGGAAGGGTTACCAGCATAAGCAACTATTGCACTTTGGTTGGCAAGGTCAGCATCTGGTTGAGTGACCTTGGCCTGATTCAATAAATGAATCAGCTGAGAAACCTGTTCCTGAGTCAACTGACTTCCAGCATTGCCTGCAAAATTGGGGAGAGAACTGGGAAAATAGGGTAATTCAGAAGGTACCACAACATTGCTCCTGATCGTATTTAGATCCCTTTTGGTGTTAGTGAACTTAAAATCATTGGGAAAACTAATGATTCTATAGCACTTGTCAACAGAGTGCCCCACTTTCTTACAATGGGAACAAATCAATGATGAATTACCCTTCTTAGACTTGTATTCAGGTGTTTGCAACGTGTTCCCATGTCGAGGATACTGGGGTGGTCCACTTCGATCAGCCACTAAATAAGAAGAATGATTTCCTGCAGGATAAGAAGAAACATATATCTCTCTTTGTTTCTCATCTTGAATGAGGAGAGAGTAAGCAAGGCCGACAGATGGTAAGGGAGAGATCATCAAGATGTTGCTTCTTACAGCAGCATAGGCCTCACTCAACCCCATAAGGAATTGAATGAGCCTCTTATCTTGTTATGCCTTCACGATTTTCTCCTTTCCACCACAATCACAATTGCAAGAAAAAATGGCCTTAGTGTTCAAGGTATCAAGTTCATCCCATAACCCCTTGATTTTGGTATAGTAAGCTGCAATGTTGAGTGATCCTTGGAAGAAATCACTCATCCCTTTTTGCAGGTGAAAGAGTTAGGTTCCATTTGATTACCCAAACCTGATCTCAAGATCATTCCAGAGTTCTTCAGCTGTTTTGAAGTAGAGGACACTATCAGTAGTATCCCTAGAGAGTGAATTCAACAACCAGCTGGTGACCATGTCGTTACACCTGTTCCATGATTGTAGATCTAGACTACTAGCTGCAGGGGACTTGCAACTTCCATTAGTGAAGCCCAACTTGTTTTTAGCTGAGAGAGCGATGAGCATGGATTTTCTCCATCCTCTATAACCCTTTCCTTCAAATGTGGAGTTTACCAAGGACATCCCTGGTGAATCAGAAGGATGAAGGAAATAGGGACTGCTTTGATCCATAATTTTGGATACAATAGAGGGAGAAGTCGACTCAGTGGTAGAAGAATTAGTCATTGAAGAAATGGAGAGTGAAGGATCTTCAATGGTGCTCTGATACCATATAGAAGATTAGAAGAACATTGAAAGCAAATGTGGGAAATTTTCTGAGTGCTTTTCATTGAATTAGAATCAGCTATTTAATCTAATAAAATATGGCAGAACTGTAAATTAATGTGAAGAGCTAACAAACTTGTCTCTTATCTAACTAACTTTGTACACCTATACAAATTCTAGAATCATCTAAGAAAAGGAACAAATGAACATTATGCTATATACAAAATGAATGGAATAGATGAAATGTAATGGACTATGACTGTGTGGGCTTTCTGGGTCGAGTATGTTGGTCTGAATATTGGGTCGAATTTGGCTTTAGGAACAACTCCTGCGACCCGGTCCTTTTGTTCATCATGACAAGGAAGTTCATTTCCTGCTTCATTATGCTTCAGATGAGAATCATCATTTTCAACATTAATTAGCATTTAGCACAATTGGAAGTTATTGAGTTTATAACATTAAATAGGGGAAGAGGACCTTTTGATCATCCAGTTTCCTAAGCTCTTAAACGCCACTGCAGAAGAGGCCCGAATTCACCATTGCTAAACAAGAAAAAGCCAAAAAGTTTTCATGTGGAAATCCTTATGAGTAATGTTTGGTGGAGCTAAGCAGGGTGTTAAGTGCTCCAGCTTTGAATCAAATAAACCATTTTTTGGCAGGTCGATTTGTTGCATTTGGATCAGCGAGAGTATATCTTGTGGCCCTTTTAATATCGATATATGAGTAAAAAGTCAACACTAATTATGTTTATGGAAACGTGGTGTAAGTGTGCATTTTTTAGAGTCAATATCTCAAAAGATCACTCAACTGTAAGAATTTATCTTGTAAAGTCATTAAACTTTGTTTAATATCAACAAAATCACTCAACTTAGACATTTGTATTAATAAAATCACTCAACTCAATTTATCATTAAAAAAAATAACATAGATAAATAAATTATTTTTATGCCATGTAAATATGAAGTCCATAAATAAATAAAATTTTGAAAAAATCAACAAGATTTTTTATGAATAAACTTAAAAATTATATAAGGATATTACTATATAATTAAAATGAATTATGATGGGCTTTTTCCAAAAAAAGGAGAGAGAAAAAACCCGTAAAAAATTGTCATGACAAATAATTGTGGGATACATGATTTTTTATCGTATAAAAAAATGATATAAACGTTGGCTTAATAACTGCAACTCTGCAAATATTAATCAGTTGCGGTCATTGAATTATAAAAAAAAAATTGACGTCTTATAATTTTTTTTGTTGCAATCATTAAGCCTGTGATAACAACAGTAATATTTATTGGTAGGGTAACGTTCATCCTGGTACCTTTTAAATTTTGCATAATAATATTATAATATTTATTTCACTAATTAAATTTATTCTTAAATATTTACATATTTATTTTGCTATGTCATTTTTTTTTAATAATAAAATTAATTGAGTGATTTGATCGATACAAAGGCCTAAATTGAATGATTTTATTTTTATAAAACATAGTTCAATGACTTAATTAAATAAATTATTAAAGTTGAATATTTTATTGATATAAAAATATAAGTTTAATGATTTTATTGATATAAAACAAAGTTCAACTTAAAGTTGGGTGATCTTTTAAGATACTAACTCCATTTTTTATGTATTGGGAAAGAAAATATAATTCAATTGATGAGAGAGATTCAAATTTGGAAGAGAAGGGTAAATTTGACAAATAAAATTTCATTTCTAGTGTGAACTAGGGCTGGGCATAAACACCGAAAAACCGAAATATCGAATCGAACTGAATTATTTCGATATTTCGGTTTTCGGTTTTCGGTATTCGGTATATGTTTTTGTATCTTTTGGTATTTCGATTCAGTTTTCGGTATGTAATTTTTGTATTATTCGGTACTTTGGTTTACCGAAATACATTATATTATAATATATATTAATATTATATTAATTATTAATACTCCCTCCGTTTCACAAAGAATGATTTAGTTTGACTTGACACGGAGTTTAAGAAAATAAAAAAGACTTTTGATTCGTGTGGTCCTAAATTAAAGTTATGTTAAGTATATAAAATTGCCCTTTGATCTTGTGGCATTAAACATGTCGCGTGGAAAGCAGAAATTAAAATATTAGCAAAAAAAGATAGAGGTTATTCTTTTTTAAACAAACAAAAACGGAATGGAGGTCATTCTTTTTTAAACGAAGAAAATATTAAATAATAAATATTATAATTTAAATTTAAAACAAAATTAGGTCTTTACAGTAGCCGCAACACTCAGCAGCACGCACACTAGTCCGCAGTCGACCAGCGTCCAGCAGCAGGCAGCAGGCAGCAGCCGACCACTTTCCAGTTTTCACACAGGAGCCGACAACTTTCCACATTCTGCAACCGACCGGCAACCATCAGCGATCGACCGGCGACTACCATCAGGTATTGTATTTGATAGATTGATTATAACAGATCCATAACAAAAAAACTGAACTAACAAAAATCGAATCGAAAAAACATAAACCTGAAATAATAAAAACTGAACCGAATCGAATAATTTTGGTTCGGTACTCGGTACGTGTGGAACAAGAATCGAAAATCGAAAAAATAAAAAAAAAATTGAAATCGAACCGAATTACCGAATGTTCGCCTCTAGTGTGAACATGCAATCTAACTCCATTCTGGCCATTATGGCCGGATTTGGCTCCTGTCCAATGCCTTTCCATCCAGTTGGTCCAGTCCCCCTTTAATCTGCTACCATTTGTCACATAATGATCTAAGGGTCAATAATTATTTAACCAAAACAACCTCTTAAACCATGGTTAAGCTACAATATCTTTTTTAATTTCTTTTTGTTCCATATTAATGACATGTATATAGGAGAGGATCTTTTTGATCAATCACTACTCTGTTTTCTTTTTTTCAACTTTTTTTTTTCACGTTCTTTCCAACAATTAATTAATTTCCATCACAAACTCAATTTCTTTCAAACTAAAAACTCCATTATTTTCATATTATTTAATAACTCTTCCCAGATTTCTCTATACATTCAACTTCTTAACAAAATTGAAGTGCATTACAATGGCCACAAGAAATTTCTACAGCTAAATAATATTATTGTTCTTGTTTCTCGCTATCAGACGGTTAAGAGAGAGTAAGAGATTTCTTCGATTATTATATAGGTGTTCGTAATACGAGATGAAAAACTATATAGTAACTTAGTTTTACTCAGTTAACCAAGAACAGGAAATTATTGTTTCCTCCATTATTGTTTCTCAACTACTAAGTGCAAATAGCTTCTGCCCATTTACTTTCACTCTTTATCACTTATTAAGGCCTAAGCAATACAAGCCAAAATGCACCAAAAGAAATCACTTTTGACAATCAAATAAGCAACACAACAAACTTGCATTAAATTGTAGATCGTAATTAAAATTATTCAAGCCAAATACACCAAAGAACTCTCTGTTATTGCCTCAACAAACAATAACCAAACCTCAATTAAATTATCAATTGTCAATATGATGACGATAAACTGCCACTAGATTGTTCCAAAAAAATAAATAACTGGTGGGAAAACAAATTTCAACAACCATGAGTGGGTTATGGCCTTGACGACAAAAAATGGAAAGAAAAAACTTAATTCACAAATGCGAAAGTCAATTGCACACTGGAATAAAATCTATGAAAGAAAATAACAATGCCAAAGAAGTATACATGTCAACTTTGAGATCATGATTATGATCACTTAAATCACCATCACTATGTAACCTCTGCTTTGATGAAGGTACCGCAATCAATGTTGAGAATACTTGTTAAAATTTGGAAATGAAACATCCTGCAATTGATATATTATATGGTGAATAACATCACTTATTAGAAATATACATATATATGCAAAGTATTAAAAATTCTGTTCACTAACTCTTAAGAGTTGAGTCAAACTTTCATTAGATGAATATCCTTGAGACAACTGAGAAGGACACAATGGATGAAAACTTCCTTCTGTCACGTCCTATAATTTAAAACATAACATAAGTTTCACATTATTATAATAAACAAGAAATAAATGAGATGTCGTGAGATACCATAGTGTTTGATGTATCTAATAAAGCTGTATAAGGGACTTGAAAATGTGGAAGGTGATCTAACTGCTGATCAGCTTGGCATTGAAGAGATTTTGGCAATGAAGTCCTACTTTTCTTCTTGGACTTTTCCGTGAAGCTCTTTGGCCGAGTATTAGAACGACGAGTTGGTTCCTTTCTTTTTAATCCAGTCACCTTTGTAAAATTTGTATTGTCAATAAATACTATTTCATTGGGCTCATTTTGAGTTGTATTGCTTGGAGCTGACTTATCAAGTGATTCCTTTCTCTTCTTTATATCTTTTAGCTTCGCAATCATCTCATTCGCACCATTTACAACCAATTCATACCCTTCTTTAGATTCTGAAGCTTCACTTGAAATTTGGACAAAAGTATGGCATAAATGCCTATACCTTGCAGTAACTTCAACTTTTGGATCAATGTCTTTTTCTTCTAGAATGGCATCCATCTCGTTTATATTTGTAACATCTTTTGTCCACCTCTTTAGTATATATTGTATGGGAATCCTATCCTTTATATTCAATGTGTCCAGGATCTTTAAAGCATGCCTACATAGTATACCCAAATATTCAAATAATTTACAACTGCAAGAAACTTGAGTTATTGATCTCTTAACAGTCACGACATGTTCCTTAACACTTCCAAGCGTGCTAACATTATAGGTACATAACTCTCCTTCATTATAGGAGTCATTTACTGAAATCAGTAATGACCTTTCCCATTCACTTTGGAACATGTCAAATATCGTTGGGGTGTATACTTCCGTAGCATGAATCAATAAAGGAAGTTTAACCTTCAAAATAGGTATGCTTTGAGTCATGTCAAAATTAGACTTATTCTCATTGGTGCGCTTATCATCGACTAATCTTTCAAAATGCTTAAAAAATTGAACAATATCCAAATCTGATTTCAAATATCCTCTTAAAGATCCATTAAACCTCTCACTTAATTGTGTGCTTCGCATACCTGCTGAGAATGTATTTCTTCTGTATGTCATATACCATTTCTCTCTTATAGCAAATGTGGTTTTCAGCCAACTGTTATCCGCAAGATCATATTTGTCAAGCATTTCCTGCCATGCACTTAAGAAATTCTCTTCATACTCATAATCATAAAGCAATTTGCTAAAATCTTTTGGAAATGATGCATTATCTCTAAAAATATGACTAAGATGTTTAAACGTATTCTTTTTCAAGTGCCATACACAAAGGCGATGATACGTCTGTGGCATTACTAATGAGATAGCAGAAGATATAGCAGGATCTTGATCAGTAAAAAATGTTTGTGGTAATCCTAAAGAATTTATTAAAAAGCCATTCAAATGATTCAGTTGATTCTTCATATAAAAGGGTTGCACCAAATATAACCATTTCCCTATGATTATTCAAACCAACAAACAATGCCAAAGGTCGATACTCTTTATTTGTTCTATATGTTGTATCAAAGGAAACAACATCTCCATAAATCTTATAATCTCTTATCATCTTTCCATCGGCCCAAAATACATTATTTATCAAACCATCATCATCTAATTGTAAAGAATACCGAAAAGCAAGATCTTCAAGTATTCTTTTCTCAAAATAGTCTACCAAACTACGAGCCACTACATGTTTCAAGCTTTCTTTTCTTTTATCCCGAAGATAATTATTTAGATCTCTCTTTGTGTAACATCAAAAAGATTCTCCTCCAACTTGACGAGCAGCATAATCAAATGAAGCTTGTATTCCTGAATCATCTAATAAGTCAATTTCATATGCTTGAGCAACTTTTATCTTTCTTTGTGAGGGTAACAAATGAGCCAAAGAAGGAGAAACAAGAGGATGATTATGTTTCTTTTCAAATGAAGTGATGCGAAACATTTCATTTAATTGACGATTAATAATAATATGAGCTAAGCACCCCGTTCTAGTTTCCTGCCTATGTTTTTGAACCACCATATCTCGTTTGATTTTGTTTCTATACCCTTGTTTATAACATGTAAACTTTCTTGAAGTCACACACCCTTGGGCTTTGTTTTTGTTAGCATATTCTTTCCTTATGCTAAAACCAATTGCATTAGCGTATTCATTATAGTAATCATATGCATGCTCATCCGAATCGAATTCCATTCCAAGTTTTATGGACAAATTACATTCACTTTGAGACTCACTAGATCCAATCTCCATAAATCTAAAATACAAAGAGTATATATAAGATAAACAATCGATAATCTTAAAGCTAAAGAGAAATGCAATCTTAAATTTAAGAAAATTGATTATAAAACCAATTTGAATAATATATTACATAACATATATGGGGGGAATAATACGTGAGATGAGACTATACATGATTCTAATTTCAAGGAATGAATAGAAAGAAAACTTAGGCATCATGTTTTGTATATACTTGGCGGGAATTTTTTTGGCTGACAAGAAACATGGAGTGAACCCAACTTAGAAAAACATGTAGAATAATATACAAAAACTCTTATTAGTTCACAACAACAAAAAACAGAGTAGAGTGAATAACTGAAATACGTAGTAGGAGCTTTGAAGTCACTTTCAAAACTAGGCTAATTTCCGAGGGCATATGATATTAGTGATTTTCGACAACTTCAATTCAATTGATTTTGCAAGTCTACATGGCTGAACACTTGAACTTCACATACATAGCACAAACAAACATAATTCTAACATGTTATTCTTATTTCTTACATATCCCAACCTATCTAATAAATCTCAACTAGAATTTTTCTACCATCATATTTACCTTACCTTAACTAAAAGTAACACACATTATAGCCATACAACTCCTCTCCATCCCATTAAAGACACAAAAATCAAAGGTTATAATTTCAATCCACCAATTATCAAGCTTGTTATTGTTTCTTTTAAGAATGCTTTATTATGTTCTTTTAGTATTAACTATGGCTTCTTCAATTTTGGGAATAACCTTTCTACCTTTTTAGATAAGAGTAAGATTTGCGTACACGCTATTCTTCACATACCCTACTTATGAGATTACACTAAATATGTTGTTGATTTCCGACAACTTCAAAGTGACATGCTACTTTGATATTCCAACAACTTCAAGTTGTAACTTCACAAGCACCATTGTTAGAAAATGTTTGTGAACTTTATTAAATTTATGCTGTGTGCTTAAGAATATTAAATACTCACATTTTCGGAATTTCATTTTTACATAATATACCCATAAGATCTAATTGAGACATTTTATCGAACACATTGCATACACTTTTTCACACTGAAAATTGCAACTACAAGAAGAGCGTAAGAACAACGAATAACAAACCTTCTTTTGTGTTGTCTCTTCTTGTTGAGAAAAAAATATGTTCACCAACTGATTTTTCTTGATCTTTTTGATCTTCTGTTGTTGTCACTAGTAAACGATTTAATCTTCTCTGTTTGTTGAGTCTTGTATCTTTCTCTCTTGAACATATATTGTCCATGGTAATCAAATCTTTTTTCCAGTAAAAGATAATTGCCTCAACAAATTTTTTGGATTCAGGAATTAGCAGAAAAAATTTCAGCGACCCTCTCGGATTTCTTTTCTATCTTTGAGAATTCAGCGGTAAGCCAAAAAGATATTGTAGCTTAACCATGGTTTAAGAGGTTGTTTTGGATAAATAATAATTGACCCTTAGATCATTATGTGACAAATGACAGCAATTAAATGGGGACTGGACCAATTGGATGGTAAAGGCACTGGACAGGAGCCGAATCCATTATGGCCAAAAGGATTTTTGACAATTAAATACAACATAGAATTTCTTTATGTTTTTATCATGGTCAAACACATGCAGACCCTTAAATTTGTCCATAAATGACTTGTTCCATTTTAATCCTTTAACTCCAATTTTTATGTTTCATTTAGGCACTTCTAAGTGATGTGTAGAGTGTGTGCATCACACTTTCTCTAAGAGAGTGGAAGATTAAAAAAAAAAGTATTTTTTAAAAAATAATAAAATATTAATCCTTCAACTCTAATTTTTTTATGTACCATTTAAACATAAAATACTAATTTATAATTTTTTTTATTTCTATATATGCTCTTCAACTGCAATTTTGCATTTTAAAAATCGGCGTTCATCTGTTAGTTATTGTAAAAAATTAAAATTGACGGATGATCATTGATTTTTTTTTTTTTAAAAGAAGTAACAATTTCTTTTTTAGAGTTTCCCTGTATTTTTGCGTGAAAAATAACCGACGAAAGTGCGTCAATTTGCTTTCTTAAGAAAATCAATGACAACCCAACGAAGTCTACCGAGTTTCAACATTTTTTATAGTGTTATTAATTAGCAATGAAAGTGAGTTTTTTTTTACTCGTATTTAGTTGAATGAAAAATTAGAAAGCTGGTATTTGAGTTAGTCCAAATAGACTAGATATGGAAAAAAAAAAAAGATGTGTTATTTAATTAAATTTATTGTTTTAAAAAGAAAACCAGCACATCGCAGATTATTTTTTTCACAAAATAATGTACAGAAAGTCTAAAAAAATATTTTTTAAATAAATTGATGTTCATCCATTATTTTTATTTTTTTTTTAAAAAAATATATGACGTTGATTTTAAAATGAAAAAGTGGAAATGAAGAACATAAATAAAAACGAACAAATCATAAATTTAGTACTTTCTGTTCAAATGGTACTATATAAAATAGAGTTGAAGGATTAAAATGGAACAAGGCTAAGTTAGCATGTCAAAATGAAAAATTGGGGCAAGTTAGAAGAGTTGTGTATGTGTTTTTAATTGGCTTTTGTGCCATGTCATAACATGTGAAGTACACACATCTCACTTTGTTGATTCTTTGGAAAGAAGTACCTAAATGGAATGGAACAAGGTTGAGTTGAAGTGTCAAAATGAAATTTAGGAACAAGTTTAAGGGTCTGCATATGTATTTGGCCTTTTATCATTCAAGCAGTCAAATTTAGCGCGTTCAGACCACAATAACATCTTCTTACATATCGTGTTTCAAGTGAATTGATACAGCATTCTGACATTGCTTCAAAATCCTAAAGGTGATGAAAGCCTCTTGAAGAAATGGGGGGGAAGAAACAGAGTAAGAATAAAGTTAAAGAGTTATTAGGGAAGGTTGAATCTTTTAATGGGTGGGTGGGTATGCTTAGGTGGACGTCTATGTGACTTTATAAGTTACACATTGGCTGCCACATATTAATTATTCTATTAAAAGGAAGGGTAGAAGTGATCCAATAGTTATACGGGAGGGATAGTTTTGAGTCCAAAAATAATTGAAGGGTATATTTGGGCTACTTCGAATAGTTGAGGAGTGTGGTTTTGACCCTCTTCCATTGATAAAAATAATTTTCTCATTATGCTAATTTACTTCATTATAGAACATCATAAGCTTATATACTTATTTAGTATTTCTCTTTTTTTTTCGTCCAAAAAATAATGTTTATGCTTTTATGAAAAAATTATTACATGAATTAAAAAAATATCATGATTTTTAAAGAAGTAAAAAATAAAGTTGATAATGAAAAAATATAATAAACATTTTAAAGATATAATTAAGATAAAGAGGGGGAATTTGATTATTATTCGGGAGGGGGTTGATTTTAAAAGCAAAGTTTCACCCCATTTTTATACAACAATGATACCGTAGGCGTTTCTAGACGCAACCTATGCATATACATATTTTATATAATAATAATATTAAATTATTTCTATAGAATTCCTATACAAATACGTATTACATAAAGTAATTATACATTTTCTATACACATTCTATATATACAACCTTTAGCTACCAGGTTATAAAAAAAAAGTAAACAATAATTAAAGAAGAAGAGAAACTATATATGAAGATGAGATAGAAAGAGGGGGAGAGAGACGAGAGAGGGGGGATGCCTCACCTCAAGAAAAATCATAGAAAAACAGTTCGGGAAAAGGAAATACGGAAATATAGAAGCCCTGACAAAATACTAAAGATAACATAATAAAGTACTCTGCAAAAAGAACAACAAATCCAACAAAATAATAATAATATAATCGAACTACAAGAAACATCATATAGTAATAGGAATCGAAGACCAAGAAACTACTATGACTCCTAGTATGGAAGGATTAGTAAGACAATTCTCAACCATCTACTAGCTTTCTATCCTAATTCGTGTCCTCCATAACCTTCTATCTAACATCACACCATCGATCAGCTGAAGGTACGTGCATATACACATGTTATTAAAATTTTGGATCCGCATCTGATGCATGCTTTTCTCTGTTCGGAAAAAGAATTACGGAGTGAAGAAGCCACGGCGAAAAAAGAGATAGCATGACAAAACATTATGAGAAAAGAATAATAACCACAATAAAATAATAATATATATAATCGAACTACAAGAAACAACAAATATAGCAACATAATTCATCAAAGACCAAGAAACTACTACGACTGCTAGTATGGAAGGATAAGTGAGACAACTCTCAACTATCTTCTAGCCTTACCCTAATTCGGGTCCTTCATAGCCTTCTATCTAATATCACATCCTCGATCAGCTGAAGGTTACGTGCATATACACATGTTATTAAAATTTTGGATCCGCATCTGATGCATGCTTGTCTCTGTTCGGAAAAAGAATTATGGAGTGAAGAGGGCACGGCAAAAAAAAAAAAAGATAGCATGACAAAACATTATGAGAAAAGAACAATAACTACAACAAAATAATAATATATATAATCGAACTACAAGAAACAACAAATATAGCTACATAATTCATCAAAGACCAAGAAATTACTACGACTACTAGTATGGAAGGATAAGTGAGACAACTCTCAACTATCTACTAGCCTTACCCTAATCCGAGTCCTTCATAGCCTTATAGCCTTCTATCAAAGATCACATCCTCGATCAGCTGAAGGTACACATATACACATGTTATTAAAATTTTGGATCCGCATCTAATGCATGCTTGTCTCTGTTGCTCCATTGAGGTCTCATTCTTGGAGAAGCTGCCACTACACTATTCTTCACACAACATGGCTTGGGTTTTATCCTCCATGGAATAAACATGTCAAATCCACATGATATTGTTGCCTTAGGAGAAAAATTATATGTTCTTCTTCCATTAATTTGCTCATCCTCTAGTAATTTCTTCCTATTATTTTCCAAGGCAGATGAAATAGCTAGTTCCTTTGCATCTTTAAGAAATCTTTGAATGATGAAATCTGGTACTGCTGGCTTATTGGTGCACCAGTCGTAACATTCCTCATGAACAACCTCCTTATTCGATTTTCTATATTCCGTCTCATCATTAATCATGTCGTCTATCGACTCATCCCCTAAGGAAAAAACATCAAGAGCATCTGAGAATGCATCATGATTGTCAATATTCCTTATAACATCATGATCATCATTGTCAATATCACCATCATAGACCTCATCGTACGATTTAGTAGTTGTAGTAGTACTACTTGCACCTAATAATTGATCTTTTGTTGTATGCCACATACATGGTGGCAATTTTGGAGGTGGTACAATTTCAATGTTTGTTGCTAACCTCATTTCTTTTGGTTTTCCAGGGCTTTGTTCCCAAGAAAATGGCACTCTATTAAAAATATCAATTGAAAGTTGATTGGGACAAGAAAATGATTTTTCACTAGAACGTCTAGTTGACAAGAGAGGAGCACTAAAATCTAATTTTCTTGTACATTTTTCTTTTTTCTCTTCTTCTACTTGTAGTTGTTTTTCCATGGATTTCAAGATATTGGATGTATAACAAATGGAGATAATTGAACACTTTGAGTGGCTATTTGTGAGAGTAAGGTTAAAAAGTTAAGTCATAATTATTAATAGTTGTAATGGTAACTATGGGCTTCTCGTGGTGTTTGAGCTAAAAAAGTGTAACTTTTATTTGGTCATGTCACAGGTTACTTAAGAGAAGAAACATTTTTATGCCACATGGCTTTTAAATGTACTTTTGTGCTAGTGCCAGAATATCTTGAAGTATGAATGATGATTACACATTTTTTGTTGCATTAAAGGAAGATTTTTCGTACAAAAAATATATTTTTATGTAAAAAGTTAGTAGAATGTTAACAAATGTTAAATTTAGAACCAATAATTTCAGAGGTTAAAATTGGTTAGATTTTAGAGGTTGAATGTGTGAAATTAGTTCTTGGGCCTAACTCACACCCCAAAAGCTCACTCAATGAGAGGAGAATTGTCCAAGCCTTATAAGGAGTCCACACATCTCATTAACCACCAATCGCATTAAATTTAATCTTGAATTCACCTATGACTTTGGCGTCTGGAACCAAAAGGGCAACAAAATTTTTCAAAAATTCCAAAAGGACAACTAAATTATTTATCAAACCAAAAGAGCAATAAATTTTAACGGCGTCTAAATCAGACCGTTTCCGCCGCAAAGCACAGAAATCCATGCTCCTTACAATGCTATGACTGCTTTTTGCCTTGTAAGACTATGACAACTTTTAACCTTACAAGGCGCAGGCCCACCTGCGTTTTGCAGGCTGCTTTTTAAAAAAAAAAAATCGTTTTCTGAATTGAGTAAAAAATTTGGGAATCGAATTTTTTCATTGGTTTTACTTTTATTTTAAATTAAACTACTGACCCTAATTATTTTAATTCCCTTGTAACCAGAAGTAGAAAAATATTTTATGTAAGTTGTGTTCTTCTTTTTAGAATTTTGTACACTAATTACATGATAAGTTAGAAACTTCTTGCTAGATAGATGAGAACAAACGAGAGAATTAACAAGAAAAAGAAAAATAAAAAGAAGAAGAAGAAGAAGAAAATAACGCTTTTTAATTATCTGACTTCCCAGATTTGCAACTTCTGGTGAGGTGTCTCTATGTAATAAATTAGGAACTTGAGTAATTGTAGACAAAATTAAATGTATTGTTTCATAATGCCAGTAAATAAATAGTAGGTGTATTTCCTAATTTGTTGTTTCATATTAGACGTGTCAAATGAACAGATTGAGCTAATTAATGTGAAAGGATTAATATGTTTTGAGTTAGTACTTAATAAACAAACGGATTATTGATCCGCTAAAGAGGTACTTGAGATAAATGGGTGGACTAACAATACAAGACTAACAATACAAAACTTAACATTAACATAATTCGGTACATAAGTTTGTGAAGATTCACAATTATAGGGGATCAAAACTGTATATGTTGATTAATTAAATATCAAAATTGAAATTAATTAATATTTGAAGGATTAAAAGTGCAAATTTCCCTAATTATTTTGGTGTCAAATTAAATTACATCACAGACGGAGGAAAAAATATTTATTATCGATTATATTAATGTTGAGTAATACATCTCTGGAGGACAAAAAATCTGTCATTTGATCACCCATTTGAAACCTTTTCTTTGAAAGTTCTTTAGAAATTAAACTCCACGTAAACCGTGTCATACAAATTGAAGAGATTTTCTTGGGACGATATATAGCTTGATCTAGATAATCAGTGTTTAATGCACAAAACATTATGGTATTAGTATATCAGGTGTTGGAAATGATCATACCTAAGAGGTATAACATTGATAATATGCCATGGTATAAATATTAGTGAACTAGTGATTATTTTCGCTACTCAATTTATAATTTGACCAAAGATATTAAATTCAGGAGGAAATATAAAAGATGAGATTTGTGGAAAACAAACAATATATTGCTCATTTGATGACACTTGAATGATAAGATCAAATAATATTAAGTGCCAAGTGCACTTGCCTCCAATGTAGTTAACAAGTATATATGTGGTTTATAGAGACATTCCATGAGATGTTTTTGTTAATGGGAGACATATAAGACTGTTTTAGGCCATGTTAAAATAGTCACTTAATCAACACGCCTGACTAATCATAATTAATTTTGTTTTATTAACAACAAAGCAAATGAAAGATTTTTCAATCTTTAATATATTAACTAATCATCAGACGACAATTAGTACCACCAAACTAAATTATAGAAATGTCCAGTTATTAGGATTTGACACCTAGCTTTGGCTTCTTAGAATAAAATAAATAAAATGTTATCCACGTGGTAACTGGTAAGTATTTCTTCATTTTTAATCAGAGGTCTTGAGTTCGAGTCTTCTTGATACGGAATCATTTTTATTAAAGAGCATTTTATCTATTTCGACGTGAATTCAGATTTAATCAAGTTTCGATATAAATACCGAATAGTAGCCGAAAAACAAAAAAAAAAGATCATATAATGTTCCCATTAAGAACTCTTATCAAAAAAATTTCATAAAGTAATTTAAATAACGTACTAATCAATGTGAGTGGTGACACGCCACGCACCCACAAACTCCAACCCCACCAAATCCTCTATTAAGGAAATTAAATAGATGCAATTTCTTAAAATTGTTTAGATGAGATGTTTAATATGATATAAGAAGATAATTTATTTTTCATGTCAATTTTTTTGAATGATAAATTTATATGAGTGATTTTATTGATACAAATGTTTAAGTTGAGTGATTTTATAAATATAAAACAAAGTTCAATAACTTTGCTACATATATTTTCAAAGTTAAGTGACATTTTGAGATATTAATTCATTAAACTATATGTAAAGGTTGGAAGACATTAATCCTTTTTAGTGATATTAACATTAAGAAAAATAGCAATATTAGAAAATACAGAATTAACGACACACAAATTTCGTAGTTAAATAATTAAAATTTTGTGTTAATTTTATTTAGCTATAGATTATAAGAAAATTCGCAAGGAGTTTTGATTAGCACCGATAAATTCCTTAATTCCATATTTTCTAATAGTGTAATAAACATTCTCAAATTTAATTTCATGCCAAGAAAACTGTCCTAATCGAAGGGGGTTCAAAATCTGAAGAACTAAATACACGGACTAATCGAAGGGGGTTCAAAATCTGAAGAACTAAACACACGGACTAATCGAAGGGGGTTCAACATCTACTATGTATACATAAAAAATAATTTTAACTAGGGGGTACAAAACCGAATCAAACCCCAAACCGAGTCAAACTAAAAAAAAAAACCCGATTAGTGGTTGGTTTGACTTGGTTTGGTATTGAAAAAAAAAAAAACCCGACTATATTTGGGTTGGTTTGGTTTTAACTAAAAAAAAAACAATCCCAAACCAAACCAACCCGACATTATATATATGATTTTAAAATTTTATTTTATACATAAAAGTATTTACTTTGATATAATTTTTAAATATTTCTTATATTTTTTCATAGTTTTTATCTTTTAATATATTATTTCAAGTTTGAAACTTAAAATTCTGAATGGTTCAATAAAGATTATAGTCCACAGATATTGGTAATTATAATAAAACTTAAATCAAAATCAAATTAATACTAATGCAAAATGAAAATCAATACAACACTAAGAATGACAATAATATTGAATATTTGTTCTTTGGTTTTACATTGGTTTAGACAATTCAAATACATAATCTAATTTTAATTTCCTTTAATATTTAGTCATGTAACTAATACTTATTAAACTTATTTTAGCATGATTTAGTACTTTTAAATTATATCATTTTCATTATGACTTGTTAATTTGCAATATTTGTTTTACGTGATTTCATTATTATTTTTTTGTTGGATATTTTAGTGTCATTATTACTCATATCATATTTTGTGTTTTTTCTTAAGAAACACCTTAGATAGTTGTATTTTGATAGGACTAAAGAAATATTTGAAGTACAAGTAAATTATATGTTTGTATGAATACTTTACCGGAAAAACCCGAAAAACCCAAAAATATCCGAAAAAACCTGAGGTTGAAAAACCTGAGTTTTGTTGGTTTGGTTTGGTTTATAGATTTAAAAATCCGACACAAATGATTTGATTTGATATTTGAAAAACCTGAACCAACCCGGTCATGTACACCCCTAATTTTAACCATGTATAAAAATAAATAGTAATGTTTTTCCGCCGAAGAGGGTTCGGATGAACCCCCTAGCTAAAAGAAGGTTGGCTTCGCCCCTGATTGTATCCAGGCATGATTTGTATGTATCTAGAATATACTAACTCTCTCGCTCGCCTCTCTTCTCTCCTCCTCCCTATGCATCTGTATTTCAAAAAGTATATAGTATCAAAGATACATGTATCTAGCATCAAAAGATACATGTTGACTCTTTCGCTATCCTCTCTCGCTCACCTCTCTCATTATGTATATGTATTTCAGAATGTATTTGGTATCAAAAAAATACATGTTGACCCTCTCACTCGCTTCTCTCTTATGTATCTGTATTTTAGAATGTATCTAGTATCTTTAATACGTGTATCTAACTTGAAATATGCAAAAGTGTTGTTTTCTTACTTGAAATCTCAAGGAGTAGTGTATCTCACTTAAAATTTAGTACCAAATTATTATTTAGTGAAATAATATGTAATTATTTTAAATTATAGAGTGGATTAGTATTTATGATGGTATTATTTGTGTAATTAGATAGTTTTTCCTTAAAAATAAATAAATATTTGCACTATCTTCCCAAACAATATCCTTTAATTTATTTCTAAATATAATCATGACAAGCAGCTAGGTGGCTTGTTATGGCATTTATCTGTTTCATTAACCATAATAATTTATTATATCTTGATTGTGTAATTAGAAGTTAAACTCATCTAAATTTATAAGCTGCATAGAAAGTGATCTTGGAAACGTAAAAAGAAAAAGAGAAACAAGACCATCACATTTTTCACTTGAATCCTTTTCATATAGTACATTGAAAATCAGAATTTTAATCCTCTCATGTGAGAATCCAAAAGAAAAAACATTCACATAAAGCTTGAGAGTGAAGCTTGTGCATATTTTTAAAAAGTGTAGCAGAAGTTAGAAACACACTCTCAGCACATAAATGAAGTGTCTCAACAAAGTTCGCAATGGGACAAAAACAAGTATCTGGAGAACTCTGCTCTATGAAATTCACAAATATTTCACTATGGTTGACCAAAAAAGTTATGTACAGTTGATTTCTAATTTCTTGCTCTTTGTTGCTGCTATTGAGCATGCATAATGGCCAATGTGCAGATCTAGTTTGAATTTCTCTAAGTCATGAAAATTTTCGAGCGAGCTCCACACATGATTATGTATTGGCCCTGTCTGCACCATAAAAAACTTAGGCACACAATCACCAAGAAGAGGCTCAATACACATCTTTTGCTCCTTTCACGTTGGTGGTTGTTCTTTAGCTCGTTGCTGTACTTTCTGATAGAGGTCAAGTGTGTCTGCATGGCTGGAGTCAAGACACAGGGCTGCCTCACAATCTCGAATTGCAGAAGTGAGGTCACCCATTGAGTCATGAAATGCTGCTCGAAGATGGAGCAGTTGTAAGTCTGGCTTGAAAGAAATGACTTTTGTTAGCTCTGCTATAGCCTTGGCTTCCTTGTGGTCATCCATCAGAACTGAATAGGCATTTTCCAGTATTACTTTCTCATTCAAAAACTTGTAGCATAGTATATAGTACATTAACACATGAGGTCTCTGCAATAAGCAATATACAAAGTGGGGGTGGGGGAGCCAGGCACAATGCATAGGGCTGGACTTTTCCTAGAACAAAATATTTCATGTCATGTACTGATCCACGTTCAGTTAACACTACTCTAGCACTTCTAGGTCAGTTCACTCAGCTGATTGGCCTAGAGTTTAGGTGTTAGGAGACATTGTACAATCTAGGGGGAAAATAATGCTGAGAAGGAAAAAGAGGAACTGATTCCAAACTTCGTAACCTCAGAGAAGTTAACCAGGGAACATGACAAACTTATTTTACCAATTGGATTTTCCATTCTTCTGTGAAGCTTGACCAGATGATGTTGCAGTCTTAAGGCCAATACCAAAATCTTAAAAATATATACATGCATAAAGGTCCAACTTGCTAAGAATGTCCTCGCACGTGTAAGATTAGATCGAGGTTTCACTCCCTTTCTACTCCTTGACAATAATTCTCCTAATATAAGAAGTATCTAACCTATCTAAACGCAAGCATGAACGAGTCAAAGGAGGCAATTCAAAATGACTCACCAATCACCCAAAATATTTCAACAATCAAACAGATAGGCTTGTTCCAGAAATCAAATTCCCATATAGTGATGCCAAAAGAAGCAAAGGAAATTAAAGGGACCGTTTTAAGACATTAGTCAGAGCAAAAGAGTCTAGGGACTGTAAACACCAATGAGAAACTGACAGATGAATTTGATGTTGTGTGTCCTTGTGAAAGTAACTACTCAATTGAATTACGAGTTTAGGACTTCACAAGCACAAGTACAATTTTTACCCATTTTTTAAAATTGAGGGGCACAAATGAAGAGAGGTTTAGCTAAATTTCTTTGCATAATTGTACCATTCTAGATCAGCTTAACCGCAGAGCCACTTTAATCCTGACTGTCGCTATGCAGTTTTACACTTTACATTCACATGACAGTAGTTTGCAACCAAAATCAAGTTATGAATGCTTGGATGCAACTGAGTCCAACAATTGGAAGACATTCTTTCAAAGAAAAAGTCTTCTTCCATATTGGTCTCAAGTTAGGACTGTGAAATACAAGTTGAAATGCCACAATTCACTAATTTACTGGAATAATTTTTCGACTGTCACCACTTATATCCACTCTCTGGGCAGTGAGACTTGGTTGGACAAGAAAAGCTAATGTGAATCCAAAAGAACTATCAGTAATGCCCATTATAATCATCTAGACGCTGTTGCTACTATAACCAATTTAAAGGTCAGTGTTCTATATTTTAAAAGTCTTTGGAAACTGCGGTTGTTTAACAAAAGTTGTGTAATATTGGGGTTGACGTGAAAACATGTTTAGATTACCATTGGATGATCTTTCTGTAATTATAAACATGTTGAAGTACAGGACTCATGTGGGCTTTGGTGAAACCTCATTTTCACATATGCACTACCAACCTATAGCTTAAAGAAAGAGAATCTTACAATCAGCTGGCAAAAACAATTTCCACTGCTACATGTAAGAAAACAATCAGAAAACTGACAGAACACAACAATTACTTGGTACGAAAATAAGCCAAGGGTAACTTACCAGCTGCCTTGTATCTGTATGGGTATGTCCGTAGGGGATCTAATTTTGTCGCCATACTAAGATCACTTTTTGCCATTTCACGATCACAGTATTCAGACCGCTTCTCATAAGCAGATGCATTAGATTTTGCTTTCTCAATCAACTTTGTCATCTCATCATAAGCTAATTTTCTCTGATCTTTTAGATGGTAAACACGTGCTAGACCCTGATGGGCTCGTGTATGCTTAATGTTCAGTGCATTTGTGTAGCAATCAATCGCATTATCTAGATTATCAACATCTACATAGACACTTGCCAGATTACTGAGAGCCTGCAGTGCAATGTAGTTTTCAAGTAAATCTTTTTGGTTCCTAGAATTTGTGAATTAGTATCTGACTGAAAGTAACACTCACCTGGCCTTTCCGAAGACCATCTGAAGGGCACCTAAGAGCTTCCTCAAGCAGTTGTATGACATACAACGAAGATTCAGTGTCAGGACTTGTTTCTGATAACACATATGCTTTCAGGAAAAAGGCTTCAAACGATCTCTGGTTAGAGATAGACTCTTCAGCTTTAGCAATTGCTTCTTCACGATAACCTGTGTCATATAATATCCATCCTTCGTAGACTAGCCTTTCATGCTCGGAGGTAGCTTGGTTTCTTGCTTCTCTCAAACTACGCATTGCTGCCTTGTGGCTATTTAATCTATAAACAAGTGCACATCAGTCCCAAGGAGCGCAAAAAGAAAAAAACTCCATACACATCCCAGATATTCACATTCAGCTTCTCAAGCATGAGAAAGCAAGTTGTGTATGTAAGTTTTTGTTGTGCGCTAAGTGCACAGCGGACCAGAATATTTGTAGTTACAGTCAACTTTATATGAAACAAGGAGGTAAGCATCTAACTTTTACAATCATTCATCGATTTCCATATTCCCAGAGACAAAAGTATCTCACGGGGAAAAAATTGATATATTAGAATTATATACTTAATCTAAAGTTATAAACCAGTAGAGCTTAAAATCCTTTATAGCGGCTGAAAGGAAACAGACAGCACATAAAGATGAATATACCGAACAATATGATTATTTTATAGTGAAACAAAATGTGTGCATACCGTAAAAGCAGGAGAGATTGCCTGAACCTTAAGAGACTCTTCCCTGGATCATTAGCTAACATATGGTGGACAACAGCTAGGGAGCCAATATCATCTACGGAGGACCATCGGTCATATAGTTGCATCCAGCAGTCAGCCTGACTGCACGGTTGAACATTATGACTTAGAAGCTCCACCAAGTGTTCACCTTGCAACTTCCCATGGAACATCATGTAATGGGGATCTAAAGTCAATAGTGCCCTAACATCCCTTAAAGCTCCTTCATATTCCTCCAGGACAATTAAAAACCAAGCACGAAGCTCAAGGCAGTCAGGAGAAATCTTGAAGCCAAGTACCTTGTTGATCTCAGAAATAGCTGGTCCAAGTCTATTTTCCTCCACCTTTGAAACCGCTCTGTACTTGTATGGATAAGAAAGAGTTGGATCCAGTTCACTAGCTGTACTCAAATCCATCGTCTTTTCTTTTCCTTGACAATACATTGATCGCTCCTGATACATCCACCCAGAAGGTGTATAATCAGAGATGAGGGAGTCCATCAACTTATATGCCTTGTACATATGACCACGCTTGTATTTGGATCTGGCAATGCCTACTAAGGAATAAACATGACCAGCTTCAACAGCTGCCTCAAACCATTTCTGTGCATCCTTGTACTCTTTTCTTTCGAGCATCACACAACCTAATTGGTGGAATGCTAGTTGCTTCTGCCAGCCTTCACTTGCACATTCTCCCATCCTTTCCAACAGCATTACTGTTGTGTTTGATTTCAGGTCATCCTCCATAGCTGCTTGGCTCAGAAAATAGTAGAGCAGAAAGGAAGCATGTCCTGCGTAAGATAATCGGTCCTTACCTTCTGAACTGCAGAAGAGTCTTGACACGTTCGGATTGTGCATTGAATTTGGAAGTTCCCTTAAAAATACCTGCAAACATGCTGCCACTAGAAGATATGCATTCTCCTCCAGTCCATATTCAAAAAGCAACATAGCACTATCCATGTCAAAGACCAAAGAAGCCAAATACGCATCACAAACAGACTTCATCTCATCACAACAGAACTTGTTGGCTAATGACAGGAGCTCTAGGACAATGTCTGGGTTGAAAGAGTCCACACTTGTTGTTCTGCTAAACATCTCAGCCGCTTTCATCCCGTTTGCAGAAATCCCATTATTTGAAAAATTTATTTTCTCCCTTCGCGAGTCCATGAAGCTACCATAGAGCAGGACTTCAAATGGCCTAGAAAGTGATGCTATGTTAAATCTCCTACACCTGACTTCATCATCCCCAATACAAAATGACATGTCAAAATTCTCCTCCTCATTGCCACGACTTGATGAAGTCGAGCATTCTTCATCCATGTTAATTTCAGTATCCTCACCCTGGTGGCACATACAAGGATCAGTAGCTGATTCAGGATTATACCCCGTCACCAAAGCACTGCCAGGGCATTCCATGCTTCTCCCACAACAATCCATGGCCGATACACCAATCAACTCATCCTCCCTTCGCTCAAATCTCAACCAGGCAGAAAGAACAACTTTGGTATGCACATCAACAGCATGTAACCTAGCAGACAAAAGGCACTTCCTAAACAATTTAGGATCCGGTAATCCCCTAAATATAGCACATTGCTCAAGATACATCTTTGACTTGCCAAACTGAGCACAACCCTCCATCCTACAATAAACATCAGCTAATGTCTCCACAAAATTCATAGGTTTCAAACAAAACTCAATCTGAGGCTCAAGTAGATCAGTTTTTGGCAGGCCATAACTAGCAAGGGCTTCAGCTAAAACACCCATATTAAGCTCATCTTTCGATTGACTAGCTGGAAAATTACGATCCGATCTAGACCTAACAGGATTAGCCAACAAATTCTGTAAAAACTTCTCACCTACACCACCACCACCAAACCCATTGGTGGTTGTTGTTGTACCAGACGGATTAAGGGCATAGACTTGGGTTCCCTTACACCCCTCCATCATATTCAAACTACGCATAGTTGAAAAAATGTTATGATGCATATTCCCTCAAATTCAAGAATACCCACCAAGATAAACATAAAAACAAACCTTATACATTAAAAAAGACACCAATCTTTATAAAGAAACAAATAAATACTTACAAAACAATGGTGCTGCAGGCTATTTCAAAACGATTAACAAAAATGGGTATTTAATCTTCAAAAACCTCACCTTTCTGGGGAAAAAAAGAAAGAAAAAAAATGGAAAAGGTTGAATCTTGGATGGGTTTTGTTTACGTGGAGAAGAGATAAAGATGGAAGAAGAGGTTTCGAGACAGAAATTGTAAATTCCGTTAAAATTGGGGAACCGCGGAAAGAGGAGATGTTGTGTTGTATTTCAGTGCGCCATCTTTTCCGACAGTACCTGTTTTATTCGACCCGTACCCGTTTCGCCTTCTCGGATGGATCACTTCATATTTTTTTATTGGATAAGGAAGAATCTTAATAGTCGCAAAACAAACTTTTAATTTATTGGATAAGGAAGAATCTTAATAGTCGTAAAAAATCTTTTAATAAAAGGCAATTGATCATTTTTCATCGTGAAATTTGAAAAAAAAAAAAATGTATTCTCACTAATTCATATTAATTGAATTTGTGAGACAATGTGTACATATTATATAATTTAAGTCATAATTTCAGTTACTGTTCTTTGTAAGTAGTGTAATTTATTTTTTAGAAAATATAAAACTTCAACAAATGAAGAGAAAAATATGGAAAAGATTTCAAACATCTATCTTGAACTTTAAACAATTAAATTTATTTTTAATAATGAAAAAAGCGTAAAATATTCACTTAATATGAAATAGAGGGACTAGTATTTATTTTTAAATTTAAAAAATGATTTTTTTTTTTTAAATTAGAGTTGAAATTAGTTATGAATACAAATTAAATTGTTTTTTTTTCTTACCTTTTCGAAGTAATTTGGAGTGACAAAATGAAAAGATCTTTTTGCTGTTTTTTGAATTTTTAAAAATTCTAAAAATCAACTTATTTCAAATTTTATAATCAGATGCGTTTTCTTAAAATTCGAAAAAAGATGTTTTTTTTTTATTATCAAATGACTCTTCAAAATGTTCATCATTAATTCATTTTAAAAAGATATTTGAATTACATACAAAGACTTATCATATTGTAAGCACTTGATTTTTGTTAATTAGTGGCATAAAGGTAAGAAAATTATATTTTAAAGTTTGATGAAACTTTTTTAAAGAGAAATTTGAAAGAACATTTTCATATCTAGATTCTAAAAAAGGAGTAAAGGGTAGACTTAATTTTTCAATTGCTTTTATGTTGAAATTTCAAAATCACTCATCAAAGTTACACATTAATGAATGAAATTGGGACATTTAATAAATAAATTAACTTTATGTTTAATGGAGTTGAACAAGGGGTTGTTTTTGCATAGTTTATGTTTTTTTTTTATTTCCGCTTGTTGTTCGATATCCGTATTGAAGTTCGATTAAATTTAAATTCGCGCGGAGAAATCCCATATTAGGGGGTAAAACGTTCCTAACAAAGGCGACTTCATATCCAAGGGGGCTCGAACCCGAGACCTCTTGATTAATTAGGTGTATAGTTTATTTTATGTGAAATAAAATATGAAATAAGAATACATGTATTTAGCTATATATATAAACAAGAATATTTAGGGATAAACATGATCTAAAAGTACACAACTACTGCATAACAACGCATATAATATTACGCTCAATTATATTATACCAATATTTACTTTATTTCCATTGGATAATGAATTGATGGCCACACATTATTATCATCTTCTGTTATAAGGCAAAAGAAAAAAAAATCAGATTATTGATACTACATTTTATTTAAAGCATCTACATGAATAAGTTGTGAAATAGTTTTAAGTAGTTTGTGAAATAAAGGATTCTCATTTCTCAAGTGGAAAAGTGAAAAGAGGGAGAAAATTTCATAAATAGCTATGATTTAGAGTTTAATTATAAAATGTAGTTATAATTTCTTTATTTATGAAATGTAGCTATATATTATAATTATCATTTTTTCTTTCCGATCTCGATAAAGCACGAGCTCATGTGAGACATCTAAGATCACTGGGCTACAATAACTTATTGTGTCAAGGGTGTCCAAAATATTTATTTAATCACTTTGTGTATTATTTTATTTGTATATACAATTTTTTTCTGATGAATTGGATCCCCTGACAACCACGTAGCTTTGTCCCTCATATGATATATCACAATTATATTGTTATTTTAGAATACGAATCACATTCAAATTCCTCGATTCCCAATCTGAATTCATCAAACAAGTTTTAGATGGATAATAAGACTTGTTCAAAGTCTCCAAATTAAAAATTATGTGCTACATCTCGAAATCAAGAACTAGCTATTATAATGTGAGTTACTATAAATATAAATCTATTAAAAGCCCTTTATAGATTTAATAGGCAAATGAACATTATGATATTAAAACTTAGAAGTTAGAAGCAATCCTTTGTGTCGATTTTTCATCTCGGTTAAACGGGTCAAATATATTCTTGAACTGATTTAAATGGGTTAGATTTATTCTCTCTTGCATTTTGTCTCAAAACATTAGACTATAGGTACGGTTTTGGCTCGAAAATGTCCTCTAATTTGCAAAAAGAGATTATAAATACTATTTTCTCTAACTATTGATCAAAAAGAAGGAAATAATTATCCAATTTTGCCCTTAAACTGTGTAAAATAAGACAATTTTGTCCTTCATTGAAAGTTCGGGACAAATGCACTTAATTGTGAAGACTTGAATACAAACTTATTTTAGAGATTATTAGATAATTTGACTATTTTAAATGACAATTATATATCCTATATAAAGTTTAAGTACATGCATTAGTTTTTCAACTAAAGATTTATTATATTGTTTCCTTTCAAAACTATTATATATATCAGTCCTCAGTTTAAACTTGTGATGACTTAAAGTTACAAATAATTATATAACATAGGAATGTTTAATTGATATCTAATTATCATATCATTCAATTATTAGAGTTAGTAATATAAATTTATTATTATCAATGTAGAAAAATAAAATTAAATAATTATGTAAAAAAAAGACACACGATATCATGTTTAGAAAGACAAACTCACACCTAATATACATAAAGGAATCGAAAGAAAGAAAAGTTATATGTCAACATACTTGTTTGTTAAAATGAGAAATGCTTACACTACTTATTTTCTCAAATGTTATTATATGTCTTATCACATTTAGCCCCCCCACTCCCCCAAAATAAGAATAAAAAGCATTGATCCATTTTTTTTCTTATTTTTTAAGCAACCGATAGAAATAAAAATATTTTTGAGCTATTTCGTTAATTGGAGGACATTTTTGAGCTAAAAACATAACAATAAAGACATTTTGATTCCTAAACATATCGGAGGATAAAATTAACTCATTTTAAATAGTTCATAAATATATTTAACCATTTTTCCCTTTCATCTATATATAGTGCAATTAGAGATTTTATTTCTTAAATAGAAAATAGGGCTTAATAACTTGAAAACATTAATGGAAGCATGTCGCTAGAAACTAGAAAGAAGCCATGACATTATGAGTACAATATACTTGACTTAATCTAAAAAAATTTCTACACTATAATTAATTTATTATTGCAACTTGCAACTTGCAACTAGTTTAGTTGAACACACAATTATAAATGAATGTCTAGAAAATTGTTAGCTCGTGGGTACCATCACTTGACATTGCCATGAATACCACTATTATTTTGTCACATTGACTTTGAATGCTCTTAATTATTTAAATGATTATATTGAGATTTCTAGTCCTAATTAGTTGGCATTTGGCAATGACATCTTTTATCTAGCTAAGAGTTAAGTTAAAAATACTACTGAAAAAAGAGCAAAGTTTATTGTATGCAAAAACTTGTCCTTAAAAATATTTTAAGAAAAGAAGATTATCTTTCTTTATTTTTTTCTTCTTATTACAGGTACCTCTTGATCAACGTGTCTACTTCTAACAAAGGGCATTTATGTAATTTTTGTACTTTTCCTGATTTAATTTATTTTTTTAGTTTTTTAATATTTGAAAATTATGTGATTCTTTTTTCATAAATTATGGTTCAACAACTTAAATATTTAAATTTTGAAAGACATATAAAAGGGAAAAAGGGATGTAACCGTGCTTACTCAATAATGAGTTCCTCAATACCATTTTTATATTTATTTTTAATAACTTTAAATATTTTAATTAGTTTGTAACTTTTAAATTTTAATTTTGTTATTTATCTTTCTAATTCTTAAACCCTTTTTAGTTTAGCTAAATAGAGATTTTCACGATGATATGATATATATTTTTCAAGAAATTGATGCAAGAAATAAAGGGAAGTTTTCTTCATCTTGAAATCTTAGTTGGATTTAATGGTATTATTTCTGTGTCTAGCTAGGAAACATTATTTTAGCATTAGCATAATAAAAAGAAAACAAAATAGGAGAATTTGATTGTATCTTCAAATCAAATTAAGAAGGGGAGATCGTTGAGTGATAAATATGGAAGGAGAGTATTAAAAGAGAGTAGTTGATTTGGAGTGAAAGAGTAAATTAAGAAGATAATTAATTAATCCTAGTTTTAAAGAATGTGAGAATTTGATTAATGGCTAGATATTTGATTTTATAATTGAAATACAAATCTGAGTCCTAGAAATTGGACTTGGCATTGAAAATAGAGATGGTTATGATGATTCCTAAATATTGATATTATTCTAGAAATTAGATTCCGACACCAAGAATTTCTTAAATTGTATCTTATAATTTTTAAAGTTGTAGCTAGATTGCAGATGCTTTGTATCTAAAATATTTATGAATTGTATATAGAAATCTAGTGACTTTCAAAATTGTATCTACAGTAAAACCTCTATAAATGCATATGATTGGGATCGGAAAAAAATATTCATTTATCGAGATTATTAGTTTATCGATAAATGCATAAAATATTTATTTATCGATAAATAAATATTTATTATTTTAGAGAGTATTTTGCAGTATGTGCCATAAGAAAGAAAAAAAAATATTTGAATTAAGAATTTCAAAAGTTTAAATCTAGGAAACTAAAAAGTGTAGTCTTTGCATATTTATTATTTAAATCTAGGAAAGCTAAACGAATTTGGTGAAATTTAATGTTTCTAATTGTATTATGTATATAGAATATGAAGAGATTTTATGTTAACTATAAAAGGAAAAAACTAGATGTTTAAAAATCATAATCCAAGTATAATGTCTTCTCATCATTTGAAAGTCGTACAAAAATCATCTTTAATCAATAAAATAAGAAACACAATATGTGAGCATAAGAAAGAGAATCCAACTATTAGCCAAAAAGATTTGCAAGATGAAGTAGATTGTTGCTGCCAGTGTTAGTCCGTAGACTTCTGCTTGCATTGATTTGTTTGAGGCATTAATGTAGCCCATGCCAATTCTTTTTCCCATCCTAAGCTGCTCCCTGTGACTGATAGCCATGTTAATAACTTTTACCACACCTTTTGAGTGAAGGGACAGTGAAAATATAGATGTTGATAGGTTTCAGGTTCTGCACTACAAGGGAGCATGTTGTCTCAGTAAGAATTCCCTACTTCCCTAGCCTGTCTTTGGAACAGAGTCTTCTGTGTATTGCTAAGTAAAGGAAGAAAGTCCATTTTGGACTTCCTAGGTTGTTACATGTCAACCTGCTCCATGAAACCTTGTTGTAATCTCCTTTTAGTCTCTTATACATTTATTTGATGCTAAACACATCCGCTTCCGTGATTTCTGCCATTTGTATTCCCCTCTCATTTAGCCAATTCCCTGCATGTATTATTTTCTTCACAACCCAAGTAGCTTGATTGACATGTACCTCCCATGGTTTTCTACCCCTAAGGTAGTAACTATGAACCCACACAATCCACAACTTATCTTTTTTCTTGTTCATATTCCATAATTTTTAAGAATTGTTGCCTTGTTCCATACATACATATATGAAACATTGAGTCCACCAGCTATTTTTGGTTTACATAATGTATCTCAAGCTATAAGTGTCTTCCCTTTTGTTTGTGCTTCACCATTCCAGAAAAATCTTTTGCATATTACCTCTACTCTTTGTAGCACTTGCTTAGGTAAGAGGAATATTTATGCCTTCCGAAAATTTCTTTCACATTTCCAAAAATTCGATTGCTCGTGACGGGATAGAAAAAGGTGGGGGTAGGGACTGAAGATGGTTGGTAAGATGCTAGCGGTCTAACTCGGGTAAACAGATGAGCCGGTTATAGTAGACTTCTATCCGACAGGTTTGATGGCTGCCTTAGGTCGGATGGAAGAGAAAGCTTTAATGACATTTCTAGTGAACCCAAGAAAGAACACTATTGACAACTGTAACCTCCCTGCAAAAGATAGAAATTTGACAGTCCATGTTGTAATCCTTCCCAACATCCTGTCTAGAAGGGGTTAACACTGTTCTACTAAGAGATTTTTGGAGCTTAGGGGAACCCCAAGATATTTGAAAGAAAGTAACCCCTTGGTGAACTCTGTATGTTGTAGTAACAACTATTGAGTTTCCTCTAACACCCCTCCCCCCTTCCCAAAAAAAAATATATACAATTCTTGGTCTGATTAGGAATGAGTTAAGATACATTAGAAAACTTTTGGAAGCATTCATGCAGTAGAGTAGTGGAAGGTATATCACCCCTGCAAAATAGTAGGAGGTCATTTGCAAAACTGAGTTGTATGATATGTTCTTTGTGGCATCTAAGGTGGAATTCAAAACTTTTCTTTGATCTAAGAGTTCTTAACAGTATGATGAGGTAGTCCATGGCAAGGACAAAGAGATAAGGGATAGGGGGTCTCCTTGTCTCACCCCTCTTTTAGCTTGAAATGGTGGATCGGGACAACCATTAATCATGACTGAGTAGGAGACTGTCTTCACACATATAATAATTCGTTCTATAAATTTATGAGGAATCTACATACCTACCAGCTTCCAAGAAGTGTCACTCCAAAGAATCATAAGGTTTTTGCATATTAATTTTGAATATGCGTCTAGGAGATATTCCCCTTCTTCCATACCCTTCGACCAATTCATGACTTAAGAGTACATTATCAGTCAATATTCTTTCGGGATCAAAAGCAGCTTGACTTGGATCAACAAGATACTCCATAACACTTTGGATCCTAGATATGAGTATTTTTTATATAATCTTGTATATGCTGGTACAACAAAAGATTGACCTATATTCTTTGATTGAGGTTGGATGCTATACTTTGGGAATCAGTGTGATAGATGTTCTGTTAACAAGTGCATACATTTCACTTGTGTGGAAAATATTTAGTACTACTATAGTTACCTCCTCACCTATAACTGGCCAAGCTTGTTCAAAGAAATAAGCATTGAAGCCATATCCTCCTGGAGATTTTGAGTCTCCAATATCCTTGAGTGCTTACTTAACATCATTAGCATTGAATGGTTGTATTAGGGACAATTGTTGTTCTCTTGTGAGCACATGTCTAGCTTTAAGCACTTCTGGTTAAATTGTGTGCATATGACTGGTGATTTGTCCTAACATCCTCCTATAGAACTCCATAGCTTCTTTGGGGATTTTTGATGGATCTCTTATGACCTGGCCATCCTTTTTGGTGTGCATATTAATTTGATTCTGAGCTTTCCTTCCCTTCATGCTAGCAAAGAAATAAGCAGTATTAGGATTACCTAGCTTAAGCCACTGTACTATGGAGTTTTGTTTATATATGTTTTTTTCTATCAAACTCCATTTGACCAACTCAACTTTCAATATTTTTTCTTCCTCCAACATACTTTGAGGAATTGGAACCACCCTCATGTGACTTTGTTTATCAATAAGTTCTCTTCTAAGTTGTTTAACTCTATTTGAGACACCCATAAATTCATATTGGTTAAGTTTCTGTATCTCTCTTCTTACTAGCTTCAAGTTTTTCCATACCCCTTTCATACCTCTACCTTGTATTTGCCAGCTTGCTTGCACCTTACTCCTTAAATTTGGGTGTTTCCCAAGACAATTATAAAACCTGAATGGCTTCTTCTTTGTATCTCTTTGTTCCTCCACTAGTAGGCCTAGAGGTGAATGATTTGAGAACAATGGATCCATAGCCATGACTTGCATTGGTGGCATTGTGTTATTCCAAGCATCATTAAATATTGCTCTGTCTATCCTGCCGTAAAAAAGCCTATTTGTCCCTGTAAAGTTCTGCCACCTGTATGTAGTTCTGAAAGATTGCAATCGCTCAAGATATCTCTAAAGTCCCTTGTTTCTACAACCTGAACTTGGCTCACAATAGGTTTGTCAGCTTGTGTTATGATAGCATTAAAGTGCCCCATTAACAACCATGGTTCATTGATACGATTATTCAACTGATGAATTGCTATCCACAAGGGATTCCTAACACCTATAGTGTGTGGTCCATATATTGTTGTGAACTGGAATGCATATCACATTGTTTCACATCCACCAAACCATGAATATATTGATTTGATGCCTCCATCCTAGTGAAGTTAATGTCAGTAGGGTTCTATACCATTCAGAATCTACCTCATACACTGGAATTAGCATTGGTGCACACTCCCAACTTGGCATAACTTTATTTATAGTACTACTAGATTTTTCTGCCATAACGCTGTGCTCACATACAACTATGCGCTTTACTTTATTCCTTCTCAAAAACAACATCAGTTCCTTATGTTTCATCGTTTGGTTAAGGCCTCTCACATTCCATGTAACAATTATGAGTTGGAGGATGGTTTAGGTGATATTTTCATGTTGTCCCCATCTGTTTCTCCACTCTGATGATCATCTGCACTATTAGATCCCCTTTTGTCTGCATCACTTTCCTTTGGATAACTTATACCTCTCTTTATATTGGTTCTTTGTCGCACTGTTTGCCTTTCTCCCTGCTCATGTGCTGTGGTATCCTCCTAAATGGGTTGTTCTTCTTGTTGTGTAGTTAACCCCCGACCTGTACCATGTCCCTGTTACCTCTAGCAGGTTTCTATTCCTTCCTTTGTCCCTAACCCTGACCTTTCTTTTGGAATTGAGTATTATTGGTTTGTCTACACATGAGTGTCCTACTTGCAGGCATTTTTGGCAAAATATCGGCTTACAATCATACCATATATGCTGCTCCAGTACTCATCCCCTTGGATCCTGAATTTTTATCATTTTGGGAAGATGCCGAGAGATATCCATTTTTACCAAATTCCTGGCAAATGAAATTCTATTCGTTTGTGTTGTACATTCATCTACATACAAAGGTTGTCCGAGGATACTTCCAATTTTGCTTATAACAACTGGATTCCAGCGGTCTAAGGGCAGATTTGGCAGTTTGATCCATAGTGGAATGGTTGTAAGAATTTCCTTCTTGAAGTTGAAATCTGGCACCCATGGTTTCATTATAACAGGTCCTCTCATTAAGTAATGTGGTCTTGAACAAAACATCCTATCCTTCTCTCCCTCATTCGCAAATCTCACCAGTCACCACAAAGTATCCATCTATGTGATATAGTATTACTGGTTTAGTAGACAATGAGCCCTAACCTAGTATGAATCTCTCCATAGCTTCAATAGATGATGTTGAGCCCATTACATAAACTACCATCAAAGGTGCCCATTTCTCATCATCCTTATCAACATCTTCAGCTAAGATTTCTACTATTTTCTTCCCATCTACTATCACTGGAGGGATGTAAGTTAAATTCATACCTTTAGCAGCCATACGATCACCTGAACTTTTCCCTAGTGTTACAGTTCCATTGGCTCCTTATTGTTGAACTTGTTCCCCTACTCCAGATCCACGACTTGATGACAACTCCAGCCATTGGTTGTTACTGATTGTTTTGCCCTTATCCGTAAGAGTTGGAATCAGGGAAGTCCCATCTTGTGTTTGTGGTTGGGGCGTAATGTTTTTGAATGATTGTGTTTTTTTAAACTATGGAATTCATAGCAATGCCATGTCTTATCTCTTCATCGCGATGCTTCTGTGTATCTCGGCGTGGTCGTCCTCTCCCCATTTCCGGCAAGGTGCAATTTAGTGCACACTAACGTGCGCCTGAATTGAGAGAGAGAGAGAGAGAGAGAGAGAGAGAGAGAGAGAAGCAAGAATCTCCAAACAATGACAGATCAAATACATAAAGCATTGTGTGAATACAAAAAAGATCATTCCACATGCACTCAAAAAGACTTGCAATCGTGGCAACACCAGTACTTTTGGATACAATAAAAAAAATTAGAGATGAGTTTCAACTAGATTTAAATTTTAACAAAAAACAATAGAATCATATTTCACTAAATTGTCTTAGATATATTTGTATTTTTAAAGAATTATTAATTTATAATATTAATGAGACTATAAATTTATATCTATAGGGGTCTTCTGAAAATATATTTTCTTGTTATCTTATCAAAATTAGTGATTTTTTTCCATTGGCCCAAGTCGAAATCAGGAGAAAATATTATTTTAGAGAGATTATTAATTACCTAGTATGAATTTTGTGAGATTTTACTATAATGAGATACATATTACTCTATATGTTCCTATTTAGTTGTCACCATATAAGGTTTTACGCCCCTTAAGAAACTAGGTAAGTTTACCATTGTACCCTTACATAGCGCTCTTTAGAGGTCTAGTTTTCAATAAATAAAAATAAATTAATTTACTTTAATTAACTAATTTGACCAATAAAAATAAATTAATTATTTAGAAAAGTGGTCTATGATAGAAAAAACCATCATGAAACAAAAGTCTAGAGCAAAGTGCATCCAACTTGGGGACTCTTAACCCAAAATATTATTGACTGAGCCACATTATGAACACGGAAGGAAGCACAATATTTTCATGATGATCCTATATGTAATTGGTAAAGAAACAGAAAATAAAGTATAAGATTTAATACAATGACACATCATATAACCAATACATTATAACTTTTTTGATACACCACAAGAAAAGTATCATCATGGTATCATCTGAAAAGCATCATCATGGTATCATCCAAAGTGTATCACACTATGTATCCAAAAAGTATTATGATATATTATGTATTCGAAAGATATCATGATACATTATGTATTGTAAACGTATACATTATGTTTCCTAAACGTATCATGATACATCATGTATCTTAAAGGTATCATGATATATTAAGGGCATAATACATAAACATGATCCTTAACTTGGCGTCAACTAGCAACTATGACCTTTAACTTTGGGTGTGCACAAGTAGGCACTTAAACTTGTATAAAATTAAACAAATAGACACATTCATCCTACATGACACCCTACATGACAATTTTGTGTCCTACGTGGCGTCCTACGTGTATTATGCCATGTAGGATACGTGTGTCTACTTGTTCAATTTTATACAAGTTTAAGTGTCTACTTGTGTACACTCAAAGTTAGAGGGCATAGTTGTTCGCTGAAGCCAAGTTAAGGGTCATGTTTATGTATTATGCCTATATTAGGTATTGAAAAGATATTCTAAAGATATAATGATATATCATGCATCTTAAACATATCATGATACATAATATTTAAAGGTATTATGATATATCGTATATCCTTAAGGTATCATGATATATCATACCTAATTTTCTATACATTATTCTTCATCTTAGCTCATATAAAAATAGTTTGCATTGATTACACATTCAAGTAGTGAATTTTTATAAAAAAATATTATTTGGGAGATCCAAACTAATAACTTTAAAAAATAACTATAAATTTGATAAACTGATACGTATACAAAATTTTAGACACTATACAATAGAATCCATTCATAGTACACTTACTTCAAATCAAAACATAAAAATCAGATTTAGTTACCTTTGAGATATATTGATATTGATATGAAATAATATAATTCTATAGCAAATCAATAACTAAATGGAGAAATTTTGTAAATAGCCACTAAAAATAACTTAATTAGGCTCTATAGCTATAGTTTGCTAATTACGATTCATAGCTACGTGTTAGAGGGAGGAGAGAGGTGAGTGAGAGAGGGCAGAGAGTGGAGAGAGGTGAATCGTATTTGTATATATGTCAAATTGTATATGTATATATGTCAGATAATTATATATATGTAACTGGTATATATATGTATTTGTATATCTAGCAAGTGAGATTGAGAGAGAAAGGAGAGAGACGAACGAGACTGGGAGAGGGAGGAGAGAGGGCAGAGAGTGGAGAGAGACGAATTTCATTTGTATATCTGACATATAATTGTATATGTATATATATAATTTGGATTTGTATATGTATAAGAGAAGAGAGAGGCGAGAGAAAGGAAGAGAGGAGAGAAGCACACGTAATAATAATTAGAAAGAGGTTGCAAGTGATAATTAATTCAAACTATAGTTATGTTAGCTAATTGACTCGTATATGTTTGTTTATCCACATAAGTTCCTCTAACTAAATTCCCTAAATCAATATATTTGGTTACATTATTGTATTGAGCAGTGTCGCATCCAAGAATCTATGACAAGTGGATCTGAATATTCGATTGGATTAAATTAAAAAATATTGAATAGAAGGAAGGGAAATTAAGTCAGCTAGACATTTAGGAAAAATTGCACAATATATTGAATGATACCATTATAGTATATATATATATCGTGATAATATCATAAAGGGTTTTCTAAGTCATTCAATGATACATGAATGATACTATCATAATATGTTCATATGTTATCATAATATTAAAATGATATAATTGAGGAACAACCTCTGTATCACCAAGTCAATCCTCATTCCTTAATAAGACACTCCTAAAATCCTTAATGATACCATAACAAACATTCATGGAAAGCTTCACAAATCTTAATATATATATATATATATATATAGTGATGGTATGAAACAAACTAAAGGTGAATTGAGTTTTGGCTAAAAAGGGAGCACACAAGATAATTTGTTTGAACCGAAAGGACATAAAGAGAGTTAATTAATGTAATTTTCCCTTTAAAATAACCATGAGCTGAGCCCAATTCAATCCCTCTTTTCAACCTGTTTCTTTAAAGTTTAAACCTACATCTAGTGTCCATCGCTTTTCTCTAGAGAGCTAGCATATGTTATATTGACATAATACATAAATATGTTTTTAATTTGACTTTATTTCATATTTATGTCATTTAACTTTGGATGTACACAATAGACACTTAAACTTGTATAAAGTTGAACAAGTAGACATATGAGTCCTACTTGACATAATACACATAGGACGCTACATAAGACTCAACTTTCCATGTAGGATGCTACGTAAGATGTGTGTGTCTATTTGTTCAACTTTATACAAGTTTAAGTGTCTATTTGTGCACACCCAAAGTTGGAAAACATAAATATGAATTGTGACCAAATTAAATGACATATTTATGTATGATGTCAGTTAAATTTCTAGTAAAGGAACCAAGAAGGTTGGGCGGTGAGTTTGTGGTTGTAACCCCATATTGTAACTCAGTTGTTTAAAATACAAGGAATATTAAAGAGAGAAAAAAAAATTAGTTTTTGCCATTTCATAGTTGTAAATTTTTGGAGTTGTTTCTAAATATCAGATTATTAAGAATACAACGGAAAAGGGTCAAAATTGCCGCTAAACTATGAGATATAGATCACTTGTACACTCCGTTACATTTTAGGATAAAAAATGTCACTACCGTTATTCTAAGAGACCACAATTACCCTTAAGACTTAATAGAAGTGATTTGACAAGCCACATAGCACTAATTCCGCCACATAAGCTTGCCAACTAGGATACCCACTAAAAATTTTGATCCAATTAATAATTCAACCCTAACCCATGAAAAAACAAACAAATAAATGAAGTCCTAATTCAACATTATATAAACGGAGCAAGCTGAAAAACAGGGGAAGAAATCACCAATTTGTGATACTTTGTGAAGAAATCAACCATTCCTCTAAATACTCGGCACCCAAATCTTCAAACACCACAACATCTTTTCTTGCTCTGTTTCTTCTACTCACACTCTTTCTCCTCATTGAATATCTCTTCTTCAATTCAATCACCGGCGAACAATTCTCATCAAATCTACACTTAATTTCACTTAACGACTCCTTCACTATCCCCATAGGAAAATTAAGTATAGCCATTGAACCTCTCATAGCAAATGCAGCTTGATCATACGCTAACACAACTTCTTCACGATACACCATACAACACACTCTTTGGATTTTCGTAAAAAAAATTATAAGACCGTTAACGATACAGAAGACATGTTCCTTTTCAATCTTGTTGCTGAAGAATCATCGCTAGAAACAGTGAACTCGTCGTCTAGCTATGGAATAAAGGAAGAGGAAGTGACCTCATATGAAGAAGATCGCGAAAAGGAAAAGAATTACAGAGGTGTTAGAAAGAGGCCATAGGGGAAATTTGTTGCCGAAATTCGTGATTCTACGAGGAATGGTGTGTTGTAAATTTTATGAAAAATACCTTCATCACGAACACTTGTACCGAATTCACCAAAGCTTGTACTTCACCAATAACTCTTTTAGGAAATTCTCATAACTTGAGGCGTGTCGAAAGACGCTATCCTTAAGGATATTTCACCTGATATGGGTGTATCCCCATGATTCAACAAGCTCTTCTAATATAAAATTAGAAGCCAGAAACTAACAAAGATTCTTTAATATAAAACCCAGCACACAAGAATAAAGGAGGAAGAATATGAGGAATAAGAAGAATCACTTTATCTCTTCTAGTTCTCTTCTCCACAAGAACTTAAGAGAAATATATAGCCATGAAAGAGAAGCTCCTAACGTTTCTATAACAACAGTTACAAATATGAGAATGAATGTCATTAATACATTAATGACAATTTATTTTGGACAATTGAAGACTATTAATTTTGGTCAAAAGGAAACATTGCAACAACCATAGTTTTGATTAACAATATCAACATAATTGCCAATAATAGAGTGTTATTTATGGAGAGGAAATATTTATGAAATAATATTATCTTCCAAATATAATAGGATATGATCTTAGGCATATTATATGCCTAAGTTGTCAATATTGCCATGAATTGATTAAATTGAAGAATGATCTTTAATTGTTAGCTTGATTTTTGGTGTAACTTGTGATGATTGTGCACTCACACACATGATTAGATGTTTCAGGAACTCTCAATGAAATTGGAGTTGGAGCGAAGAAAGAAGGAGAAAAAAAGGAGCAAGAAAACGACTAAGGCAAAAATCAGCAATGCTGGGAGCGCTGAGAGGCGCGCCGCGCCAGAGGATGCTGAACTGGGGCATATTTAGGGCGCGCTGCTGGGTGCGACGCGCCAGAGGATGCCAGACTGGGTCATGTTTGGGGCGCGCCAGGACTTCAAGAATGCAGGCGCCTCTGTGGCGCGATGGCTAGCGCGACACGCCAAGGAAATACCGACTTTTCCAGCTAAAAAATCATTAAATGGGATTCCTAATTGTAGTGGGATTTGACTCCAACTTTTCTAACTCTTATAAATAGTCTCCTAGGGCTCCATTGTTAGTGTTCGACTTTTTATTGGTGTCAAGAGCAAGTATCTACGTTTGTAATAGGCTTTGATCTTCTAACTCTTCTATTTTCCAAAAATCGCATGAACAATTGTATTTTGTGGTTTTCTAATAGTATGAGTGGCTAAACGCCCTAGTTCTGGTACTGTAGCTACGAATGGATTGTTGATTATTAAAGGCTTTATGAATTAATTCTTGGTTGTCATTATAAGTTACTTCTATATTCTTGTTTTAGTATTTTATGCTTGATCACCATAAGATAAATACATTGTCTAATCTTAAAATCAAGAGAGGAGGGATTAGATAGACCAGAGAATATAGAGAGCTCGGTCCACCCACTAGATTGAGGTGATTAGTGTTCAGGAGTGACGCCCAGACGAACACCTTGCTTGGTTACGAAGTAGGATGAAATATAAATGCTCTCCAGTTAGTCTATTTATCCCTGCTCAACGATGTAGTTAGGTAGCTAACTGGAGTAGGCGACGAGAGGCGTATAACCCGGATCATATCATCAACCCTATAAACCAGTAACTTGAGAACTGAAATTAATTCTAAGCCAATAATATGATACATGATATTCAGTATATGCTGCAGCCCTGGAATTTCTTTTAACTTGCTTGAAACATCATATTAAAGTCGTTCACAATTAGTTACTTTCATTTAGTGCATAATTATTAGTAGATAAACAATAAATCATCAACTCTTGAAAAGGTTACTTTTTACTTTTACTTGTAGAATTAAGTGAATATAAATTGATCATAAGTCCCTTGGGAACGATAACTCGTTTCTTAAAGAATATATATTACTTGCGAGATCACGTACACTTGCGTGTATATTGGGGAGCCAACAAGATATAAAATATTTTTTTTTTGAGATATATATAATAATATTTTCCCAACAATCCCCTACATATCTCAAAAGGATTATTAAGGAATAGAATGAAATATGAAGTTTTGCTGGGTTTCACATATGATTCTAATGCATCGAATCTGGTGTCCGTAGACTATGAACCAGACCTAGATAAAACAAGATTATACTTACAGAATAATTTGGTGAAGTTTAGAACTTCTATGAACCAATAATTCTTTTGTAAGTCCAACGTCTTATTCTATTACATTATACTCGCACAATCTTTGTTGTTATTGCGGTTTTGCGCTAAGAGGCAATGCGTGTGTCCTGGTATACATGAGTGCTCTAGAAATCTATCACAATTTCATAGAAGCGGCACCATTTCACACTCATATAGGTCCAATCATCAAGTGTATTCTGCAGAGCAATACACCACCTATAAAGGATATGACTTGATAAAAAGCAATCAAAGAGAAGATCGAAGAGAATGAAACGCACGTAGTGGTTATTATAGCGGTTCCTTCTTTTCCTAGAAAACGTCCGAAGCCTCACTTTGCCTTGCAGACTGTTGCACTACATTCACACATCCTAAGAGGGACAAAACTTTATAGCACTTACTTGATCAACTAATGACTTGTTATTACCCATATGAACCTAATTCATGGGATCTCCAATCACATAGGTTGGGCTACCATCATTGTTGATCTTCTCAAATGACAAAAGTCTTACTCCCCTCAATGTTTCATTAGTCAGTGAATTGATCAGATTCACCTTCGACTACACATAATTTATTTACATAAATAATTTAATCTCATAACCGCTGTTTTTATCACATTATGTCTCAAATTGCCAATGAAAATATTATTTTCCATTATAGCTATTTTAGCTTGGTAATCACAATATATTAACACAAAATATGTTTATTTCATTCGAATTGAAATACTAACTTGGCTAATTTTCATGTTATGACACCTCCTCCAAGGGCAAACACATAACCACTAGTGAATTTTGAAATTCACTTTACATCATATATTGTACTCCTCTAGTACCACAACCTATTCAATTTATTTGGTACTAGACTTGTAGTACTTTTCATGTGTCATCAATGACTTCTTTCCAAAATGATACCTCAAGAAGCAATATTATTTTCAACAAGAATATGGGAAATAAAATCACTTTTAAGAAAACTAAACATTTTTTTTCTTTACCATACATTCAATCACATCACAAATGACTATCACAACTATGTATATACAACATTTATTAGCATACAATTAAAAACTTAGATCTTATTTTCTTTCATTAGGATCATATAGCACAACCTTAACAAAAAATCCCTACACTTTCAAATATTTCATAATAAAGGGATAAACTTTTCATAAAGTTTTCATACGTAACATACAGACTTATAAATTAAAATACCAAAAACTTCATCTCTTTAATTTCTCAACTAAAAATTACTTTAGCATATCTAGAGAAATAGCCAAAAAATATGACACAATAATATTTGTAACCTCTACTCATTATTTATACATACAAGTCTGAAAACACCATTAAGGGTTGATTCTAACAATTTAGATACCCTAAAAATATAAGCATATAATTTTTTAGTGTGCACAATTCAAACACAAACCTCACTCTTATTTGAAAAATGCTCGAAAGATTCATAGAAGTAATATACATCTTATGTATTTTTAAAATAAGATAAATTCATTAAAACTTACAAGATATCAAATTTAAATAAACATTCATTCAATCTTTTCTCATAAATCCATAAGCATCAATCTAGCACAAATATTAAATCATATACCACCTCAGATAATGTCAATAAATATAAAATTTTAAGAAGTATTTTTCATTCTAAGAACTTAAGTAGTTCTTGAATCACCAATACATACATAAATAAATCATTCTTCATTTTCCAATTTGAGTATAGAACAAAATAATTTACTTAGCACAAACATGCCCAACAATACCAAAGTCTACACTCAATATCTCATATTGATCACAAGATTCATTTGAGAGATGACCACAATTATTTATATCATCCGCTTAGTCACTTTTACTTTACGAGATTATCATTTCTCGGAATCTTCTACTAGATACACTAAGGGTATATTTAAAGGGTTTGGCATATTCGAATCTATTAAAATATAAACATAGAAGTTACATACCTTATTAACATGAAGGTAAAAACTTACTTAGTTATTCTCCGCCTAATAAGAGGAGATTTTCCCAACGTTATGTATCACCCACATTCCAATGTAGACATACAGTTGTCAGATTTCAAGGCTGTATTAGTCTCAATACTGAAACAACGTCTTTCCGTTTCACATATTCACTTAATCGTGATCTTTATCATTAACACACCAAAATTGAGAAATAGAGGAGAAGGGAACTTTGAAAGCTCTAACAATTTTGCAAGTAGTATTTTTCGTAAGAATAAAGAACGAAATATCCTTAAGATTGTTGTAAATCTTACGAAAAATATCTTCATCACGAACACTTGTACCGAATTCACCACCGAATTCACCAAAGTTTGTACTTCATCAATAATTCGTTTAGAAAATTCTCATAGCTTGAGGCGTGTCGAAAGACGCTGTCCTTAAGGATATTTCACCCGGTATGAGTGTATCCTCAGGATTCAACAAGCTCTTCTAATATAAAATTAGAAGCCAGAAACTAACAAAGATTCTTTAATATAAAACCCAACACACAAGAATAAAGGAGGAAGAATATGACGAATAAGAAGAATCACTTTATCTCTTCTACTTCTCTTCTCCACAAGAACTTAAGAAATATGAGAATGAATGTCATTAATACATTGATGACAATTTATTTTGGACAATTGAAGACTATTAATTTTGGTCAAAAGGAAACATTGCAACAACCATATTTTTGACTAACAATATCAACATAATTGCCAATAATAGAGTGTTATTTATGGAGAGGAGATATTTATAAAATAATATTTTCCAAATATAATAGGATATAAAATAATTCTTTTTGAGATATATATAATAATATTTTTCCAACATGGTGTTCGTGTATGGCTATGTACATTTGATAATGCTGAAGAAGCTGCATTAGCGAATGATTAAGCGCATTTGCTATGAGAGGTTCGATGGCTATACTTAATTTTCCTGTGGAGATAGTGAAGGAGTCGTTAAGTGAAATTAAGTGTAGATTTGATGAGAATTGTTCGCCAGTGATTGAATTGAAGAAGAGATATTCAATGAGGAGAAAGAGTGTGAGTAGAAGAAACAGAGCAAGAAATGATGTTGTGGTGTTTGAAGATTTGGGTGCTGAGTATTTAGAGGAATGGTTGATTTCTTCACAAAGTATCACAAATTGGTGATTTCTTCCCCTGTTTTTCAGCTTGCTCCGTTTATATAATGTTGAATTAGGACTTCATTTGTTTGATTGCTTTTTCATGGGTTAGGGTTGAATTATTAATTGAGTCAAAAATTTTAGTGGGTATCCTAGTTGGCAGGCCTATGTGGCGGAATTAGTGTCATGTGGCTTGTCAAATCACTTCTGTTAAGTCTTTAGGGTAATTGTGGTCTCTTAGGATAACGGCAGGGGCATTTTTTATCCTAAAATGTAACGGAGGGTGTAAGTGGTCTATATCTTATAGTTCATGGGCAATTTTGATCCTTTTCCGAGAATACAATAGCTTTTGACCAGATAATTTAGGTGTATCCGTAAAGATGTTTTAAAAGAATTTAAAGTTTGGAAGGTTTTTTTTTGTCATATTAGTATTATTTAGATTAAGCGGGTTAAATTGGGCGGGTCATAATCAAATCTACTTTTTAACCCAATTTAATCCAATCCAATCAGTCCAAAGTAAATTTGGATGGGTCATGATCCAACATGATTTTGAATTTCAATCCATTTTAAGCTTTTCGATTTCAGTCCAATCCACCCATTTAATATACCTAATTTTAAAGGTGATTTTGAAATATTACAAAGTCTTTACATATATTTTAAACTTTTATCCCATCAAACTATATCACATAATATTAAAACAGAGAGATTGTATAACTTAGAGAAGTAAATAGGACCCTGCATTTTTCCGTAATGACTGAAACAATTTTTACTTTCAATATCAGCCGTATAAATACGCTTCACTTTGTGTTTGTTTTGAGGATTTTATCAATAATATTTTTTTAAAAATTTTGATTGGATAACACCCTGTAATATTACCCTTTTATAATATTCATATATATTCAATTTAATACAATATGTCATGTCATATAATATGTGATCATTATATTAACAATGATATTACATACATATCACAGAAAAAGGTGAGACTTGAGTGAGTGTCGGCACCACAAAAATGCATGAGCATGAGACACATATATGCCTTTGATGTGAATATACTAATGTATTCTAATTTCTAAACAAAAATTAATATTTTCCTTTCACTCAAAACATTTTTTCAGATCTTCAACTTGCAAATTTGGTGATACTATATCATGTTAATTTATATCTATGGATTTACAAGAGTCTATATTTTATTTATCTTCAATAATTAAAAAAAAATATGATTTATAAAAAAATACTTCTAAAACCATAAAAATAAATTAAATGCTCAAGACGCACACTTGAGGCTTGTGCTTTTACGTTTGAAAGTTATGCCTAAAATTCTGATCTACATCTTTTATTTACGGTCCAGAGTATCTATTTTTGATACGCTTCGCCCTGAAAAGGCTTTTTGGAAACACTACTAATCAATACATAAAATAAAATCACTCATCCAATTAATGCAATGATATTAATCTCATTTTGATTAATTATACATCCTCCTTTTTTTTTTTCTTATTCAAATCAAAAGTCATGTTGACAATTATCTACTTTGTTGTTTGTTTTAACTTTTTCACCAAATGATAGAAAATAAAAAGAAAACTTGGAAAGGGGAAGTACATAGACTAGAAAAGGAGGTGTAAATGAGGCAAATGAAGACAAAACATAAAAGTGGAAATTGTCTGTTAATTTTGTCTTCAGTTGATGCACAAGATATGTATTTTTTGGAATATCTCTAGAAGTTCGAATTTGTCAAACATTAGACATTTGTTAATGGAGATAAATATTTATTTTTGTTTTTAAAAAATATAACTCTTTGTGTTGAATGGAGGCTTTTAATAATTTCAAGAATGGAACAATAATATCTTTTACTCGTAAAAGTTTTAATTCTTTTTATTAATATACATATTTATTACTGCTAAAAATTATTTTTATTATAGTCGCTTAATTTTCCGTAAAAAATTTCAACTAATTGATATATAGCAGCAAACTGGAAAAATGATACATGAAGGAGAAAGGAAAAATACTAATAGAAAAGGATCCGTGGTTCGGTTTGAATCAATTATTGGTTAAAGTTAAAATCAACCAATCTAGTCGATTTTTAAAATTTTTAAAACCAAACGAAAAAACCACCGTCAGTTTGGTTCAGTTTGGTTCAGTTTTTCTGTATTTTTTGTTTGAAAGTAATAATTTTTTTAAGGACATACATATCTCGATAGACACAAACTAGAACAAACAATCTACAGGAAAGCTACTGTCGATTCAATTAAGCAATACTGGAGTTATTATTTCACGAACAAAGTGATTCAATTAAGAGAAAGTGTGATTATCTTATGTGAGGTAAGGTAGGCAAAGATAAAGTAATAGATTTTGAAGGACTTGGACTTAGGATTGTAATAGTTAGGCTAAAATTTAAGTGTTGGGCTTGAGAAAATGGTAAAGTTAAAGACATAAGTTAATTAAAATTTAACAAAACATTTATATTTTATTTATGAATAATAAATAAATAATTATAAAATTTATATATCTAATTTATCGGTTCGGTTTGATTATTTTTACGGTTGTTTTTTAGTAAAATAAAAAACAAACCAAATAGTATCGATTTTTAAAATTTAAAATCAAATCACACCAAAAATTGATTTTTTAAATCGGTTCGATTTGGATTGCGGTTCGATTTGATTTTTCAATATACTCATATACTATTAGTAATAATTTAAATACACCCATAATTATATTTTTTTTATTCAAGTTTCATTATTTTTGAGTCTAAATATATTCTTATTATTACAATTTGACACAAATTTATCCTTAATTTTGATGGTGGAATACTTGTCAAACTGAGAATTAAACAACTCATTTCTAATTTTAAATACTTAGATTTCTTTACAACCGGTTTAACCCGATCCGGATCATGTTTTTCCATTTCACAACTATAGTTATGAAATTGGAATGAATTATTTAATTCTAAGCTTGATATGTGAACCTGCGCTAAAATTAAGGACAAATTTTGTGCCAAAGGATATATTTAAACTAATATATATATATATATAACTATTTCTAATAGAATATGAGTATATTTGACCCTTTTTCTAAAAGAATTAACAATAATAATATGACTAGGGCAATTAGTAACCATTTTTTTTTAATATTAAAAAACATAATTCAATTAGAAAGACTTAAATAACAAAAAAATGTAGACTGGACCCAAATGCCAAAATGTCAAAGGATAGAGTTGAGTAAGCAATTGAAATTTGAAATTTGAAGGAAATTTGTTGGCACTTAGCTTTAGGTCTATCTAACATATTTCATCACCTATTCATTACTTTTTTTTTTTTTTTTTTTGAGTGTGGAAGGATGAATTCTCAATCAATATGGTATAACAAATATTTTCTATACTAATAAACACAAGTACACAAAACTATAATTTTTGTTGTGATGCTTGCGTGTCATAATATAGTGTTTGTATAAATAGTATTATCAAGGGAAAATGGTTAAGACAATATCTATCAATGTACAAAACTTCTTAAGTTTATTCTTGGTTAATTTTTAGGGTATATTCATATCCCTATGGTTAGCAAAATCAGTTGTCTTGTCCAAAGAAATTAAAGCTCTAAGGTATAATGGAAGATAATTTTAAATCATAATTAAAAAAAGGGACAATTTTGGTGTGAATTGTGATGTATTTTGGTGATCAATAATAAAAGTCTAAATTAAATAGATGATGGTGGTGGTGGTGGTGGTGGTGGTGTGTGGTATATATATTATATCACACATAGATTGCAAAAATAACATCATATTCTAGTGTAATCACACAAGTAGAGTATGTGGAGGATAAAATGTATATGCCTCCTTAATCATTCCTGCCTAGTGTATGAGATAGTTTAGACATACATTCATACTATATATACTAATTCTACTTATACTTTCAAATAATTATGTATTTACTACTAATATATTAAGAGTTTTCTAGAGGAAAGTACACCTAGATACATGTATTTTTGCTGTTAGATACACTAAACTAGAGAGAGATGAGTAAGATAGTCACGTATGCTAGATACATATGAATCATATTCGATACAAACTAGATACATGCATATGTATGTATTTGGAATACTAGATACATAGGAGAATGGCGAGCGAGGAGACGGAGGCGAGCGAGATTTATCTATGTATTTCAGATACATGTGAATCCACTTAAATACAGTGTATAAATAAATTACATCTAATTTTGACCTCATATATCCCGAGAGACATAAATATGGATGTATCTAGATGCACCAAATTTGATAAGATTCATAATATTGGAAACAAAAATATATCTAAGTAATTAGCTTTTAAACTAGTGAAATTTCTTTAAGTTTTTCAAAAAAAAAAAAATATCATGCTAAAAATAATGAAAAAAATACAATAGTAATAAAATATAATATACAATAACAAAGGCAAAATGTAATAGAGTTAACATAAAAATTTGAAAAATTAAACAGTAAAAAAGTAATAATATAAATAAAGAGAAAATAAGAACTTACTAACATTTAAATTTAATATAATCCTACACGAAATATTGATACTTAACATGTCATATACTTTATTATTGAGATGTCCAATATGTATGCATATGCAACATGTAAGAATTGTACATGCATCATGTATGATGATTATTAGAATAATTATTTGTTGAAAATTGATAACGACGATCAATAAGGATTAGTAATATTAAAATATAGTGCAAAAGACGACAGACATGCTCATTCTCAAAGAATGCTAGATCCGCATTAATAGGCACACATATTCCTATGTCAATTATTTTATTTATATAAAACACTAATTATAATATATAAAATCATATGTATATATTACATAATATTAAGTAAAAATTAGTGTAATGGAAAATAAGACAAAACTTGTTTTGGGTGGGTTGACTTCACTGGATGGTGTGCCGCAGTGAATATTTTCAGAACAATATCACTACTTTTACCAATAACATATACATATTTATTCATGGAATTAATTACGGATTAGCCCCTAATTACTTTTATTTTTTGCAACACATAATCACCTTAAACTTACCTTACAAATCTACAAATAATTTTTTTATAGTTATAGAATTAATTAATTAATTATGTGAAACCCTTTTTATATATCCAAATTAAGTGATCAGTTAATAATTAATTAGTTAGATATCTAAAAGTGACTCTAAAAAAAAGAAATGATTAATTAGAATTAATTAATCAGGGTACACATAAATTAAATATTTAAAGAATTTCAACTCACAATCGATTTTTTTTCCCCATTTATTATGCAACTACATATTCAATACTCGTAATGAAGTATTAATAGTAGTTGATAAACCAAACTTTCAATTTCATCCACCAATAATATTAGAAATCAAAAACAAATAAATGAAGTAGTTGATCATACTTGATATTTTTTTGTGTCACCACGAGTCATCTATGTATAACATTTGCATTTAATCATTATAATGTTTTTTTTAGTTAAAAGGATGATTAATTAATTAGGGCCAACCATTTTATCATCACTAGACTCAAGAAGCCCGTGATATATATTTATATATAATGAACACCCAATAACATATATGTAATATAGTTGTTAAAGAAGAACAACAATATGAAAATTAAACATGTAAACTAATACTTTATGCCTTTTTTTTTTCTTTGTTTCAAAGCTTCAATAACAGCTCCAAAATACCATGCCAGCACACGTGAGGAGAATTCAAAAGCTGTCCATCATTAAGTTCTTTTTGCTTTTTCACTACTCGAAACAAGAGTTCTTTTATCGTGAATCCGTGAGAAATTTGTACAATATATAAAATATGATTTTTTTTCATTATTTTCATATAATCAGTTCATTAAGAAAATGTCTGGTAGAAAATATACTCTATCATTGAAACAGTAAGAAACTTTCTAAATTTTTTCGTATGATTTTCTTTTTTGGTTTCTCATTTAGTGTTTGGTATCCGCATTAGAGTTCGACTTTTCTGAATTCACACTGGATAGGGCCCCATTTAGAGGTAGTGCTCCCTACTAAGAATTTTTCCATGCTCAGAGCTCAAACTCAAAAAATCTGGTTAAGAGAGGAGGAATTCCATCCACTGCATCACATCTGTTGATGTTCGTTTGAAATTTTTTTTTTTTCCTTTTACAATAATTCAATTAAAATATCTGTAAAAAAACCGATGGACATTTTTCAATGGAGAAATTGTAAATTTTTAGTAGCGTTGGTTGTTAAGCACAAATTATGCATAATAGAATTTCAAAAGAATTCCTAAAATTTGACGACTACGCTGAAAATTGGAATTGGATCAGAATTTGTTTCAATTTCATTCTTTTAAAAGTACGAAATATAAGCTTTTCGTATTGAAATAAAATTACAAAAAAATAAAAATAAACTTCTGAAACAATTTATATTTCTTATTAAAATATTGATTAGTTTTATATCTTTAATTACTGAGTTTTTTTTTGGTTTTCCACCTGGTGTCAGGGGTCCACATTAGAGCTCCGACTAAATCCAGATCGCGCACTGCAGGGGGTGGCGCTCCCAACAAGATTTTCTCCATACCCAAGGCTCGAACCCGAGACCTCTGGTTAAGGGTGAACCACTCCCACCAGTGCACCACAACCTGTGTTGGTTAATTACTGAGTTCACATATGTTTTCATTCAACTATATTATTTGTACATATCTGGCTAATTTTATGTTATTTTTTAACAATTGACTAATCCCATAATAAATCTTTAATTTTTGAGATTCAACTTAATCAAACCTAATATTGCATAATGCCTATGTTAGGTATTTGCTGAGTCATTCCATAATTTCCAACTAATTAAACCACGTAGCCAACTACGACACTGATTTTATTCCTTCATACTCAAAACCCCAAATTAAGTATATTTAGCTGTGTTTTCAAGAATTAAGTCATGTATATATTTATTAAATAACTAATTATAAATTCATTTTGTCTCATATTAGTTGATCACCTTATTAAATCAAAAAAGCATAAATTGATTTTTTTCGATATTACCCTTGCAGTTAATTTTTTTTGAAAATGTTCACACTTGTTTGTAAAGTTCCAAAGAAGTTATTAAAGAGTGAATTGGTAAAACTATTATTTTATTTATGAATTTTTAATATGCATGTGTAGACATTGAAATTTTGTTGGAATTTACTCAATTCTAGTTGGGACTCTACAATATGTGTTCAATTCCAATTGGAAATATTCTTGGAGGCTAAACCCTAAACTCTAGTTCATGCCTATATAAAGGTTTCAATTGGAAATGTTCGTGCCTACTCTAGTACTATATTCCCTTAAAAAACATTTCGAATATTTCAAATATTCCACAAAAGTCATGAAATATTTATATAGAGGTCAAATCTAAATCATTCTAGTTTGAGAAATACGTCATGACCCTCAAATTATGAATAAATCTTAAGAGAGTAGAATTAAGGAATGAACAAAATCAACTAATATGAGATAGAGGAGAGGGAGTAATAAAATGATTAAGTAAAGGTGGGTTGGTCCCAAGATTAGGGTAGGAACAAAGCCCGTGATTCCCGACGCAAAGGAAGCTGCAAACATGCAAAAACAAATTCATCCTTTTCCTTTCTTTATGTGTTATAGAGATCAACATCACATACAACAAGACATAGTACACTTGTGTGTCAGCACTATAAGGTAATATATGTATTCATATTCGATATTTATACAAAACACATTAGTATACCAATAATTAAGTAAAAGCTATATTTCTTTTTGGTAGAAAAGATACTTATATTAATTATTAATATTAATAAAAATAAGTATGTTTATCTACAACAGAGGAGCAAAGCAACATGGATTAGACTTGGTGATGACAATACTAAGTACTTCTTTTCAATTATAAAGCACAAATGTTTAAAACATGCTACCACTCAGTTAAAGGATGAAGCAGGAATTTGGCAAACGGATTAAGTTATTATAGCCAACAAATTTGTTAATTACTACAAGACTCTTCTAGGTGTAAAAGCCACCTATAGAGAGTTAAAGCTTTAACTAGCCTCTTACAGAATGGTCCAATTTTGTCCACGAGTCAACAAATGGAATTGTTAAAACTATTTACTAAGGAAGACGTTAAGACTACCATTTTCTAGATTTATTGCAATAGAAGTTCGTCTTGCAAGAAAATAGGATTTCATATTGAGCTCCAAATACATGCTATTGAAATGGGATGGCTCCAGATGGCTAAGAAAGTGGATTTTTTAAGTCTGCTTGGGGAATTGTGGATGGTGATATCACAACTGTTGTCCTAGAATTTTTTCGGAATGACAAATTGTTGAAACAGTTGAATTCCACTAATATTACTTTGATTCCAAAGGTAGTGGCACCAGAAAATGCTAGCCAATATAGGCCCATTTCATGTTGTAATGTGCTTTACAAATGTATATTTAAAATGATTTGCTTTAGACTAAAAAATGACATTAACACAATAGTAGCAGAGAACCAGTCAGCCTTTGTTCAGGGAAGATCATGGTGCACAATGTACTAATTTGTCACGACTTACTGAGGCACTATGAACGGAGACATCATCTAGATTCTTAATGAGAATCGATTTAAAGAAAGTGCATGATATGGTGAGCTGGGAATTTCTAGAAGAAGCTCTAAAGGGTTATGGATTTCCATGAAGGTTTATCAATATAGTTATGACATGTGTAACTTCACCCTCTTTCACAATTGAAATTAATAGAGAGGGGCATGGTTTTTTTCTGGAAGAAGGGAACTTAGACAAGACGACCCCATGTCTCCTCTATTGTTTGTGCTTGTAATTGAGTGCCTCTGTGTTGAAGTGTATGTGTAATCTTCCAGACTTCACTTGTCATCCCATGTGCAAGAAACTGAAGCTATCATATTTGATTTTGCTGATGATCTAATGATTTTCTGTAAAGCTAATGCTACTTCTGTCTGTAGAGTAATGAAGGCACTAGTACACTTCAGTGGTGTGACAGGGTTGGTTGCAAATATGGAGAAATCTAGTATCTTTATGGCAAGTGTGGATGAACTAATAAAGGATCAATTGCTAGTTCTGAGTGGCTTCACTTAAGGTATGTTTCCCATCAAGTACCTTGGTTTGCCCCTCTCAGCTAAAAAATGGAACAAATTAGAATGTCCACAACTAGTCGACAAGATTACTAGTAGGATCAACAATGTGTATTTAAAGCAACTGTCATATGCTGGAAGATTACAAGTGATACTAGTTGTTTTATTTTCTATTCATAGCTTCTCGAGATCTGTTTTCATCTTACCCAGAGCATACTGAAGGCCGTGGATAAGAAGTGCTAGAAGTACCTCTAGGTAGTACAGAAAAAAGAGAAAGGTGACACTAGTGGCATGGGACAAGGTCTGTTGCCCAAAGAAATTTGGGGGGCTTAATATTAAGAGTTGCAGGAACTGGAATGTTGCTTCAGTTACGTTGGAAAAATACTATGGCAATTATCAGAGTAGAAGGATTCGTTATGGGCAAAATGGGTTCATGCATGGTGTATATATGAAGACATATACAAATATGTGGACTCACCAAACATCGAAAGATAGCAGTTGGTATTGGAAATATACTAATGCTTTGAAGGAGATGATGAAGAGGTGGTACACACAAGGGAGATACCAGTTTAGTTATAACAACCAATATTCTATTACAGGGAGCTATAATGCTATGTTGGGACAGCAAAGCACACTAAATATGTAGAACTCATCTGGACAGCACTTTCACAGCCAAAACATCGATTTATTACGTGGTTGGTTGTACAAGGGAGACTACTTACAAAAGAAAGATTAAGACATAGTGGAAGATACTACATATTGTCTTTGTCTAAGTCAATCTCTAAAGACTCAGTTGCACATCTTCGCATAATGATCTTGGATAGAGACATTGAGAGATAGCATCCAACAGTGGGTAGGACTAACCATACCTAAGGGTTAGGTTCAGAAAGTTCTGGAAGGCATAAAGAGGAAGAACTGGAAGCAGTTTCAGAAGGAAGTGATCACATTTATTGGGAGCGGTAATCTATCATACCTGAAAAATAAGAAACTGAAATTTTTTTAGAGGATCATTGGTGAATACTGATATAGTGTTGGTACAAATTAAGAAAGAAGTTATAGAAATGTTAGATTTACTTAAAGGATCTAGGAAAGTTAGCAACAGTCAAATGTTGATAACCAAGTCACTTAGTGCCTAATTGTTTTTCTTGTTTAGTTGGTAACCTAATCATCTTAGTACTCTTCCTAGAAGGTGGCTGAGATGATAGGGGACCTAGGTGGTGAAATGTTCTTTGTTGATTAATGGTAATTTAGAGTTTTATGTAAAAATAAGTATGCATTAATTGTACTAAAACACAAGATTGATAGAGTAATTTAGGAGTATTCGAGGCTTTTCTCATTGAATCTGAAAGGCAATATGTATTTATATGAGTTCAGAATGTTGAACTATGACCTAAGTTGACTAGACTTCTACTTGTACAATGAACATAGGGTTCTATAATGTGTATGACTATTACATTGGATTGAATACCAACTCAACAATAGTTATTCCATTCGTGTGCTACTATCCCTTACACATTTCTGATCTATTTCAACTTCTTCAACACTTTCCTCAAGCTAGTGAAAATTGCAATAACCACTCCTAGCTTGCTTCAAAATCCTACAAACATCTACTTAGTTAGTGCTTTTGTATGGATGTCAGCTAGCTGATCCTTTGACCTAACAAACCGTGTGACAAGTTGTCGACTGACAACTGTTTCCCGACAAATCCCTACTTATAAACAAATCTCTACCTTTATACTATTTACTTAGGGGTTAATATGTAAATAATAATTGTTAAACAAATCTCTACATATTAACAAATAAGACCTTTTTCTAGAATACTCTACAACCTAGATTATTCCAAGGACTCTCTATGAAAATCTATTATATTCTAAAATCTACTATGGAAAATCCCCACATTTTTGTAGAATATTACACTAAGACTAGTCATCTTTCCTATGTAAGCTTCCACATAGATAATTTTAGCCACGTAGCGCCTATCTAGAGTGATGATGTGTCGGATCATCACATAAAGATCTCTAATATCATTAAAGTATATGATTATTGAGAGGAAGGCCGAAATGATGGAGATATAATTTGGTTAAACATCACGTTATATTAAATAAGTTTGTCAAGTGGAAGGACAATGAAGTTGCTCAAGAATTAAAATAAGATCAAATGGGACAAATTTAAGAAAGGAAAATTTCCTTCTTTCCAATGTGAAAGAGCAACAAAATTTAGAAAATCTTCTAAATTTATATTGGAATCTTTTGGTATTGATGGTATAGAATATTTGGATAATTTCAATATTTCAATCTTGATTCATGGTTGTCCCAAGACTCATTTAAAATAAAATGTATTTTTGACTTATCGAGACGCAGTCAATAAATAAAAGATTATTTTATGTGTTTTTTTTTGGTAAACAATAGGTATGTTTTTCAACGACGTTGAAGGGCTTGAAGCAGTCCACAAAATATTTTTTGAAAATGAAAAATCCTTTTGGCCAGAATTTGGTCAGAATGGTATTTTATCTATGTTATTTTACCTTTTTAAACATTTTTATCCTTTTAACTTTAATATCTTTTAATTAAAAAATAGAAAAAAGATCAGTTTATTTTAAAATTAAAAAAATATTATAGATTTTTTAAATTTCTAGTCAAATTCTGGCCATTTAGCATTAACCAACATTTTTTTGGAAATAATAGCCATGTAGTACCATCTTATTTTATACTCTCTTGGTTCTCCCGTTTCACTTTTACTTGTTCATTAATTTTCAAAAATAAAATTTTCATTTTTATGAGTTTTACTTATCACTTTTAAAATATCAAGAAAAAATAATTATATTTTCCATATTTTGTGATATTTGCATTAATTACTTACTATCAAATTATTTTTCAAAACTTAATACTAAATATCAATTAATACGGATAGTGTGATAAAATAATCATATCAATTATTGTTTTCTTAATAAATGTGCTAAATCAAAATGTAACATATAAAAGTGAACAGTGAGAGTATGATAAAAAATAATGTTTTAACGGATACAAAATTTAATGTGTTAAGTTGACATATATATTATATTAGTTATAGTTTGAAAAAGAATGAAAACTATTGAAAAATTAATTTGATAAAGATACATCAAATTAACATTTTTAACATCCAGTGATGATGAACTGGCCATATTTTGTTTTATTTATTTGTTTTTAATGCAGGAAAATAAGGTAAGGAATTCTAATGGTAAAAAACAAAAGAAATCAACACATTTTTGTTTTATTTTATTTTATGTATTACACAAATTTCAATCTTAAAAAAGCACTCCAGTAATGAACTTGCCATATTCTTTTTTCTTCTTGAAATGTAGGGAAATAAGGCAAGGAAATCTAATGAAAAAAAAACAAAAGAAATCATCATATTTATTATTTTTTACTCCCTTCATTCCTTTTTAGCTGCCATAGTTTTTTTTAGACTCAAACGATATGAATTTTGACTAATTAACATTTTAAGATGCATTATTTCATCATATTGATATGAAAAAAATTACAATTTATAGTGCTTTCCATATTATTTTTATCTAAAATTTTATTTTAAAATATTGAATGAAGGTAATCTAATTTAGCTTTGAAAAATAATCAATTTGACTCTCGAAAAACGTAACATGACAACTAATAGTAACATAAAGAGTATGTATTTTGACCAATTTCAATCTTAAAAAAGCTCTCAAGTAATGAACTTGCCATATATTATTTTTCTTGAAATGCAGGAAAAATATTAAGGCAAGGAAATCTAATGGAAAAAAAAAACAAAAGAAAGCAATCTTATTTTTTCCGTTTGATTGATCAAGTAAATGAAACTTAATGGAATTTATAATTGTCTCAATCTTATTTTTTCCGTTTTTCTTTTTATTATCTAAATACAGGAGCTAAGACCATTCCTGCCGAAACCCTCCCTATTCTTGGATTTTATCAATCATATGAAATAAAAAAAAATTATCTTTTTTCCTAAGATGATCAAAAGTTAATTTTAACTATCAATTTTTTTTTGGAATAATGATGTTGAGAGGGGAACTTTTGAAATTTATTCGAAATTTTGAAAGAGAAATATATATATATATATATATATATATATATATTAAAGTTATTAATGTATTGATGTCAAATGAGTATTTCATGATGTCTCAAGACACAATAATGTCTCATAATTAAAATTAGGATAAGTGGAGTATTATTATATATATCTTGTATTTATGAAAAAAGAAACCCTTTCTTCCTTTTATTTTTTAAAATGAAAAACTAAATGAGCATTTTTCGTGACAAGCTGCTTTTGTATTGATGCCTTACAACGTAGAGCTGGCCTCACATGATGTAATGTCTTTTTCTTCCTTGACGCAATTATTTTCAAGCTTTAATTAGGCTTAATACATATTCCATTTAGACATTCAAATAAAATCATATTTTTATTTGAGTACTTCAATTTCTAATAAAGTGTTTCATTTGGATATTTTTGGTTCACATTTTTGAATGTTTTTGTGTGCGTTAATTCTCATTCGTCTATAGGTAATTGGGTGGTTAATCATGTAAAATATGTCACTTTCTTTAACCTTACACATTCGACTTAATAAACCGTACAACCTAAACATTTTCTACTCGAGGTTGATGTGTATAATTAACTGAAATAACATGTTTAATGTGGCTAACTTAACAATCTGATAAATGAATGAAGACACACACAATTTTTTTTAATACAAAATTGAATCGAAAATGTCTAATTAAAATAATTTATAATTAGAAATTGAGGTGTTCATTTGGGACATGACTTAATTTGAACGTGTAAAAGGAATATCCTGAAAAGTATATTAAACCATTTAGTTATTGTATTATATCATGTGCATCATCCATTGAATCCTGCATGTATGCATGGATACATATTAATTAACTAATTATTATAAGAGTTAGATAAATAATTGCTAAGAGAGAGAGAGAGAGAGAGTCTTCCTTCCTATTTTGACAAGTCTCTAGGGTTTGATTTTCCCATTTGTTCTAAGTAGAACTGTTACTTTCATTTTTCTTTTCCTTTTCCAACCTCAATCTATGGAATTTTTCTTAAGGTTAGTTTAGATCTATGTTGTTTGTAAGAAACCCTAATTCATCACTAGATATGCTAAAATAACAAGAGAAACTTTTAAGAAAAATGTTGGAGGATAGTGGTGAGACTGGATGCAATTCAAAGACAAGTTCTAATTTTGAGAAAAATGAGGATGAAGTGCTTGAGGAGAACGCTTCGAGCAAGTTTAAGGATGGAGGAAGCTCAAGTGAGAGTACACTTGAAGAGAGTGAAAAGATCAAGCCATGTGTGAGACCTTATGTTCGATCTAAGATGGCTAGACTCCGATGGACTCCTGAACTCCATCTTCGTTTTGTTCATGCTGTGGAAAGACTTGGTGGACAAGATCGTAAGTATTAACCTTTGGTTTTGAATTCTATCTAACAGTTTAAGCTTTTAGATGAGATGACCACACAGTTCGTTCAATGATGATTTGTCTTATCTCATTTGCTTCTTTTTGGTGTAGGAGCAACACCAAAGCTAGTTCTTCAAATGATGAACATCAAAGGACTTAGCATTGCTCATGTCAAGAGCCATTTGCAGGTAGACTAATTACTTAACCAAGAAATTAAACCTTAACATATATACTCACTTGCCCTTCTCTAATTAACTCTTTTTCCTTTTGGATTTGTTTCTCATAGATGTTTAGAAGTAAGAAGATTGATGACCAAAGTCAAGGTATATATGCTGTTGTAATTATACATCTTTTTGTTAATTTCAAAATTTAGGGTTGTTTTAGTAAATCTTAATGATTCCAACTTCTTTCCCAAAGGGATTGGACATCATCACAAGCTTTTTATGGAAGGTGGAGATCCAAATATATTCAACATGATCCAATTCCCTAGGTTCCCTGCTTACCATCAGAGGCTTAATTCAACTTTTAGGTATGTGATGCATATGATTCACACCTTTCTTGCTTTCCTTTCTCTTTAATTCCCTCATCTACTCTCTAATCTCTCAAAAGCGGATCTAAAATTTAACTTAATTAGTTCAATCTTCACAATCTTTGACACTGAACTCACTATACTTTTGAAATTATGGATTAAAAAAATTAATATTTGTAGAATTTTTTTACACTACATCGCGTCGATCAATTATTCCAAATAAATAGTAATTTTTTTTTCTTTCTTCTCTTTTTCTAGGTATGGAAATGCTTCTTGGAATTGTCATGGTAATTGGATGCCTAGCAACACAATGGGGCAAAGGATTCCCTCTTTCATCAATGAAAGATCTACTTTACAAAGAAATGAAATTAAAGATGTAATGGGATCATCTATAGGAAGCCCTAGTGGTGAGCTCACTAGGTTGTTTCACATAGCTTCAAAAGCTCAAGCAAGAGCCTTTGTTGGAAATGGAATTACTTCACCAAACTTGGAAAGAGCCATAACTCCTTTGAAAAGGAAAGTTTCATATAATGACCAAGTTGATTTGAATTTATATCTAGGGGTAAAGCCAAGGAATGAAGTGACACCAAATCTTGATGATAATGATAATGATAATGGGAGTAGCTTATCATTATCATTATCCTCACCATTGTCATATTCAAGGGCTGCAAGGTTTATAGAAGATGCTGATGGTAAAACAGAAAATGCAAGAAGAGGGGCAAGTACTCTGGATCTGACTCTATGAATGAGAACAATATTCTAAGTGAGATCTTGAGGTACTTGTTTCATATTGTTGAATCTTGACAATGTCTTTATAGCACCTTTTACCAAGTTGTAGTAGCATTGTACCATTACTACTACTATATAGTACTCTTTGTTTTTGTTTGTCTCTATGTTATTCAATACAAGTATTTCTTAGTAAGATATCCACTACTTCAATTCACTACTGTGTGAAGTTTTAGAACAATGGTTTAGCCTCAGCCCTCATGTGAATTCATATACTTGCTCCATCTCAATTTAGGTAGTACTTTTCAAATTTCAAGAATCAAAACAAGTTTTCTTTTGACTGTGATTTTTTCATACACCTTTTAAATATATTGAATTATCAATTTTTGAGACCTAAAAATTTTCATATAGTTTTCAAATATAGACATTTTATTTCAGAATACATAAAGATTCCATGTTTAAATATACTGTCAATTTAAAATGTTTGATTTTTAAAATAGACAGAAAGAAGGCTCACATTGCATGGATAGAGAGAATCATATATGTGTGGAGTTCCAAACATCATTGAAAAAGTTGAGATTCATCTTTATGTGTGTGATTATCCAAATTACTATGATTGTTTTCTTTCCAAGAAAATGACAAAATGAACATGAGAAAAGGATGACCAGACCCTTGATGTACGGGGAACTCTTTGGTAATTGTGTTTGGACTATTGTCTGAGACATACTATTAGGAGTGTGTAACAAACCCCTGTCCAACATCTTAAAAACTTACTTATAAAAATCATCATAGGAACCAGAAAAGTCTATATAAAGAATGATATAAGTGGAGTTATATGCTTGTCTTATATAGTTGTTTAAAATGTTATTAAAATGGATTTACTCTTACTTTAGTTGTTGCTTCTTATTTTTCCTTTTTAATCTATTAAGCTAAATATATCAATAACTTTCTAAACTTATGAATAAAGAATTTCATATAAACACTTGAGTTGTGACATGATCTAATTAGACATTTAAGCACATGATAAAGTGTTTCTATATTAATTAGGTACTTGTGATTTATATTTTGAAAATAGTTAACTATGTATTCACAAGCATCCATTACATAAATAGATTAATCAATAAAATTTACCCCCTCCTTTGATTATACATGCATAAAAACATATTGGAACATAGATAAGGTTTACGGCATTTTGAGGTTATTGCGTATAATTAAAAAATATGGCATATTTTAAGTGATTAACTTATTTGTGTAATTAGCTCTAAAAAATATCCAGAAAAGCTTTTTCAAAATTCTAAATCTGAAGTGTCTATATAAAAACACTTTATCGTATATTCAGGTGTTCAATTAAAATAAACACTCCATAAATGTAAACCACATATCTTGAAATATGATCCTCTTTTACACATTCACATGATTTGTTGACCAGATCAGTATAAGATGTTCTGTTGCTCAACTTATTATCCTATTGAGATATTCTTGTTTGTGTTTCAGCTTGATATATAACAACTATTTGTTGATGCTTTGTCTATAAGTTGTGGTTCAAACGTAAGGGGATAATAATGTCAGCATGAATATTCTTTGTTAATCTAGCATGGGTTTTATATTGGTTAAATACATAGACAATTTTTCTAACTTGCTTTAATATTTATTTTGGTACTTTATCTACATTTTATTCCATTTTAACTCTTTAATTTTTTTTTATATTATATATTATTTAAACACAAAATACTAATTTTTATTGTTCAATTATTTTTATTTATGGTTTTCAACTGCACTTCTACACTTCAAAAATTGACCGACGTCCATTAGTTTTTGTGGAAAAAAAAAATTTGATAGACCAACTGTCACGCCCCGAGCCTACACCCTAGGTGCGACTGATACTCGAGAATCATTGTTGGCTCCAAGCGAACCCTTGGCCTGACTTAACTCTTAGCGAAAGACTTACTTATAATTAGCATGAACTCAAAAGCATAACTTTACTCAAAGTCTCAAAAGCAAACTCAGAATATTTAGAAACAAACATTCAAGTTGGCCTCAAGGGCAACTCAAGTCTAGAACATAACAACTAAAATGAACAAGGCTCATGAACTAATTAACGTTTATCTATCTATGAAGCCTCTAATACTATGAGGGATGTCGGGACAAGACCCTCGATCATCCTAACGAAACTGAAATGACAAAACATAATAAAGGGATCTTAAGGAAGCAAGGAGGCTCACCAACAACTCTGGAACTCAACTGGATCAACGAAGCGATGGATGCTGATCCTGGTCACCTGTATCTGCATCATAAAAGATGCAGGCCAGATGGCGTCAGTATATGGAATGTACGAGCATGTGAGGGGAGATCTAAACTCCAGACATAAGCTCGAACTGGAACTGAAAGAAACACTTACCTCATCTCAACTCAACTCAGGGATACTCAACTCATTTCAATATAAAGCAGTAGTAAAGAATGTGGTATAATGAAAAGCTTTTAAAGCAGTAGATAACAACGTAACTCAATGTATTTAAAAATACAATATACTCAGTTTGTATGCAAGAATACAAAGTAAGCTCTGTTTGTATATGAAAATACAAAATAAACTCTGTGGGAGCTTCTCTAACCGACAACCATCACTATGAGCTAAGTGATGATACAACGTCTAGCCCACGCTGCCAGAACTGTCCTGTACTTTGCCGGGGTATAGAACCTACTACTAAATGGATCCACTAGTCTATGCTAAAAAGCATTAAGGAATCATCTAAAAAGTATGACCCTTTCTACCCACATTGGCTACATGGTTTATGAGGACTTTGAGTTATCTAAACTCGTCCCCATATCAATGCTCAATACTACTCCCAAAATGTAACTAGCTCATATGTTTAAAAATATAAGTCTTTCTGTGGTTTGAGATTATTACTCAAAAATCTATCTCTTAAAAGAGATGATACTCAAAACTGCTCAAGAACTCTTTGGGAAATCTGTGTTTCCTCTCATCTTGAATGTGAAAACATTTACTCTTGTTGAAAATTGATGGAGACTGAATACTAATTCTGCTACATTGTGCCGATCTAAATTATTTTTGTCTATTACGTTAATTGTTGTTCTACATTGTGTCTGTAACTAGTAGTGAGTGTTCTACATTGTGCTGATCTAAATTTGCTCAAATATTGTATGATTCACATCAATACTGTATCAAAATGAGACATATAGTTACATGAAAAAGAGTAAAATTGAACTAAAGAAGCAATGAACTCGGAACAACATTTAAGCAAGAGATTTAAAAGAAGGTTTTGGTGATTTCAATTAAAAATGATCAAATATAATATGAAGAGGGTAACTATACATATTAAAAAGATACCACATGATAATTTATTAAAAATGGGAAAAACTATTAACATTTTGTCATGGAACTACCATTTATGCAACATGAAACTTCAACCAGTAGAGGTGAAGGAGGAGAAGACCATATATTCTAATACTCGAGCTTAAAATTCTGCAAGTATGAATCTAGCATATAATTATACTCTTGTTAATGTTGTATTTGATTCATTTAAATTTTTTCGCTATCTAGTCTTCAAGTTCAAGTTTGAAATTTGAATTTGGATTCAATAAAGTTTCCTTTCCTTTATTTAGTTGATTTTTAAATATTTTTGTCTCCATACACATGCTTCCAGCATCTATGTTTCTTCTTAAATTAATAATGCATGACTTGTTATTTGTGGTTGTTTAAACTTAATTCATTTTGTTACATTTTATTAGATGTTTTTTGTAATGTGTCTCTCATCATTAGCCATTCATGAATTTGAAATGTTTAAATTACCATTTTAATTCTTATCGTCTTATTTTCTTGGCATGAACCTCTTTGTTCCGAGTTCAATTTGGGACTTTCTCCTTTCTCCTCGCATTGTCTCGTTGAATCAAATCCAACAATTCCTTCGATTCAGCCTCATACAAAGTTAAAGGGAAGCAAATATAAAGGTCTCGAAAGTCAAAAAAGGGTTATATACATCCGTATACATCGAAAAAAGCAAGCAGTATACGTGATATACGTCATTTGTATATACAGTGATGCAACAAAAATGGGCCAAAAGCCCAAACTTCCCAAGTACAGCAGTACAGAAATGATAAAATAACAGATTTTCAGAAAAAGTTTGGGCTTGGTCCAAATCAATGCAGTATTTACCTAGAATATAGAACAGGTTTGGGCCAAGTCCAATATTTGAATTTGGGCAAAGGGCTCAAGTTACAAATTAGGAAAAATTACTTAACTACACACCATTTATTATCATATTTTCTTATTTTTCCTATCATTTCAAAAAATATCAAAGATCCCTTCTTTTCCTACCATCATCCCCTTTTTCGGATACATTAATTTGAAATCTCATACCCATGATTTTTCTTCCTTTTTTCATGCCACAAATCTCTCTATAATTACATCAATTAATCTATTTTTGAATTTCAAATCTTTTCTATTTCCAGTTAATGATTTCAAACTATTCAAGACGTAGATTTCTTTCCATCACTTCAATTTCTGATTTTTTTATTATTATTTTTTAATTTTTTCATCTTGAAAAATAAAAATAAAACCCGCCCCCTGGCCCCATTGAAATCTTATTGAACCTTTGCAATATTAGTTAATCATATCGTCGTTGAATTTTTTTTTTGAAAAATATTTATTTTCTTTTAATGTATCTAGTGTTGAAAAACGTCCAAAAAAAAAGAAAAAAAAAAGTTGGATCTGTCATTGCACAACCATCACTACCAAAGATACAGATTTTTAATGTATTTCGTTTATTTTGAGTCTTAAATTAGTCATTGTTAGTGTTATCATTGATCCGATACATCACTGCTACAATAACCTTTGTTTTATGCAATGTATCATGTTCATATCTAAGGTATTGAATCTTCAATTAGTGTTTATCATGCTCAATATAAATGTACTTGATACATAAACTTTGTGTTACGTATCACACATACAAAAAAAGAAGCTAATTTGGAACAATTACATGTATAATGTATTCTTTAATTTTAACTTATAGTATTTCTCAAACAAAATAAGATACATAAATAATAATGTATCATGTACTAATTTTTTAGTTATGATACGTAAATTCGAATTTATACTAAATGTATCTAATTTATAACAATTGCCAAACAATAATGTATCGATCTCAAACCTAAAATCTCATGGGCAACACTTTCTTATTAAATGTATCTAGTAGAAATATAACACTTATTAATTCAAATTGAAAGGTTCTTCATGATGTATCTTCTCAAAAAATTTCGATAATTTTGAATCAAAATTGAAAGGATTTTCAATGAACTGTGAGAAGAATTTTGAATCTCAAATTTTTCGACAATCTTGAATCAAAATCGAAAGGATATTCGATGAACTTCAAGATTCACAATAGAAATTGTTTGTCCAACAACAATTCCATCACTTTTGTATCCTTCATAACTCACATCGCTTATCCAAAATTTCGACAAAAGTTTTTATGAAACAGAGAGAAACGATGAACAAGAAGAGGAAATTTAATTTTTGAGTTTTTTGGTTAGTTACACTATATGATTGAATTATTGACAATAATTTGGAATGGAATAACGCAATTTATGAGATCTTAATTTGATTTTCAGTTTTTTTTCCCCTTAATTAGTGCAACACATGGATACTATGAGATCTTAATTTGATTTTTCAGCTTTTTTTCCCCTTAATAAGTGCAACAGATTGATACATAATATATCAACAATAATGCGTCCGGATCCTTAATTATGCATCCGAAATGCCTAAAAAACATGGGATTGTGTAATTAGAAAAATAATATGGATAGAAGGTAATTTACGTTTTATACTATAGAATTTATGTAAGTTATACTTGAAATTATTCCTTCCTTCTTTTATTATTAGAATTGTTTATTATTATTTGTATTAACTCAAACCTTACTTGTTTGATTTTAATTTAATTAAATCCCTAAAAGAGATAATCTTTTTTTTTTTTATGTTGATTGAAATATTTAAGTTTTATTTTAATTTAATTATTTATTTACGTAGTTGTTTGTTGATAAAAAATAATTTCCTAAAAAAATATTTTAATTATATTTCTTTTTTCAAGTAATGTTTAAAATAACCTCTCTTTACTTAGTTACTTTTCAAGTTAGTAAAAAAAAGTCAATTCTCAAGTCGTCGGATAATCGGGTGTCAACGAGCACTTCAAATGCCTGAAAATCCTTCTTGAAGTGTAAATGACAACCCCGAATCCCTTTTTCTCTAACTTATAGGCTTAAATCTGTTTAAAGTATTTAAGTTCAATTTTCTTAATTTCTTTAGAAAATTAAGTAGCGTCTCTTTAAAGAATTGATTTTTCTTAAAGTTAATCGATATTTATTTCTTTTCTTTAACACGCATAGCATTGGAAATCCCATAACAACATCTTCTTCTTCACCCTCAATTCCAAAAAAGGACTTCCTCACCCTATTGTTTTGGTGGACGACTATTTATGTTCATTTATGAAATAATTATGGTCATAAACACTTCGCACTACTAAAAAAACAGTGAATACCGACCTAAAAATTACCGACCTCAAATGGAGGTCGGTATTCTTAAAAAGAATAAGAAATTAAAAAAGCTTTAGGAAACCGACTACAAGTAGTCGGTTTTTATGCAAAATAAAGCGGGAAAACAAAATTCCGACCTCTGGAGGTCGGAATTTTTCCCTGAAAAAATGAATTACAATAAAAACCGACCTCTTGATGTCGGTATTAATAAAATAAATAAATAACAATATTTTATTTTTTTTTCTCAATTAATGCGTAAATAAATCGTCTTTCGGATGACAGTTTATATAAATTTAATTAATATAAAATACCGACCTCATGCAGTCGGTATTTTTATTTCATCCAAATACTTAGCGACATTAGGAGGTCGGTTAGTTTATTACACAATAGTTTATGCAAAATAAAGCAGGAAAATAAAATACAGACATCTGGAGGTTGGAATTTAAAAAATACAAAAATATAATTACCGACCTCCGGAGGTCAGAATTTAAAAAATACAAAAAATAAAAAATTCTAACCTCAGGAGGTCGGAATTTAAAAGAGGTCAGCATTTCAAAAATACAAAAATAAAAATACCGACCTCCGGAGCTCGGAATTTAAATAATACAAAAATAAAAATACCGACCTCCGGAGGTCGGAATTCAAAAAATACAAAAATAAAATGAAAATACCGACCTCCGGAGGTCGGAATTTAAAAATAAAATTACCGACCTCCGGAGGTCGGAATTTAAATAAATACAAAAATAAAATTACCGACCTCCGGAGGTCAGAATTTAAAAAATACAAAAATAAAAATACCGACCTCCGGATGTTGGAATTTAAAAAATACAAAAATAAAAATACCAACCTCCGGAGGTCGGTATTTTTATTTTTGTATTTTTGAAATTCTGACCTCCGGAGGTCGGTAATTTTATTTTTGTATTTATTTAAATTCCGACCTCCGGAGGTCACAATTTCAAAAATACAAAAATAAAAATACCGACCTCCGGAGGTCGGAAATAATACAAAAATACGATTTCCGGAGATCAGAATTTCAAAAACACAAATATAAAAATACCGACCTCCGGAGGTCGGAATTTAAAAAATAAAAAATAAATTTACCGACCTCCGGATGTCAGAATTTCAAAAATACAAAAATAAAAATACCGACCTCCGGAGGTCGGAATTTAAAAAATAAATTACTGTTAAAAATACAAAAATCAAAATACCGACCTCTGGAGGTTGGTATTTTTCAATACAATAAAAACCGACCTCTTGATGTTGGTATTAAATAAAATAAATAAATAACTATATTTTATTTTTTTCTCAATTAAATATATTGATTTTGTTTTATCGTCTTTCGGAGGACGATTTTGCGTAAAATAAAAAACAAAAAAATATATTATAATACCGACTTCCGGAAGTTGGTAAAATTAAATAGTATGTAATTAAATTAATTTTCTTTAAATAAATCGTCTTCCGGATGACAGTTTTATATAAGTTAAAAAATAAATTAATATAAAATACCGACCTCATGAGGTCAGTATTTTTATTTCATCTAATTACTTTTAATAAAAGCGACATCCGGAGGTCGGTTTGTTAAAACTGTTCCTATAAATCATAATTTTGCTAGCATAATACTAAATTTTCATTCTACACATACAATTAATTGTTTAAAAGAGTGTAACAATTTTGTATACTTTTATAAATAAAAAGTTAAAATTCGTGGAATAAATAAAAAAATATCTATAATCCATATTTAGAGTATGAAACTACGTTGATATGAATTAAGAGATAATTATACTTATATTTGTAAAGTAATGTACAAATTCTATCAGTCTGTTGTCAAATGATGAACTTAATATATCATGTCATGATGTACAGGTGAATAACTAATTAACATATAATATAATCTATTTGAGTATGAAATGCAAGATAATATTATTATATACGTTCGATCTTGAATGAATGTCAAGTGTTGTGATAATATCGTAGGCAATGATGACATGTAAATTAAAGGATAATTCATCGGAGTATGAAATACGTTGATTAATTATATATACTCACTGAGTAGTTTAACAAATCAAATCTTATATATATATATATATATATATATATATGTATATATATATTTGTGGCTCAGATATGAAATACATTATCAATTAAAGAAATACCGATGATCAATTCAAGGAGATTTATATATTAAATTTGATATTGATAAACTTTAATTTGTTGATCGATAAAATTAAATTTATATAATTAGGAGGTATATAATTTAAATTTATAAAATTAACTTGATCAATAAAATTAAATTTATTAAATTAAACTTCTGTTGATCTGTAGTTAAATTAAATTTATATATATATATATATATATAATTTTAATTTATAAATGTAATTTTAATTAATAAAATCAACCTCAAGAGATGAGTTAATATTAAAATAAATTAATAAATACCGACCTTAAGAGGTCGGTATATTTAAATTATTATTTTATTTAAATAATATCAACATCCCGTGGTCAGTAAATTAAACACTTAAAAAAAGAGTGATATAATATCAAAACCCTAAGGCATCTCTCACTCCACTCTCAGTCCTCTCTCTCACCCTGACCCACCCCCATCTTGCCCATCGGGCTTACTTTTCAAAGTGATCTTTCTCGATTTCGGAACGGAAAGGCTTGGTTGAAGGCAAAATTCGATGTAATTCGGTATTAAATAAATAAATAAAAATATTTTATTTTTTCTCAATTAAATATTAAAAACAAAATTGAGAAATATTTTGAATTAATTTTATTTAAATCGTCTTCCAAAGGATGGTTTTGTGTAAAATAAAAAAATAAAAAATTATAATATGGACTTCCGGAAGTCGGTAAAATTAAATAGTATGTAATTATATTAATTTTCATTAAAATATTTATATAGTGACTTCCAAAAAAATTAATAAATTAATATTTTCTTTAAATAAATCGTCATCCGAATGACGATTAATTTCAAAAATACAAAAATAAAAATACCGACCTCCGGAGGTCGGAATTTAAATAATACAAAAATAAAAATACCGACCTCCGGAGGTCAGAATTTCAAAAATACAAAAATAAAAATACCGACCTCCGGAGGTCGGAATTTAAATAATACAAAAATAAAAATACCGACCTCCGAAGGTCGGTATTTTTATTTTTGTATTTTTGAAATTCTGACCTCCGGAGGTCGGTATTTTTATTTTTGTATTATTTAAATTCCGACCTCCGGAGGTCGGAATTTCAAAAATACAAAAATAAAAAGACCGACTTCCGGAAGTCGGAATTTAAAAAATACCAAAATAAAATTACCGACCTCCGGAGGTCGGAATTTCAAAAATACAAAACTAAAAATACTGACCTCCGGAGGTCGGAATTCAAAAAATACAAAAATAAAATTACCGACCTCCCGAGGTCGGAATTTCAAAAATACAAAAATAAAAATACAGACCTACGGAGGTCAGAATTTAAAAAAATACAAAAATAAAATTACCGACCTCCCGAGGTCAGAATTTTAAAAATACAGAAATTAAAATACCGACCTCTGGAGGTCGGTATTTTTCAATACAATAAAAACCGACCTCTTGATGTCATTATTAAATAAAATAAATAAATAACTATACTTTATTTTTTTCTCAATTAAATATATTGATTAATTTTATCGTCTTTCGGAGGATGGTTTTGCGTAAAATAAAAAACAAAAAAATATATTATAATACCGACTTCCGAAAGTTGGTAAAATTAAATAGTATGTAATTAAATTAATTTTCATTAAATAAATCGTCTTCCGAATGACAATTTTATATAAGTTAAAAAATAAATTAATATAAAATACCGACCTCATGAGGTCGGTATTTTATTTCATCTGATTACTTTTAATAAAAGCGACATCCGGAGGTCGGTTTGTTAAAACTGTTCCTATAAATCATAATTTTGCTAGCATAATACTAAATTTTCATTCTACACATACAATTCATTGTTTAAAAGAGTGTAACAATTTTGTATACTTTTATAAATAAAAAGTTAAAATTCGTGGAATAAATAAAAAAATATCTATAATCCATATTTAAAGTATGAAACTACGTTGATATGAATTAAGAGATAATTATACTTATATTTGTAGAGTAATGTACAAATTCTATCAGTCTGTTGTCAAATGATGAACTTAATATATCATGTCATGATGTACAGGTGAATAGCTAATTAGCATATAATATAATCTATTTGAGTATGAAATGCAAGATAATATTATTATATACGTTCGATCTTAAATGGATGTCAAGTGTTGTGATAATATCGTAGGCAATGATGACATGTAAATTAAAGGATAATTCATCGGAGTATGAAATACGTTGATTAATTATATATACTCACTGAGTAGTTTAACAAATCAAATCTTATATATATATATATATATATATATATCTATATATATATATATATATATATATATATATGAAATACATTATCAATTAAAGAAATACCGATGATCAATTCAAGGAGATTTATATATTAAATTTGATATTGATAAACTTTAATTTGTTGATCGATAAAATTAAATTTATATAATTAGGAGGTATATAATTGAAATTTATAAAATTAACTTGATCAATAAAATTAAATTTATTAAATTAAACTTCTGTTGAATTTACATAATTAGGTGGTATATATATATATATATATATATATATATATATATATATATATATATATATATATATATATATATAATTTTAATTTATAAATGTAATTTTAATTAATAAAATCAACCTCAAGAGATGAGTTTATATTAAAATAAATTATTAAATACCGACCTTAAGAAGTCGGTATATTTAAATTATTAGTTTATTTAAATAATATCAACATCCCGTGGTAGGTAAATTAAACACTTTTCTTAAAAAAAGAATGATATAGTATCAAAACCCTAAGGCATCTCTCACTCCACTCTCAGTCCTCTCTCTCACCCTGACCAACCCCCATCTTGCCCATCGGGCTTACTTTTCAAAGTGATCTTTCTCGATTTCGGAACGAAAAGGCTTGGTTGAAGGCAAAATTCGGTGTAATTCGGTATTAAATAAATAAATAAATAAATAAAAATATTTTATTTTTTCTCAATTAAATATTAAAAAAAAATTGAGAAATATTTTGAATTAATTTTATTTAAATCGTCTTCCGGAGGATGGTTTTGTGTAAAATAAAAAAATAAAAAATTATAATATGGACTTCCGGAAGTCGGTAAAATTAAATAGTATGTAATTATATTAATTTTCATTAAAATATTTATATAGTACTTCCAAAAAAATTAATAAATTAATATTTTCTTTAAATAAATCGTCATCCGAATGACGATTAATTTCAAAAATACAAAAATAAAAATACCGACCTCCGGAGGTCGAAATTTAAATAATACAAAAATAAAAATACCGACCTCCGGAGGTCAGAACTTAAAAAATACAAAAATAAAATTACCGACCTACGGAGGTCGGAATTTCAAAAATACAAAAATAAAAATACCGACCTCCGGAGGTCGGAATTTCAAAAATACAAAAATAAAAATACCGACCTCCGGAAGTCGGAATTTAAAAAATACCAAAATAAAATTACCGACCTCCGGAGGTCGGAATTTCAAAAATACAAAAATAAAAATACCGACCTCCGGAGGTCGGAATTTAAAAAATACAAAAATAAAATTACCGACCTCCGGAGGTCGGAATTTCAAAAATACAAAACTAAAAATACCGACCTCCGGAGGTCGAAATTTCAAAAATACAAAAATAAAAATACCGACCTCCGGAAGTCGGAATTTAAAAAATACCAAAATAAACCGACCTCCGGAGGTCGGAATTTCAAAAATACAAAAATAAAAATACCGACCTCCGGAGGTCGGAATTTAAAAAATACAAAAATAAAATTACCGACCTCCGGAGGTCGGAATTTCAAAAATACAAAAATAAAAATACCGACCTCCGGAGGTCGGAATTTAAAAAATACAAAAATAAAATTACCGACCTCCCGAGGTCAGAATTTTAAAAATACAGAAATCAAAATACCGACCTCTGGAGGTCGGTATTTTTCAATACAATAAGAGCCGACCTCTTGATGTCATTATTAAATAAAATAAATAAATAACTATACTTTATTTTTTTCTCAATTAAATATATTGATTTAATTTTATCGTCTTTCGGAGGATGATTTTGCGTAAAATAAAAAACAAAAAAATATATTATAATACCGACTTCCGAAAGTTGGTAAAATTAAATAGTATGTAATTAAATTAATTTTCATTAAATAAATCGTCTTCGGATGATGACGCTTTATATAAGTTAAAAAATAAATTAATATAAAATAACGACCTCATGATGTCGGTATTTTTATTTCATCTAATTACTTTTAATAAAAGCGACATTCGAAGGCCGGTTTTATGAAATACGTTTATTAATTATATACTTCTCGAGTAGTTTGACAAATCAAGTCTTATATATTAGTGGTAATGTACAAATTCTATCAATCCGTCGTCAAATCATGAACTTAAAATCTCATGTAATGATGTAGAGGTGAAGTGCTAACATATAATCCATTTGAGTATGAAATGTGAGATAATATTCGTAAAATGTCATGATAACAATTAATTATAAACTTTATATTTATATAATTAATTGTTTAATTATTTGTACGTATAACCTTCAATGTCTTATTTCGTTTTATGAAATAGACAATAGAACGTAGTAAATTACTGTACAAAGCAAGTAATTCTATCAAGATTATTACGTTCGATCTTGAATGGATGTCAAGTGTAGTGATCATATCGTAGGCAATGACATGTAAAGGATAATTCATTACAGTATGAAATATTTTAATTAATTATATACTCCTCGAGCAGTTTAACAAATGTAGTCTTATATATTAGTGGTTCAGATATGAAATACATTATCAATTAAAGAAATACCGATGATCAATTCAAGGAGATTTCTATATTAAATTTGATATTGATAAATTATCAATAAAATTAAATTTATATAATTAGAAGGTATATAATTTAGATTTATAAAAATTAAATTGATCAATAAAATTAAATTTATTAAATTAAACTTTTGTTGATGCATAGTTAAATTAATTTAAATATATATAATATACATATATAATAGTAATTAATCAAATCGGACTCAAGAAGTGAGTATATATTAAAACAAATTATTAAATATCGATTTTAAGAGGTCAGATATTTAAATTATTGTTTAATTTAAATAATACCGACATTCCGTGATCGGTAAATTAACGATTTCTTTTAAAAAGAATTATAATCTCAAAACCTTTTAAGTCTTTTTTTCACTCCAACTCTCCCACTCTCTCTCACGTCGTCCGACAAGCACAGATCCCGACCGCCACCCCTGATTCCGACCAACAGAGCGGCGGAGGTGGCGCCACCATCCCGACCGCGCGCCTCGATCAACAATGTAATCGCGACAACGATAGTCGCAGAAGACCGGCGGCAGACCGGCAGCTTCGCACCAAGTTCGCACCAAAGAGCTCGCACGATGCTTCGCACGTGACCGCCAAGCAGCAGAGGTCACCGGAGCCTTCATCTCGACCGGCGCCGCCCATCCCGACCCACCGCCTTCTCCTTTAATTCAAGGTTAGGGTTTCATAATATTAGTTTTAATTTCTTTCAATTTGAGTGTTGAATTTGTTAATTAGTGTATTGAATTGGTTTTTATTGATTGTTAGTTAATTAGTAAGTGAATGATTTAGGTTTTGATTGTTAGTTTGAATTAGGGATTATTTGATTGTTAGTTTGTGTTTGTTGATTGTGAATTGAAAATTTTAATGTTAGGGTTAGTTTGAATTAGGATATCTTAGGATTTGTTTGAAATTTGACATTTCTTGAGTTAATTAGTTTGATTTTGGAATTGTAGAATTAGATTGAATTAGGGTATTTAAGGAGTTGTTTGAATTTGGGTATTCAATTTGAGTGTTGAATTTGTTAATTAGTGTATTGAATTATTTTTTTTATTGATTGTTAGTTAATTAGTAAGTGAATGATTTAGGGTTTTTGATTGTTAGTTTGAATTAGGGATTATTTGATTGTTAGTTTGTGTTTGTTGATTGTGAATTGAAAATTTTAATGTTAGAGTTAGTTTGAATTATATTTGGGGAGTTGTTTGAATTTGGGTATTATTTGAGTTAGTTTGAATTATTATTGAGATTTTAGGACTAATTGTTTGAATTTGGGATTAGGAATAGCTAGCCAGTTTGAATTTAGGGTTTTAGCACTAGTTAGATTTTGGATTTTAGGACTAGTTTGAATTTGTGATTTTAAGACTAGTTTGAATTTTGAATTTAGGATTAGTTTGAATTATTATTGAGATTTTAGGACTTCTAATAGTTTCAATTTGGGATTTTAGCATTATAGTTTGGTTTTTGAATTCTAGGAGTACTTTCAATTTGTGATTTTAAGTCTAGTTTGAATTTGGAATTTAGAACTAATGGTTTGAATTATATTTGATATTTTAGGCTAATTAATAGTTTGAATTTCGGAAACTAGCTAGCTAGTTTGAATTTGGAACTAATTAGTTTGAATATATAACTAATTAAGTTTAGAAATTAGATATGAACTTGAATTGAAACATGAACTTACTAAAACTTGAATATATATATATATATATATATATATATATATATATATATATATATATATATATATATATATATATATATATAAAACTAATATTCTTGGATTTGAAGTTTATATTTAACTAAACTTGAATATTATTGATGACAAAATTGATTTTCTTGCAAGATCTATTTGTGTCCATCTAGTGTTGACACTTAGCTTTAATTTAGGAATAATGTGTTTGTTAAGCGTAAGTACCAACACTAATTGATCCTATTAATGACAAAATAGATTTTCTTGCAAAATCGATTTGTGTCCATCTATTCATATGGGCGTGTTCTTTCATTTTCTATGTTGATGCTTGTTTTCAAATTGGCTCGTATTTAGGAAATAGGCAGTTGACGAATCTCAATGTTGTTGTGTGTTTGTGCTATGTAGTAACTAATAATTATTGAATCTTTTTCTAGTGTTGAAAGAGTTGATTTTGCGGGATAGGCAACTAAGGAAGCTCAACATCAAAAAAAGTTGATACAAGCTTCTTTCATCAAAGTAGAAGATAAGGTTTGGTGTTTCTAAATTTCTAAAGTTCAAGTACAATTTCTTTTTATAATGTGTTTGTGTCTTTCTAGTATTGATACTTAGTTTAAATTTTGTGATAATTTGTTTGTGTCCATCGAATGTTTGTTTAGCATAATTAAGTACCAACACTAGTTGATCCTATTGATGACAAAATTGATTTTCTTGCAAGATCAATTTGTGTCCATCTAGTGTTGACACTTAACTTTAATTTAATGTGTTTGTTAAGCATAAGTACCAACACTAGTTGATCCTATTGATGACAAAATTGATTTTCTTACAAGATCGATTTGTGTCCATCTACTGTTGATGCTTAGCTTTAGTTTAGGAATAATGTGTTTGTTAAGCATAATTAAGTACCAACACTAGTTGATCCTATTGATGACAAAATTGATTTTCTTGCAAGATCGATTTGTGTCCATCTAGTGTTGACACTTAACTTTAATTTAATGTATTTGTTAAGCATAAGTACCAACACTAGTTGATCCTATTGATGACAAAATTGATTTTCTTGCAAGATCGATTTGTGTCCATCTAGTGTTGATGCTTAGCTTTAGTTTAGGATTAATGTGTTTGTTAAGCATAATGAAGTACCAACACTAGTTGATCCTATTGATGACAAAATTGATTTTCTTGCAAGATCGATTTGTGTCCATCCAGTGTTGACACTTAACTTTAAATTAATGTGTTTGTTAAGCATAAGTACCAACACTAGTTGATCCTATTGATGACAAAATTGATTTTCTTACAAGATCGATTTGTGTCCATCTAGTGTTGATGCTTATCTTTAGTTTAGGAATAATGTGTTTGTGAAGCATAATTAAGTACCAACACTAGTTGATCCTATTGATGACAAAATTGATTTTCTTGCAAGATCGATTTGTGTCCATCTAGTGTTGACACTTAACTTTAATTTAATGTGTTTGTTAAGCATAATTAAGTACCAACACTAGTTGATCCTACTGATGACAAAATTGATTTTCTTGCAAGATCGATTTGTGTCCATCTAATGTTGATGCTTAGCTTTAGTTTAGGAATAATGTGTTTGTGAAGCATAATTAAGTACCAACACTAGTTGATCCTATTGATGACAAAATTGATTTTCTTGCAAGATCGATTTGTGTCCATCTAGTGTTGATGCTTAGCTTTAGTTTAGGAATAATGTGTTTGTTAAGCATAATTAAGTACCAACACTAGTTGATCCTATTGATGACAAAATTGATTTTCTTGCAAGATCGATTTGTGTCCATCTAGTGTTGACACTTAACTTTAATTTAATGTGTTTGTTAAGCATAAGTACCAACACTAGTTGATCTTATTGATGAAAAAATTGATTTTCTTGCAAGATCAATTTGTGTCCATCTACTGTTGATGCTTAGCTTTAGTTTAGGAATAATGTGTTTGTGAAGCATAATTAAGTACCAACACTAGTTGATCCTATTGATGACAAAATTGATTTTCTTGCAAGATCGATTTGTGTCCATCTAGTGTTGACACTTAACTTTAATTTAATGTGTTTGTTAAGCATAAGTACCAAAACTAGTTGATCCTATTGATGACAAAATTGATTTTCTTGCAAGATCGATTTGTGTCCATCTACTGTTGATGCTTAGCTTTAGTTTAGGAATAATGTGTTTGTGAAGCATAATTAAGTACCAACACTAGTTGATCCTATTGATGACAAAATTGATTTTCTTGCAAGATCGATTTGTGTCCATCTTGTGTTGACACTTAACTTTAATTTAATGTGTTTGTTAAGCATAAGTACCAACACTTGTTGATCCTATTGATGACAAAATTGATTTTCTTGCAAGATCGATTTGTGTCCATCTAGTGTTGATGCTTAGCTTTAGTTTAGGAATAATGTGTTTGTTATGCATAATTAAGTACCAACACTAGTTGATCCTATTGATGACAAAATTGATTTTCTTGCAAGATCGATTTGTGTCCATCTAGTGTTGACACTTAACTTTAATTTAATGTGTTTGTTAAGCATAATTAAGTACCAACACTAGTTGATCCTACTGATGACAAAATTGATTTTCTTGCAAGATCGATTTGTGTCCATCTAGTGTTGACACTTAACTTTAATTTAATGTGTTTGTTAAGCATAAGTACCAACACTAGTTGATCCTATTGATGACAAAATTGATTTTCTTGCAAGATCGATTTGTGTCCATCTAGTGTTGATGCTTAACTTAAGTTTAGGAATAATGTGTTTGTGAAGCATAATTAAGTACCAACACTAGTTGATCCTATTGATGACAAAATTGATTTTCTTGCAAGATCGATTTGTGTCCATCTAGTGTTGATGCTTAGCTTTAGTTTAGGAATAATGTGTTTGTTAAGCATAATTAAGTACCAACACTAGTTGATCCTATTGATGACAAAATTGATTTTCTTGCAAGATCGATTTGTGTCCATCTAGTGTTGACACTTAACTTTAATTTAATGTGTTTGTTAAGCATAAGTACCAACACTAGTTGATCTTATTGATGAAAAAATTGATTTTCTTGCAAGATCAATTTGTGTCCATCTACTGTTGATGCTTAGCTTTAGTTTAGGAATAATGTGTTTGTGAAGCATAATTAAGTACCAACACTAGTTGATCCTATTGATGACAAAATTGATTTTCTTGCAAGATCGATTTGTGTCCATCTAGTGTTGACACTTAACTTTAATTTAATGTGTTTGTTAAGCATAAGTACCAACACTAGTTGATCCTATTGATGACAAAATTGATTTTCTTGCAAGATCGATTTGTGTCCATCTAGTGTTGACACTTAACTTTAATTTAATGTGTTTGTTAAGCATAATTAAGTACCAACACTAGTTGATCATATTGATGACAAAATTGATTTTCTTGCAAGATCGATTTGTGTCCATCTAGTGTTGACACTTAACTTTAATTTAATGTGTTTGTTAAGCATAAGTACCAACACTAGTTGATCCTATTGATGACAAAATTGATTTTCTTACAAGATCGATTTGTGTCCATCTAGTGTTGATGCTTAGCTTTAGTTAGTGAATTTAGTTGTTGGAATTAAGTCAAAACTAATGTAGTTAAAGTTAAAAAGTTGTTTTGTTGTTTAAATGAGTTAAAATACATAATGTCGTTTAGTTGGAGGATTTAGTTGTTAGAATTAAGTCAAAACTAAACTAGTTAAAGCTGTTAAGTTATTTAAATTAGTTATAATAAATAATGTGGTTTAGTTAGTGAATTTAGTTGTTGGAATTAAGTCAAAACTAATGTAGTTAAAGTTAAAAAGTTGTTAAGTTATTTAAACAAGTTAAAATAAATAATGTCGTTTAGTTGGTGAATTTAGTTGTTGGGTGTAACGATCCGCTAGATCGTTTTGAGAACTAGGACTATTTTAATTTTTTTCGAAAAATTTAAAGGGGTATTTTAACTATTCGGTAACTATGAGTATCTATTTGATGATTTTTTTTATTAAATGAGCATTATAGTTGAATAGTTAGTGGGTCACATCCATAATTAATAGTTACCACTTGGCCATGTATTGAATTAAGTTGAGGGATATATTAAACGGGTATTGTATCATAACTGGAGGAAAAAAAAATCTGAACGAGCATCGGCGGCGTGGGCGTGAATCGTGTGTTCAGGTGAAAATTTCCAACCAATTTGTGTTATTGAATTTTTATAATAAAGATATTATTTTTCTTAAGATTTAGTGGGATAGTATGGTGCGAAAGTGGTAGGGTTAGATGTTAGTTAATTGGAATTTAGTGATAGGGGCTAATTCTGTTTGTCTTCTTCGTGATTGGGACCTGTTGTTCATTGTTAATATTAGTAGTAAAATTGTGGTAATTAATGAGGTTCAGGGAAAACATTTGGGGGTCATGTTGAGGTGCATTAATGGAGGGCGAAACCCTTTTGTTTCTGAGGGTTGCCACTGGTTTGGTAACCAGTGGTTAAATTCAATTGTTATTAATTATTTATCGTATGGTAAATCTAGTTTTAATATATTGAGCTAGGTAATAAATTATTAGATGTATAATATATGATTAGTATGGAATTTGAGATACTTGGAGGGATTGAGGTTTAACACTAGGCTTGAAATTTAGCAAATATAATTCTTGGCATATTATAATTTAATAGCATTATTAGTAATTTATATTATTTATAGACTAAATGAGGATGGCGTGATAAGAAGTAATGGGTCAAAGTCTGTGATGGTCAATTATTAGTATTATATTGTTAGCAATTAGATTGGTATTAGGAAACAACAGATGGTTCCAAAGTGGAAAATTGAAAGGCTGCAACGTTGTGCCTTTTTCTGGAATTATTCAGGATGGAGGAGGAATCTTTAGGTAATAATTAGTATCCTTATTAATGACTACATTGGAAGGAAACTAGAACGTTTAGATGTTGGGTGTATACCGATTCATTCACTTACAAAATATTGCAAAATTGGTAGATTGGGAACACTCTGAAGCTTTGCGAAGAGGGAAGGACAAATCTTGAGGGTTCGTGGCACGTGTTCGGCATTCAAGGTATGTTAAGACTTTCAGACTTTGTTGGAGGACGTTTTCCTAATTAAAAGATTAAAAATGGAGATAATGGGTAAGGGCGAAAGATGGGGTCTCGTACCAATGGTGTGACGGGCATTGGTACGAGTACCGGTGTTATAAAGGGAAAGTTTATTACTATAGTATGCGGATTGTAATCCGAGAATGCCAAAGCATATGGGCATTAGCTGATATATTATTGACTGAATTATTACGTGTGATTGTGTTCTTATTTGAACCCGTATGTTTGTGATAGCTGAGGTGGTTATATATATATATGCTGATAATTGATCGATTGAGATGCATCATCATCCCCTTTCATTGATATCATACTATGCATATGCATTGACATGAGATTGAGTAAAGTTGGGCACGTGGAGATCGTCCGTGCTGGGGATGGTGAGATGTTAAGATTTTAATTTGGGCACGTGGAGATCGTTCGTGCGGAAATTGTTGATTTTATGATAGTGCGTTGAGATCGTCCGCACAGACACGTGGAGATCGTCCGTGTCGGTATATGGACCTCGCGAGTCCCCCATGGGTCATGAACTCTCGATGTATTTCCGAGGAGTATCATGTATATACGGTTGAGAGAGTACTTGACATTCTGAGGCATATCATTTCATAGTGTCATATTGCATTGCATCTCATTGCATCATTTATTATTGTTGATTATGTGCATTATTTGATGGTTGTACATTATGTGAAGTTGATTATCCTTGTTTTGATGAAGCTCGATTGGTAAGCGTACTATAGACTTGTATAAGTAAAAGAGTTTTATTTTTTTTTATTTAAAACTCCTGTCACTACTTCTTCGTTGTCGGTCTATGAGATATACTGGGTACACGTGATTTCGTACTCATACTACACTTGTTGCACTCTTTTGTGGTGCAGATTCAATTCTGAGTACGAGCACATCTCGTGGAGCTTTCTGAGTCTGAGCTTGAAGTATTTTGGAGTGGTGGTGAGCTGCTTGGCTGTTCCGTGGCCCACACCTCCTTCTACCTTCTATTTATTCTGTTATTTTAGTATTCAGACAGAATATCCCTTATGGTTGAATTTGTCGTTTAGTTTCAGACATTGCATCATAATTGGAGACTCTTGTACTTATGACACCAATTCTTGGGTGGTATTTTAGTTTTTCGCTTGTAGTATTTATTAAGAACTTAGTGTCGGAGATTTTTACTCGTTGTTTACCTTTCTACCTTATTAGTTAGTTAAGATTGGTAAAATATGTTGGGTTAGCTTACCTATTGGTTGGGAACATAGGTGCCATCATGACTTGCGAAATTGGGTCGTGATAATTTGGTATCAGAGCCCTAGGTTCATCGGTCTCACGAGTACAAGAGCAATGTCTAGTAGAGTCTTGCGGATTGGTATGATGACGTCCATACCTATCTTCGAGAGGCTATGGGACATTTAGGAAAACTCAGTTCTTTCATTCCTTATCGTGCACACTTTACCTTGTTGAAATTCTAATCTTGATATGTCATTCTCTCAGATGGTGAGGACTCGTACATCTGCAAGTGGTGATCAGGAGCCTATTCCTGCGCCTGCCTCTGGGAGCACTATCCGAGGTAGAGGCCGAGGCCGAGGTCGAGGTCGAGGTCGGGGTAGGGGTCGTATTGCAGCAACTGTTGTAGGGCAAGTACCAATAGCTACCCACGGCCGTGATAGAACAGTACCTCCTGATACAGATGTTATTCATGGGGATATGCAGGATCGTGTCGTGGGGGATGGACCAGCTCAGGCTCCACCCAGTATTATTGCCACCCCAGTGCTTCAAGATACCTTGGCTCGTATGTTAGGGCTTCTAGAGGGGATGGCTCAGGCGGGAACTTTGCCTATCACCTCTGATGCTTCACAGACCCGTGTTGGAGGTCAGACTCCAGATCCGATGGTGGCTCCAGATTCTCAGACTCCCAGGACTCAGCCAGCTGCTGCTGTAGCTCCCCGTTTAGATAGTATGGAATTTCCAGGTATTGCATCACACTTGGCGAACAGACCTTCCATGACCATTGATGAACAAAAGATGTTTGGGAGGTTCAGACTAATGAATCCTCCGACTTATACTGGTGGTTTAACTGAGGATGCATATGAATTTATAGTTAGTTGTCATGAGAGGTTGCATAATCTTGGATTAGTGGAGTCTCATGGAGTTGACTACACAACGTTTCAGATGACTGGCTCTGCCAAGCAGTGGTGGAGGGATTATATTAGTAGTAGGCCAGCTGGATCCCCTCCACTATCATGGACTCAGTTTACTCAGGTATTTTTAGCCAAGTTTGTTCCACGCAGTGAAAGGGAGCGTAAGAGAGCCGAGTTCGAGGGTTTGCAACAAGATGGTATGTCCGTCGCAGAGTATGAGGTTAAATTCCATGCCTTGGCTAGGCATGCTTCAATGATACTTCCCACAGAGGCTGAGAGGGTGAGAAGGTTTGTTAAGGGGCTGATTATTCCGATTCGTCTGGGAGTTTCTCAAGTTACTACTTCGGGTGTTCCATTCCAGAAGGTGGTAGATGCTGCTAAAGAGTTGGAGATGATTCGACGTGAGGGATTTGAGCAGCGTGAGGGCAAGAGGACCCGTTATTCAGGTGATTATAGTGGTGCTCAGCCTAGGAGTCGAGGTTACTTAGGGAGAGGTTATCACTCACAGTCTAGCAGACCCATTCATGCTGCTATACCAGCTTCTGAGGCTGGTTACGCTGGGCATGGTTCTTCGAGTTCGGTGCATACTTCACAGGGTTCATTCTCTAGACCTGTAGACCGTGGGGGACATTCTGGTCATTCAGGTTCCTCTCATCGGCCTACGTCTCGTAAGGGTTGTTTTGAGTGTGGTGATATGGGACACTTCGTGAGAGATTGCCCTAGGACCAGACGTGGGGGCTTACATCAGGGTTCTCATGCTTCGACTTTCAGGGCTGCACAACCTCTAACTTGGGGAGGTGTACAGAGTGGCAGAGGTGGTTCTCATTCAGGTAGAAGTGGTTCTACTTTTAGTCGAGGTGGTGGTCGTGGAGGTTCACAATCTGAGGGTGGTCGTTCTCACTGTTATGCTTTTCCGGGTAGGCCAGAGGCTGAGGCTTCAGATGCTGTTATCACAGGTATTATTCCAATTTGTCATCGACCAGCTACTGTATTATTTGATCCAGGCTCTACTTATTCTTATGTGTCCACATATTTTGCTTCGAGTCTGGATATATTATGTGAGTCTCTTAATTTGCCAGTACATGTTTCCACTCCTATTGGAGATTCTATAGTAGTAGATCGGGTGTATCGATTTTGTATAGTTACCTTGATGGGATATGACACTCATGCAGATTTAAAGGTCCTAGATATGGTAGATTTTGACGTGATACTTGGTATGGATTGGCTATCTCCTTATCACACAATTTTAAATTGTCATGCCAAGACAGTTACACTAGATATGCCTGGAATTCCTATAGTAGAATGGAGAGGTTCTTTTAGTCACCCTCCAAAAGGGGTGATATCATTTCTTAAGGCTCGTCACTTAGTAAAGAGAGGATGTTTGACTTACTTAGCGCACATTCGAGATACTAGTGTTGAGACTCCTATGCTTGAGTCTATTCCAGTGGTGAGTGAATTTTCGGAGGTATTTCCGACAGACTTACCAGGTCTTCCACCTGATCGTGATATTGATTTTTGTATTGACTTAGAGCTAGGCACTCAGCCTATTTCCATTCCTCCTTATCGTATGGCACCGGCTGAATTGAAAGAGTTGAAGGAGCAGTTGCAGGATTTGTTGAGCAAGGGTTTTATTAGACCGAGTGTATCCCCTTGGGGTGCTCCAGTGTTATTTGTGAAGAAGAAAGATGGATCTATGCGTATGTGTATTGACTATCGACAGTTGAACAAGGTAACCATCAGGAATAAGTACCCGATACCTCGTATTGATGATTTATTTGATCAGTTGCAGGGTGCTTCGCTTTCCAAGATTGACTTGAGATCCGGCTACCATCAGCTGAAGGTTAGGGCGGAGGATATCCCTAAGACAGCTTTTCGAACACGTTATGGCCATTACGAGTTTTTGGTGATGTCTTTCGGATTGACTCATGCCCCAGCTGCTTTTATGAACTTGATGAACGGAGTGTTCAGACCGTACTTGGATTCCTTTGTTATTGTCTTCATAGATGATATATTGGTATACTCCCGTAGTAAGGAGGAACACGAGCATCATTTGAGGATTGTACTTGGGACTCTGAAGGAGAAGAAACTTTATGCAAAGTTTTCAAAGTGTGAGTTTTGGCTTAGTTCGGTAGCATTCTTGGGACATGTAGTGTCCAAGGAAGGTATTATGGTGGATCCTAAGAAGATTGAGGCAGTTCGAGATTGGGTTAGACCTGCTTCAGTTACGGAGATTCGAAGTTTCTTAGGCCTTGCAGGTTATTATCGACGGTTTGTAGAGGGGTTCTCATCCATTGCATCCCCATTAACGAGATTAACCCAAAAAAAAGTGGTTTTCCAGTGGTCGGATGAATGTGAGGTGAGTTTTCTACAACTCAAGACTTTATTGACTACTGCTCTAATTTTGACCCTACCCGTGGAGGGAGAGGGTTTTGTTGTATATTGTGATGCTTCTCGAATCGGTCTTGGTTGGGGATTTATGATGCAGAAGGGGAAGGTGATAACTTATGCTTCGAGACAGTTGAAAGTTCATGAGAAGAACTATCCTATTCATGATTTAGAGTTGGCAGCTGTTGTGTTTGCATTGAAAATTTGGAGGCATTATCTTATGGTGTGCATTGTGAGGTGTTCACAGATCATCGTAGTCTCCAGTATATATTCAATCAGAGAGATCTCAATTTGAGGCAGCGGAGATGGTTGGAGTTGCTCAAAGACTACGACATGACTATTCTTTATCATCCAGGCAAGGCAAACGTGGTAGCAGATGCCTTGAGTCGAAAGGCGGTAAGTATGGGTAGTCTAGCCATGTTACAGGTTGGTGAGCGTCCTTTAGCTAGGGATGTCCAATCCTTGGCCAATAGCTTTGTGAGGCTTGATATTTCTGAATCTGGTAAGGTTTTGGCTTATATGGAGGCTAGGTCATCCTTGTTGGAGCAGATTCGGACTCAACAATTTAATGATGGTGATTTATGTAAGATTCGAGACAAGGTGTCAAAAGGAGAAGCCAAAGATGCAATTCTTGATAGTGACGGAGTTTTGAGGATAAAAGGTGGTATATGTGTTCCTCGGACAGGTGATTTGACTAGACTCATCATGGAAGAAGCACATAGTTCCAGGTACTCTATTCATCCTGGGGCTACTAAGATGTATCGTGACTTGAAGCAGCATTATTGGTGGTGTCGTATGAGGAGGGACATAGTAGATTTTGTATCTCAGTGTTTGAATTGTCAGCAAGTGAAGTATGAACACCAAAAGCCTGGAGGTGTGACCCAGAGGATGCCCATACCTGAGTGGAAGTGGGAGAGCATTGCTATGGACTTTGTGGTAGGGTTGCCACGTACCTTGGGTAAGTTCGATGCTATATGGGTCATCGTGGATCGACTGACTAAGTCCGCACACTTTGTACCAGTTCAGACTACCTATAATTCAGAGAAGTTAGCCAAGATCTATATTCGAGAGATAGTTCGTTTGCATGGGGTTCCTATTTCTATTATTTCAGATCGGGGGACACAATTTACATCTCATTTCTGGAGGTCTATGCAGAAAGAGTTGGGCACTCGAGTGGATCTTAGTACAGCCTTTCACCCACAGACTGACGGTCAGTCTGAACGGACTATTCAGGTTCTTGAGGACATGTTGCGGGCGTGTGTGATCGACTTTGGTGGTCACTGGGATCAGTTCTTGCCATTAGCAGAGTTTGCTTACAATAATAGTTACCATTCGAGCATTGAGATGGCACCATTTGAGGCTTTGTATGGTAGGAGATGCCGGTCTCCAATTGGTTGGTTTGATGCATTTGAGATTAGACCGTGGGGTACAGATTTGTTAAGGGAGTCCTTAGACAAGGTCAAGTTGATCCAAGATAGACTTCTAATGGCTCAGAGTAGGCAAAAGAGTTATGCAGATTGGAAGGTTCGCGATTTGCAGTTTATGGTTGGAGAGAGGGTTCTATTGAAGGTTTCACCCATGAAGGGGGTGATGAGATTTGGAAGGAAGGGAAAGTTGAGCCCAAGGTATATTGGCCCTTTCGAGATTGTGGAGCGTATTGGTGAGGTGGCATATCAGTTGGCTTTGCCACCTGGTTTGTCAGGTGTTCATCCCGTATTTCATATTTCGATGTTGAAAAAGTATCATCAGGGTGATGCTCGTGTGATTCAATGGGATTCAGTGTTACTTGATCAGAATTTGACTTTTGAAGAGGAACCAATAACCATTTTAGATAGGCAAATTCGGAAGTTGAGGTCGAAAGAGATTGCTTCAGTAAAAGTTCAATGGAAGCATCGTCCAGTGGAGGAGGCTACATGGGAGACTGAGTCCGACATGAGGAGTAAATATCCTCAGCTTTTTGAGCGTTCAGGTGCGTTTTATTCTTTTACCGTTCGAGGACGAACGTTTGTTTAAGTGGTAGGTGATGTAACGATCCGCTAGATCGTTTTGAGAACTAGGACTATTTTAATTTTTTTCGAAAAATTTAAAGGGGTATTTTAACTATTCGGTAACTATGAGTATCTATTTGATGATTTTTTTATTAAATGAGCATTATAGTTGAATAGTTAGTGGGTCACATCCATAATTAATAGTTACCACTTGGCCATGTATTGAATTAAGTTGAGGGATATATTAAACGGGTATTGTATCATAACTGGAGGAAAAAAAAATCTGAACGAGCATCGGCGGCGTGGGCGTGAATCGTGTGTTCAGGTGAAAATTTCCAACCAATTTGTGTTATTGAATTTTTATAATAAAGATATTATTTTTCTTAAGATTTAGTGGGATAGTATGGTGCGAAAGTGGTAGGGTTAGATGTTAGTTAATTGGAATTTAGTGATAGGAGATAATTCTGTTTGTCTTCTTCGTGATTGGGACCTGTTGTTCATTGTTAATATTAGTAGTAAAATTGTGGTAATTAATGAGGTTCAGGGAAAACATTTGGGGGTCATGTTGAGGTGCATTAATGGAGGGCGAAACCCTTTTGTTTCTGAGGGTTGCCACTGGTTTGGTAACCAGTGGTTAAATTCAATTGTTATTAATTATTTATCGTATGGTAAATCTAGTTTTAATATATTGAGATAGGTAATAAATTATTAGATGTATAATATATGATTAGTATGGAATTTGAGATACTTGGAGGGATTGAGGTTTAACACTAGGCTTGAAATTTAGCAAATATAATTCTTGGCATATTATAATTTAATAGCATTATTAGTAATTTATATTATTTATAGACTAAATGAGGATGGCGTGATAAGAAGTAATGGGTCAAAGTCTGTGATGGTCAATTATTAGTATTATATTGTTAGCAATTAGATTGGTATTAGGAAACAACAGATGGTTCCAAAGTGGAAAATTGAAAGGCTGCAACGTTGTACCTTTTTCTGGAATTATTCAGGATGGAGGAGGAATCTTTAGGTAATAATTAGTATCCTTATTAATGACTACATTGGAAGGAAACTAGAACGTTTAGATGTTGGGTGTATACCGATTCATTCACTTACAAAATATTGCAAAATTGGTAGATTGGGAACACTCTGAAGCTTTGCGAAGAGGGAAGGACAAATCTTGAGGGTTCGTGGCACGTGTTCGGCATTCAAGGTATGTTAAGACTTTCAGACTTTGTTGGAGGACGTTTTCCTAATTAAAAGATTAAAAATGGAGATAATGGGTAAGGGCGAAAGATGGGGGTCTCGTACCAATGGTGTGACGGGCATTGGTACGAGTACCGGTGTTATAAAGGGAAAGTTTATTACTATAGTATGCGGATTGTAATCCGAGAATGCCAAAGCATATGGGCATTAGCTGATATATTATTGACTGAATTATTATGTGTGATTGTGTTCTTATTTGAACCCGTATGTTTGTGATAGCTGAGGTGGTTATATATATATATGCTGATAATTGATCGATTGAGATGCATCATCATTCCCTTTCATTGATATCATACTATGCATATGCATTGACATGAGATTGAGTAAAGTTGGGCATGTGGAGATCGTCCGTGTTGGGGATGGTGAGATGTTAAGATTTTAATTTGGGCACGTGGAGATCGTTCGTGCGGAAATTGTTGATTTTATGATAGTGCGTTGAGATCGTCCGCACAGACACGTGGAGATCGTCCGTGTCGGTATATGGACCTCGCGAGTCCCCCATGGGTCATGAACTCTCGATGTATTTTCGAGGAGTATCATGTATATACGGTTGAGAGAGTACTTGACATTCTGAGGCATATCATTTCATAGTGTCATATTGCATTGCATCTCATTGCATCATTTATTATTGTTGATTATGTGCATTATTTGATGGTTGTACATTATGTGAAGTTGATTATCCTTGTTTTGATGAAGCTCGATTGGTAAGCGTACTATAGACTTGTATAAGTAAAAGAGTTTTATTTTTTTTTAATTTAAAATTCCTGTCACTACTTCTTCGTTGTCGGTCTATGAGATATACTGGGTACACGTGATTTCGTACTCATACTACACTTGTTGCACTCTTTTGTGGTGCAGATTCAATTCCGAGTACGAGCACATCTCGTGGAGCTTTCTGAGTCTGAGCTTGAAGTATTTTGGAGTGGTGGTGAGCTGCTTGGCTGTTCCGTGGCCCACACCTCCTTCTACCTTCTATTTATTCTGTTATTTTAGTATTTAGACAGAATATCCCTTATGGTTGAATTTGTCGTTTAGTTTCAGACATTGCACCATAATTGGAGACTCTTGTACTTATGACACCAATTCTTGGGTGGTATTTTAGTTTTTCGCTTGTAGTATTTATTAAGAACTTAGTGTCGGAGATTTTTACTCGTTGTTTACCTTTCTACCTTATTAGTTAGTTAAGATTGGTAAAATATGTTGGGTTGGCTTACCTATTGGTTGGGAACATAGGTGCCATCATGACTTGCGAAATTGGGTCGTGACAATTGGATTAAGTCAAAACTAATGTAGTTAAAGTTAAAAAGTTGTTAAGTTATTTAAACAAGTTAAAATAAATAATGTCGTTTAGTTGGTGAATTTAGTTGTTGGAATTAAGTCAAAACTAATGTAGTTAAAGTTAAAAAGTTGTTAAGTTATTTAAACAAGTTAAAATAAATAATGTCGTTTAGTTGGTGAATTTAGTTGTTGGAATTAAGTCAAAACTAATGTAGTTAAAGTTAACAAGTTGTTAAGTTATTTAAACAAGTTAAAATAAATAATGTCGTTTAGTTGGTGAATTTAGTTGTTGGAATTAAATTAAAACTAATGTAGTTAAAGTTAAAAAGTTGTTAAGTTGTTTCAAAAAGTTAAAATAAATAAATAATACGTTTAGTTGTTGGATTTAGTTGTTGGAATTAAATCAAAACTAATGTAGTTAAAGTTAAAAAGTTGTTAAGGTGTTTAAATAAGTTAAAATAAATAATGTGGTCTAGTTAGTGAATTTAGTTGTTGGAATTAAGTCAAAACTAATGTAGTTAAAGTTAAAAAGTTGTTAAGTTATTTAAACAAGTTAAAATAAATAATGTCGTTTAGTTGGTGAATTTAGTAGTTGGAATTAAATCAAAACTAATGTAGTTAAAGTTAAAAAGTTGTTAAGTTATTTAAACAAGTTAAAATAAATAATGTGGTTTAGTTAGTGAATTTAGTTGTTGGAATTAAGTCAAAACTAATGTAGTTAAAGTTAAAAAGTTGCTAAGTTATTTAAACAGGTTAAAATAAATAATGTCGTTTAGTTGGTGAATTTAGTTGTTGGAATTAAATCAAAACTAATGTAGTTAAAGTTAAAAAGTTGTTAAGTTATTTAAACAAGTTAAAATAAATAATGTGCTTTAGTTAGTGAATTTAGTTGTTGGAATTAAGTCAAAACTAATGTAGTTAAAGTTAAAAAGTTGTTAAGTTATTTAAACAGGTTAAAATAAATAATGTCGTTTAGTTGGTGCATTTAGTTGTTGGAATTAAATCAAAACTAATGTAGTTAAAGTTAAAAAGTTGTTAAGTTATTTAAACAAGTTAAAATAAATAATGTCGTTTAGTTAGTGTATTTAGTTGTTGGAATTAAGTCAAAACTAATGTAGTTAAAGTTAAAAAGTTGTTAAGTTATTTAAACAAGTTAAAATAAATAATGTCGTTTAGTTGGTGAATTTAGTTATTGGAATTTAATCAAAACTAATGTAGTTAAAGTTAAAAAGGTGTTAAGGTGTTTAAATAAGTTAAAATAAATAATGTGCTTTAGTTAGTGAATTTAGTTGTTGGAATTAAGTCAAAACTAATGTAGTTAGAGTTAAAAAGTTGTTAAGTTATTTAAACAAGTTAAAATATATAATGTGGTTTAGTTAGTGAATTTATTTGTTGGAATTAAATCAAAACTAATGTAGTTAAAGTTAAAAAGTTGTTAAGGTGTTTAAATATGTTAAAACAAATAATTTGGTTTAGTTAGAGAATTTAAATGTTGGAATTAAGTCAAAACTAATGTAGTTAAAGTTAAAAAGTTGTTAAGTTATTTACACAAGTTAAAATAAATAATGTGATTTAGTTAGTGAATTTAGTTGTTGGAATTAAGTCAAAACTAATGTAGTTAAAGTTAAAAAGTTTTTAAGTTATTTAAACAAGTTAAAATAAATAATGTCGTTTAGTTGGTGAATTTAGTTGTTGGAATTATATCAAAACTAATGTAGTTAAAGTTAAAAAGTTGTTTAGTTGTTTAAATAAGTTAAAATAAATAATGTCAAAATTATCATTATTGTTTGTGTAGATGGATCCTGATCGTAGTTGTATCTATTTGACATTTTAGACTTCTATATTTTGGAATTGTTTGATTGTATTTTGAAGTTGGATGAAGTTTATTTTGAAATAGTTTAATGTATATGTTGAAAATATTGTGTTGTTTTGGTTGGATGAAGTTTATATTCTTTGGGTTGTTTTGGTATAAATATGCAGGTGGACAATTATAATTACAGCAATTTGCTGCCAGTTTTATAGCAGAAAACCGACCTCCGGAGGTCGGAATTTCAAAAGTAAAAAAATTAAAATACCGACCTCCGAAGGTCGGAATTTCAAAAGTAAAAAAATTAAAATACCGACCTCCGGAGGTCGGAATTTTAAAAATACAAAAATAAAATTACCGACCTCCGGAGGTCGGAATTTGAAAAATAAAAGAATAAAAATACCGACCTCCGGAGGTCGGAATTTAAAAAATAGAAAAATAAAATTACCGACCTCCGGAGGTCGGAATTTTAAAAATACAAAAATAAAATTACCGACCTCCGGAGGTCGGAATTTTAAAAATACAAAAATAAAATTACCGACCTCCGGAGGTCGGAATTTGAAAAATATAAAAATAAAAATACCGACCTCTGGAGGTCGGAATTTAAAAAATACAAAAATAAAATTACCGACTTCCGGAGGTCGGAATTTATATATTAAAAATAAAAAAAGTAACAAATACCGACACCCGGAAGTCGGAAAATAAATTAATGAATTTTCCGACTTAAAATAAAAACCGACCTCCGGAGGTTGGTATTGAATAGCGACCAAGCTTTTTCCGACCTAAGCTGGGATGTCGGTTTTAGGTCGGAATTACAGGGAATACCGATCTCCGGAGGTCGGTATTTTTAGGTCGGTATTCACTGATTTTTTAGTAGTGTCGGCCAACCAGTTTACAAATTATATACAAAGTGTATAGATTGTGTCTACTTTATATTATACATATATACACTATACATACCTATATACAACATATATACGGATATATTTTGGTCATGTTGATAAACTAGCTGTAATTGGCCGAACACTATAGAATCGAACCCTCACATAAGAAACCTGAGGACCCACAACTAACAAAATTCCTAAACATAGGAGCTTCATTCAATTCTTTCAACACATTTCATAAACTTGCTTATTATATGGTAACTAAATTGATCTTTATCTATAAAAAAAAAAGTACATTTTCACAAAGCAATTACACCACATTACCCTATAAAGACATGTCCCACCTATTGCATTCTCAGCAATTGTTTCAACTTCTATTTCATCAGAGTCCAATGTTCTGATGAAACTTTCACTAACATGAGTTGTTGTTTCCTTCACTTGCCATACTACTTTAGCTAGCAATGTTGCTTTGTCCATCTGAAGCAAAAAGTAATTTTAACCTGATTAGTAAAGCTCAATCAAAGTAAATCATTGACATGACATGAAAATGACTTGGTTCATAGAAATATATAGTTAGGTGATCACTACAAGAAAACACTACTAAAAAACTGTCAAAAAGAGACGAAAAAAAGCGATGCAGTTTTTTGGCCAAAAGTGACGGAGAAGAGACGCAATCAATCTCATCGCTTTTTGGCTCGACACTTTTTTTTTTTTTAAGAATGTGACACCGTCCGTCGCTTTAATTAATTTTTAATTTTTTTAGAATCTTGAAAAGCGACGTACAATGAGACGCCGTCCATCGCTTTTTTGGAAATAAAAATTTGAAAAATCCAAAAAAGCGACGACCCTGTCCATCGCTTTTCTGGGTTTTAAAAAAAATAAAAATTAAAAAAAGCGACGGACTAAAGGACCCTGTCAATCGCTTTTCTGGGCTTTTAAAAAAATAAAATCCAGAAAAGCGACGGACAAAACCACCCTGTCTGTCGCTTTTTCTGCTAGTTTCTGCTGCCCACCTACAAAAGCAATTCAATTCAATTCAGTTCAGTTCAGCCCCAATCAAACACAAAACATTATAAAGAAGCTACACAAAATATAAAACAACAAACTTAAATTAGCATTCAAAAATATCTAAATCACAATTTAAAGACTTATAAAGTCTTTCAAAATTCATTTCAAAATTACAAAAAATTAGTTTCAAAATTACAAATAGTTCATAAAGACTATATATTTTATCAAGATTTATAAAGTTCAACCTAATAATTAATTCATAAATTCTATAAATCAAGATTTCTAAAGTTCACAACCTAAAGTTTAAAATCCTACAATAATTCAAAATTTCTAAAGTTCACTACTTAAAGTTCTAAAATCCCACAATAATTTAAGATTTCTAAAGTTCACAACCTAAATTTCTAAAATCCTACAATAATTCAAAATTTCTAGAGTTCACAACCTAAAGTTTAAAATCCTACAATAATTCAAGACTTCTAAAGTTCACAACTTAAAGTTCTAAAATCCCACAATAATTCAAGATTTCTAAAGTTCACAACCTAAAGTTCTAAAATCCTACAATAATTCAAGATTTCTAAAGTTCACAACCTAATTAAAGTTCTAAAATCGTACAAAAAAGTTCAAGTTCATATCTAATTTATAGAATTTCTAAATTCAAGAATTTCCAAGTTCAAGAATTTCTAAGTGCAAGAATATAAGTCAAGTAATCCAATTTTCAACAACAATATAATACATATAAGCACAAATACAATGGCAAATTGAAAAATTCAACTAATCTCTAACTTCTAGCTTCTAATTATTTGTTAGTTCTAACTTCTAATACTTAATTTACAATCATATTTAAATCCCCAATTTTTCTAACTTCAACTTTCAAACTTACCAAATTCAAGAACTTCTAAGTTGAAAATTCAACTAATCTAATTTCAACTTTCATATACTATCCAATATTTTTCTAACTTCAAAGTAATCTAACTTTCATATACAATTGAATGTTTTTCTAACTTCAACCGTCAAACATACTAAATTCAAGAATTTCAAAGTTGGAAAATGCAACTAATCTAACGTCTAACTTTATAACTTTTAACTTCTAATTATTTGTTAGTTCTATCTTCTAATAGTCAATTCACAATCATATTTAAAAAAAAAAAAACCAATTTAGAAGAAAACCCTAAAATAAAAAATCCTTAATTATCTACCTAACTAACAATAATCAAATATACAAATTAACAATTGAATAACACAATTCATCAAACTAAAACAATATACTAATTTATAACAAATCAAATGTTACTAGAATTGAAAAAAACTAAAATTAAACCCTAACCTTAACAAGCTCAGGAAAAGAGACAGTGGGGACAACGGGTGGCGGCGCCGATGGGGCAAGGCAGCGACGGGACTAATGCTCAAAGATAGAAGGGTGACGGCGGCGCAATAGTTTGATTTTAGAGAGAAGGGAGAGAAAGAGAGATGGAAAAATGGGGCGAAAACCTCTTTTTGGTTCAACATAATTTAAAAAAAGCGACGGACAGCGTCTCTTTGTCCGTCACTTTTTTAAAACTATTTGACCAAAATTTTGACTAAAAAGTGACAGACTAAGAGACACTGTCCGTCGCTTTTTAAAAATGTTTGACTGGATATTTTGACCAAAAAGCGATGGACTAAGAGATGCCGTCCATCATTTTTTTTAAAAATTAATAATAAAATAAAATAAAATAAATTAAAAATGACGGACAACGTGGTTATTTTTTAATTTATAAATAATTATTTTTATTAAAAAGCGATGGACGGCATCTCTATATATATTAAATAAATAATTATTAATTATATATATATATATATATATATATATATATATATATATATATATATATATATATATATATATTTAGCGCAAAAATCTGCGAAAAAAAGCGACGGACTAAGAGATGCCGTCGTCGCTTTTTGTAAAATAATTTTAAAAATAATTATTTTTATTAAAAGGCGATGGACAGTGTGGCAAATGGCGTTGCTTTTCTGTCCGTCGTTTTTTGGCAGTTTTTAGTAGTGAAACACTCAATTTTATGGGGGTTATTTTGGCAATTTGTGGCGGTTTAGGGACTCCGCAAATTGAATTGTGGCGATTTTTAAAAACACTACAATTATCCTTTCCACGAGCATATTTGAGTGGTTTTAATAAACCTCAACTACGTCATCCACAAAATGACTAGTTAATTTGTGGAGGTTTTTAGTTTCAATTTGTGATGGTTTAGAACCTGCACAATATGATCTCAATCTTTTAAAAAATAAATTTGTGCGGATTTAAAATATCGTGATATGAGATCAAATTTTACATAATTTGATTAGTGGAGTCTTATAAAATTAGTATCATCTTAATAATAAATATGAATTACATCAAACCTTCAAAATAATATGAATAAATAATTTTACTAAATAACACATTTAATACAAATCAAATTTCATTAAACAAACTCATAAAATAAGCTTCACAAGATCAAATTAATATCAAAATAAGTAATACAAACTTGTGTATAGTGACTTGAACGTTACAATTTCAAATCCTTTAAAATTCACATAAAATAAACATGAAAAAAAATTCTATAGCATTTTTTTGATGATTTGACTTGTTCTCATTCAATATTTTATTCAAGAGTAAAGCAAGTTCAATCTCTGCATCAAACAAATACAACCATGAAAACATCATGCATAATTAAGATACAAAGGAAGGAATTGATGAAGAAGATGAAGTTTACAATTACAAAATTACTATGGTTTATGATTTCGTTATTTTAAAAAATTTGTTAGAGTTAATATGTAAAGATCCTGTAAATCCGTTTTATTAATATATTATTCATCAATTAATCCTTTAATTAAAGAAATAAGTTACACCCCCTTAATTCAAAGTAATAAATCATGTATCTCGACTTTTAAAATCAATGGATACATGTATCTCACGAGTAATGATACATGTATCTCAAGGTTGAAATATTTGAAATTTTAAGATACAAAGGAAGGAATTAAAGAAGGAGATGAAATTTACAATTACAAAATTACTATGATTTATGATTTCACGTTATTTTAGGATAACTTGTTAAAGTTGATACGCAAGTATCCTGTAAATCCGTTTGGGTTGTTAATTATTTATCAATTAATAATTTAATTAAGGAAATAAGTTACACCCCTTTAATTCAAAGTAATAAATCGTTTATCTCGACTTTTAAAATCAATGGATACATGTATCTCGCGAGTAATGATACATGTATTTCAAGGTTAAAATATTCGAAACTTTAAGATACAAAGAAAAGAACTGAAGAAGAAGATGAAATTTACGATTACAAAATTACTATGATTTATGATTTCGTTATTTTAGGAAAACTGTTAAAGTTGATACGCAAAGTATCCCGTAAATCCGTTTGGGTTGTTAATTGTTTATCAATTAATCATTTAATTAAGGAAATAAGTTACAACCCTTTAATTCAAAGTAATAAATCGTGTATCTCGAATTTTAAAATCAATGGATACATGTATCTCGCGAGTAATGATATATACATGTATCTCAAGGTCGAAATATTCGAAACTTTAAGATACAAAGGAATAAATTGAAGAAGAAGATGAAATTTACAATTACAAAATTATTATGATTTATGATTTCGTTATTTTTGGAGAACTTGTTAAAGTTGGTACGTAAGCAGGGGCAAATTTAAGTGTCAAATTTGGGTCACCGAAACTCGTGCTCATCCAGCTAAACTCGATATATGCCCAAAATGACCAGATGGTTCACTAGTCTGAGGGCTTATTATTGAGGTGGTAGTCGCTGGTTCGAATCTAGCCAGCGCTCAATTTGCCCATTTTTAAAAAAGGTGTATTTTATTATATTAATTAATAAAAGAAATGGCATTACAACTTTAATTAGCCAAGGCATAAAATAGAAGAAAAATATATTTCAATTAAACGAACAAAAAAAATAATTTTAAATTTATTATTTTTATTTTAATTATAAAAAATCCATGTAGGCGTATATTTGATCATTTTCACACATGAATTATTTTTTGACTTATTTAATTAACATTTTTTGAGTTTCTTATTCTTATTTCTTTGTTTTTTTCGTTCACTTTAGTGTAAAACTAAGAGAAATCAAAAGAAAGAATTGTGAATGGAAAAAGTGAAAAAATTAAGAAAAAATTTTAGAACAATTTTTTTTGGGCTATATTGGAGTTTAAATATAATTATTTTTGTGGCTATATTGAAATTTAGTTTTTATATCTATAATATTTTTGGGGCATCTAATATAAATTTTACAATAAAATTAGTGAAAATAAGTAAATTTGACCATTAAAATAATAAATCCAAATTAGCTGTTGAATAAAAAAAAATTTTAAAAAATATATGACAAGGATCAAATATACCCCTATATTAATTTATTTTTTAATATTAATTTTTGCATTTGTTAGAGGAATAGAGTATATGTGAGCCATTTGTATGACATTAGGGGTATATATGAGTCACTTTCATAACAAGGTGCATCTCAACTCTAAATCACAAAGTTGAGGGCTATATTAGGCCATTTTCCCTACAATTTTAGATATTATCTTTAAAGTAATAGTGCACCCGTCTTCTTGAAATCCTGGATTCGCCTCTTAACGTAAGTATCTTGTAAATCCATTTGGGTTGTTAATTATTTATCAATTAATCATTTAATTAAGGAAATAAGTTACACCCCTTTAATTGAAAGTAATAAATCGTGTATCTCAACTAAAATCGTGAGATACATGTATCTTGCGAGTAACGATACATGTATCTCAATTACTCCTCTAATTAAGGAAATCAATTATAACTAATAAATTTAAACAAATAAAATATGTATCTCGGTTTTAAAATTCGGCAGATACATGTATCTTGCGTATTCAACTCATGTATCCTAAGCATGAAATATAGTAGATGAAGTAATATTTGAAACTATCGAGAATCATAATAATTAAGACCTAAACTAGTGGGATTTATGTAGTTTACCTTATGTAGGTATATGCTTCATATCTAGGTTCTTTTAATTTGCTTCTCTTTCGCTTTGCTAACTCTTGTTGTCCCAAGTGACCTTTTCATTCAGTCCTAATATGTGGATTCCCTCTCTAAAAATAGAATTTTTTTTTTATCATCACAGTGTTCAATTCAGCTTACACACATCTTGACTAATTCTACGAGATACCTCCCACCTCCTACCAACAACATGTACCAAGTAACTCTATCTACTAAGGCTAAGAGCCCGTTTGGATTGGTTTAAAAGTCGGTCAAACCTACTTTTAAATCAGTTTTTTACTTCTGAAAGTGTTTGGCAATATATAAAAAATAACTTAAAATAAGTTACGAAGTGTTTGATAAGGTGAAAAATGACTTAAAATAAGTCAAAAATGACTTGAAATAAGTCAGAAACCAAAAGTAGGTCTCCCGCTATTTTTTATTTTTTGACTTAAAAGTCATTTCAATTTGACTTATTATTTTTGATTTAAAAACTCTTTTTTTAAATTAATCCAAACGGGCTCTAAGTCATATGGGAAGAGAAATAGTATTTCAATAACATTAATCTCTTTTTGAAGTGCTAGTGGTTGTCATAGAAGTAGATAAAACTAGACTTTATTGCAATGAAATGATAGATATTTTGAGCTCTTCATTTTATCTATGTTGTTATCTTTCTTCAGTTTTAAGTGAACCTTTTTTTAAGAAATATTTTCCCTATCTGATTATTAGCCATGGTGAACTTGAAGTTGGTTTCTATCTAATTATTAATTTTTTTTTGTATGCAGTAGAATGTAGGTGATGCAATTGCCAAAGATGTAGAAAGTCTATTTAATTTATTGAGGTGAATGGTGAACACCACACTTTTTGATAGTTTAGGCTACACTTTTCAGGTGTAGTCGAAGGCCTAAAATATTGTAATGGGGACTTGACAACAAATCCGGCAAGAATCTTGTTAAGCCGGCATGAATCTTTTAATCGCATATTTGGGTGAAATTCTAGTAGGTGTTTCACTTCCAGAGAAAGAAGTATTTTCCTAGATAAAGGTCTTAACATTTACTATGAGATGCTCGCTCATCTTGACAGTGATATTGTGAATGTCATCAGCATATCTAACAATGATGTTGTGAATGTCATCAACATATCTTAGGGAAATATCTTGGTAGTCCTAATGCAGTAAATAATACTCCAAAGTTAGCAAACTCAATTTATGCACCTAATTGGAAGATAAGCTTAAATTGCCATGTTTCATTGCATACATTGTAGAGCATATCCTCGAGAAATAAGAAAGATTAGTAACATGATTTGGAGGTGGGCAATATTATTTCAGTCGGAAATGCAGACTTGTTTGAATATTCATGTTAATTTTGTAGTTGAGAAACAATTCTGATAAAGGCATAAAGAATTATTCGTCATTATACTTTTCAATAACAAGATTCACAAAGGCAAAAACGAGAAATAATGTAAGAATAGAAAAAATAAGAAGTTAACATGAATTCTGAATGTGCAAAATGCAAATCAACAAAAACTATATCAAATACCACCAATACAGAAAAATAACACAAAAAGCTAATTTTGGCAAGGAAGTGGTAACCAGTGAATGTGGGAGGCTTTCTTGCTAATATGTGGGCAAGGAAGGGATAATGATATGCTATGTGTTATCAAGTTGTAGATGTAGAGATGATGATCCTCGATGAAGTAGATGGATTCTTTGTTAAGATTTGTGCCGAAACAATGTACTTCCTCCATTAATGGAGGTTGAGCTTTCACCAACAATCAGAGAAGAAGGAGAGAAAAGATATTATTAAGAATGTGAAAAAACTAAACTATAATCAATACAATGTATGTGTATATATACACACTGATAGAATCTTTACACTTCTAACAAACTCAACTAACTATCTATGCTGAAATGGTAAACGTGTGATTCCTAACTAACTAACTAACTAACTCTGTGAATGAACAGTGACTAACTAACTAAATAATTCTATGAATGAACAGTATATACTAACTGATCTAATCTTATCACCACCCCCCCCCCCCCCCGGCTCAAGTTGGAGGTGAATTACTTACACACAACTTGCTCAATAAATTGGTATGCTTGACTCCAATTAAGGCTTTAGGAAAGACATCAGCCAATTGTGAGTTTGTGGGGATGTGTTGGAGTGTAATCAATCCTTGCTACAGCTTGGTTCTGACAAAATGACAATCCACCTCTATATGCTTAGTTCTCTCATGAAAAACTAGATTCTTAGCAATGTGCACTACTGCTTGACTATGACAGAAGACATATAGACATATATAGGTAAGGAACATTTCACTGAGAATTCATCAAGTAATCTCTCCAGCCATACTAATTCACCCACAACCTGTCTTACAGCTCTGTATTCAGCTTCTACTGAAGATAGTGGCACTGTGGCTTGTTTCTTAGATTTCCAACTAACAGGGCTATCACCCATGAGTACTAAATAACCACTCACAGACTTCCTTGAATCAGGACAAGAGGCCCAATCTGAATCACAGTAAGCACTGATGGTAAGGTCAGATTTGTTAGAGATAAAAACTCCTAATGTAGAATCCTGTTGCAAATATCTAAGCACATGATAAGCTGCCTTCAAATGGGGTTCTCTAGGAGATTGCATAAACTGACTGACGTGTTGGACATTATATGATATGTCCATCCTTGTGTTAGTAAGAAAATTAAGCTTGCCTACTAGCTTTCTGTAATGAGTAGGATTTGACAATAATGTGCCTTCTGTGAGCTTCAGTTTCTCAGTGGAATCCAATGGTGAAGTGGTGGATTTATAATGCATGGAGTCAAATTCCTTCAAGAGATCAAGAGTAAACTTTCTCTCTAAGATGAGAACACCATCATGTCTGTACAATATCTCCAAACCAAGGAAGTAATGCAGCCTTTCTAAGTCTTTTATCCTGAATTGCTCATGTAGGAAAGCTTTCAAAGAACCAATCTCCTTCATGTTAGTACTAGTTAAGATAATATCATCAACATATACAACCACAAATACTAGAGAGCTTCCATTCTTCTTATAAAACAGTGAATAGTCACTATTTGAATGAATGTATCCTTTTAAGCAAAGACTGTTGACCAGCTTGTCATTCCATTGCCTGCTAGCCTGCTTTAAACCATACAAGGACTTCTACAATCTGCAAACTATGTCACTACTGCCCACTGCCAGGCCAGGTGGTAATGCCATGTATACTTCCTCATTTAAATCACCATGGAGGAAAGCATTATTGACATCTAATTGGTACAGATTCCAACCTTTCTTGACTGCTAAAGAAATCAGAGTCCTGACTGTGGTCATCTTTACCACAGGTGAGAAGGTTTCATTATAATCTATTCCATCTTGTTGAGTGTACCCCTTCACCACTAGCCTAGCCTTGAGCCTTTTTATACTGCCATTTGCCTTGTGTTTAATTTTGTACACCCAATAATATTCTTTCCTTTAGGCAAGTTAACTAGTTCCCAAGTATCACTTGCATACAAGGCATCAAATTCCTCTGTCATTGCCACTTGCCAATCATGATTCAAAATTACCTCTTCATAAGAGGAAGGTTCAATATCATGTGAAACATTATGGATCAACTGCTGGCTATCAAAACATAGTGTAGTAAAACAGACATGATCAGGGTGAGATATGAATGATGTGAGTGAGTGTTGAGGAGCAGGAACATCAGTTATGGGTGGAGAAGGATGTAGATTGGATAATGAATATGTGTAATCTTTCAAGTAACTAAGGGTGTGAAGGGACCTAATTGTTCTTCTAGGTGCAAAAAGAGCATCACCAAAGGCAGAAACAGTAGGGTCAACATGAGGTATAGGGACTGCAGGTTCAATGGCAGGTGCATTATCAGTTATGGGAGTGTGATCACTCGTGACTTCAATCAATGTGTGAGAATTCAACATCTCATCATCAACAAAGTTGTTTGTTTTACTAGGAATGCAAGGTGACAGTTTCAAATGATGTACAAATAACTGCAAGACAGAATTGAAACTAGAACCAACTGGAGCAATAACAAAAGGAAAAATAGCTTCAAGAAAAAGAACATCCCTGGACACATGAATTCTCTTGGTAGCCAGATCTAAGACCTTGTAACCTTTTGTATTAAAAGGGTATCCAATGAAAATGTGGGGTGTTGTTCTTGATTCAAATTTGTCCTTATGGGCTTTCAAGGTAGTTGGAAAGCAAAAACATCCAAAACTTCTAAGGTGGGAGTAGATTGGTTTCTTTTGATATAACAGTTCATATGGGGATTTGTTCTGTAGAAGTTTTGTGGGTAGTCTATTGATCAAATAGGTGGCAATAAGGACACATTCTCCCCAATATCTCATGACAATTTTGACTGAAACAGAAGTGCTCTTGATGTCTCAAGAAGGTACTTATGCTTCCTTTCCATCACACCATTTTGTTGTGGTGTGTAAGGACATGATTTTGGGTGTATTATGCCTTTTTCCTGAAAGAAACAGGTTGCTTCAGTGCTTGTGAATTTCAGACCATTATCAAATCTGATGGTTTTTAAGTTGGTATGAAACTAATTTTCTATGAGGGATATGAAAGCTTTTATAGTTTGAAATGCATTGCTTTTGCACCTAATAAGTTGTGTCCAGGTTGATTTGCTGTAATCATCCACCATGGTTAAGAAATAGTGATAGCCATCATGTTTTGGTACATGATATGGTCCCCATAAATCAATGTGAAATAGTTCAAACATTGAGCTGGTTGCAGTTGTACTCTCTGGAAATGGCATTCTAGTTTGTCTAGCCATGGGACATATTGTACAAATGAAGGGTTGTTTGTTGGAAAATTTTAGAGGAATGGTAGATATACTCCTCATTTTTACAAAGGGCACATGCCCTAATCTAGCATGCCATAAGAATTCAGTGTCATGACTGTGAGTATGGTTAGTATCAGAGAAAGAATCAACAGCAGAACATGAAACATGATCAATAGAACAAGCCTCTTTATTGATATTATGAGAGTATCTTACATTTGATGGTGAAGCTTGACATTCACTTCCAATTGAAACTTTCTTGCAGTAGTTAAAAAGAGAAAAATGTTGACATCTATCATGAGAAACAACATTACCATTTGCAGGTGGACAGTTGTGACACTTTGGGCAGAAAAAATACAGACCATTCCTTGCCTTACCAAGTGCCAGAGGGCTCTTCAGAGAAAGGCCCTGCAGTAAGCAAGAAAAACTGTTAAAACTAACTATTTCTTTGAGTTGAACATCCAAGCAATGAACAAATATTAGATTGAACTTGAAGCTAGGTATAAACAATACTTTGTATAGAGTCAGTGTTGAATTCAAACAAACATCACCAATTTCAGTCACTTTAAGTTTGTATCTATTTGGTAAGGTGATTAAGAAGGAATAAGGCAGTGTTCTAAGGTTTGTGAGAGTGTCTCTTGTGTAGGCCATATGGTGAAAGGCTCCTGAATCTATGATCCAAGAACCAACAGTCAATCTTTCACATTTACATGACAAATCACCTATCTCAGTAATAGAAGAATAGCAAGAAAATATACCTACTAGGTTTACACCTCCACTTGACATGTTTCCTGAGCAATCAGTTCCATTTCCAACCAGCAGAGTGCCAAGCAGATTAAGTAGTTGTTCATATTGGCCTTTGGACAGGTTCAATGGATTTTCCTTCCGTGCTCAGGAGTTTCTTCACACTGACTTCTATCATCCTCATAAGTATGCACATGTGCTGCAAATCCTGAGCCTCTTCCTCTTGGGTTTCTTGTGTTGGTTGGGTAGCCATGCAACTTGTAGCACCTGTCTTTGGTATGCCCAGTTCGTTTGCAGTATTCACAGAACAAGTTTGACCTATTACCAGAGCTGGAATTCCCCCTAAACGTATTGGAACTGCTTGCACCTCTACCTGCACCTCCTCTATAAGAATTGTAGTTTGTATTGAAACCTTTAGCTCCTGCATTGTATTGTGGTGACACAGAGGCATTTAGAGAGGTGGATTCCAAGGCCATATGACTGAGAGGCTTCATTTCCCTCTGCCTTTCCTCCAGTGACAAAATGGCAAATGCTTGTGCCATAGTTAGTAGATCAGACATCATGAGTATGTTTCCACGTACAGCAGTATACATCTCATTTAGGCCCATCAAAAAATGTATAAGTCGTCTATCTGCTCAGCCTTATGCATCTTTGTTTTTCCACCACAAATACACACACAAGTGCATTGAGAATTGACATCAAGAGTGTTCATTTCTTCCCACAACTTCTTCATCTTAGTATAGTAACCAGTGACATCTAAATTACCTTGCACAAGGTCATTTATCTCCTTCTGTAGTTGATAGAGTTTGCAACCATTAGTTTGGTCATATCTATCCTCCAACTCCTCCCAAAGCTCATTGGCATTGTTGACGTATTGCGAGCTATCTCGTAGATCTGGTGAGAGAGAATTTAAAATCCAAGAGGTCACTATGTCATCACACCTTTCCCACTACATGAAGGTTGGATCTGCAGGATTTGGCTTCACGATTTTTCCATTGATGAATCTAGTTTTACTCTTAATAGATAAAGCCCTAATAACTGCTCGTCTCCATGACCTGTAGATAGTTCCATAAAAAACAGCATGAAGTAAAGTAGAACCTGCATTCTATGAGGGATACAGATAGAAGGGGGTATTGAAATCCAATCGAGTTGAAGTGTTGGTAGCAGTCGCATCACCTTGAGTGTCTCCCATAGAAGAAGATGAAGGAGAATGCAATTACAGATGAATTATGAAGATGAACTCACAATGAGCAAGTTCAAATCAAAACAAAAGAACAATAGTGAGATCGTTCAGAGAAAATCAGGGAGAAGAAGACGGCGAGAAAAATATCGACAAATCGAACTGAATACAGTGCTCCTGTCCTCGTATAATGACTTATAAAAATTGCTATTTCCCCAATGCTTTCCGTCTCTATCCACCTCTTTTTTGCAAAATCAAACTGGAATACTAGAAATCGTATGACAGTCTATGGTTTTTCCCGTTAAAAAAAACAAGTGAACATATAAGAGCATATCATCATCACAGGATTGAATGATGCAATTTAATAACCGACCCATGTCTAAGTATTTTCTCACATTTGGAGATTTGTTAGACATTAGTGTGATTGTTATTCTTCCTGAATCATTATCAGGATCCAAATAGAGTAGACGACTTGTCTGAAATGTTAATACATAAATTTTTTTCTTAGACTGTCCAGAGGCTACCACTCTCTGTTTCAATAATTGAATGTGCATCTTGTTTATGAAATTCTTCATTACAACCTGGCTTGCAGAAGTAAAAAAATAGGTGGATTCACATCATCGTCGTTCTCATTGTCTGTGTCATCGTTCTCATCGTCTGTGTCATCATTAGAGTTTTCATCATCATCATCAAAAGTAGTCTCATTCTCTTTAATTAGAAAAAGAACCTAACATTCGGGATCATTGGGTGGTGCAGACAAGAGGCATTTGAGTATCTTGCACCCAGCAGGGAGTGGTGGGAGTTGGATTTTTTCGTTTGAAATAATATTCCAAAGGTAACAATCACTAGAATAAAGACTTTCTAACATGAGCCACTCATCAGCATAAACACATATTATTTTTTCTTTAAGTTCAGGTATGTGTCTCATATAATATTGATTCTTTGATACATTGAAAAAAGTTTGCTTCTCCAGCACATCACCATCACACATAACTAAATCCTTTATTCTTGGTGTTGCGTCTCATAAAAGTTTGCTAGCATAGCTTTATTCTTGGTGTTGCACCTTTGATCACCTAGACCACCTTCTTGTTTGCTCTTAGTAACTATATCCTAGCTGGTGAAATGTAGCTTCTTTTTAACATCCTTCTAGATAAAGTTTTGTTGAATTTGTTCTACCCTTTTGGTTATGTTTGGCAGGTAGCTTAGTTAGCTGCATCATGTAAGTCGTAATGTTATTAAGGAACGACTTAGCTAGGGTGGTTCTTCCCGCTATGTTAAGAAATTTTGTTTTCCAACTAGCGAGCTTTGATTGTAAGTTATCTATAATGAATTAGAAGTCGCGTGTTGTAGGTTTTTGGTAAAAGATTGGGAATCCTAAATACTTCCTAAAATTGTTGCCTTTTTGGATCCCCATTGTATCTTTTAAAAGACGTTTTTGGGTACCTCCACAATTTTTTGAGAATAATTTTTTTTTGATTTGGAGTGGTTTATACTTTGACCACTCATGTTGTAGAATTCCAGTAGCATGTTTTTTATGAACAGACACGTGTCCAGCTCCACCGTCCCTGTCAGGACTAAGTCATCCACAAAGAAAAGGTGGGATAATTTTAGTCATTTTCCTGCGATCCGTACAGGTTACCATATTTTATGTAGTACCTCGCTATTAATTTTCCTCGAAAGCCTTCTCTAGGTCTATTTTCATTATCCTGTTTCCATGCCGCCCTTTCATAATTATAAAGTGATTGATTATTTCCTGAACGATGATAATGTTATCACTAGCCTGCCTGCTCTTTACGAAGCTTGCTTGACCAGGGCCTATGATCTTGTTCAGTACAAGGTTTAAGTCAATTAACCACAACGTTGGTGATTATTTTGTTAGTAATTGTATTACACATGCTTATAGGTCTAAAGTCCTTTAGATTTGAAGCATTTTTGTGTTTTGGAGTGAGGCACACATTGGTAGTGTTAACTTCTGGATAATGCGTTCCTCCACCCAAGCTTTCTTACAAAAGGCAACTACCGAGGGTCCTACTATTCCCCAGTATCTTAGGTAGAAGAAAGGGTGGATCCCGTATGGCCCAGGTGCCTTATGTGGCTGGAGGAGAAGACTGCGTTTGTAATTTCAGCATCACTTAGGGAGTCTCCCACTAGGGAGAGCTCTTCATTATAGACCTTGTCATGTTTATAATTTGCGTGGGCATTTTGCCTATATTTGAGGAACCATTTTAGCACTAAAATTGAAATGAAGTTGTTTGTTTTCTCTCCCTTTTTCCATGCCTACTCTTGTCTATCGAAGAAAATAAAATTGAAAGCTTTGGTTCTACACATCACGGTGATTAAAGCCAGCATCTCATGTTATATGATTCGATTTTTTGTCACTTCGTTAGTTGTTACCCAGAGTGGTAATCTTGACAAGTTTTTTGCAGTTTATTTCACTTCTCGGTGTTTATGCATATTTCTAATTAAATACTTAGTATATTTCCAATTTCAATGTGTTTCAGGGTGCAAGCTATTGATCTGTACACACAAGCGATTGAATTGAACAATGAGACGGTGTAATTGGAGGAATATGGCAGTGTAATATAATATATTACATACATGGGTATTTCTAATGATAAAGAAACATCATACGGGGATCAAGGGAGAAGCTCCAGAGGAATGATGCAGATCAAAACTCTAGCATCCAAGTTTCTGGAGGCGTGTAGGGTTTGGGAGTTGGAGGGCAGACAAGTCACGACTACAAGTATGAATAAAGAAACTGTGATAGTGGAGATTCCCGGAATGTAAGAGGACTTAACAACCATTCCAGCCAGATTCTTGTTAAGAGTTCGTTACAAAAGTGGAAAGTCAGACTGCATGTGTGATCTGAAGGTTTTTTGTTTTAAACATGAATCCTTTTATCGCATATTTGAGTGAAAGTCTAATTGATGCTTCACTTCAAAAGAAATAAGTATTTTCCTAGATAAAATTTTTAACGTTTACTCTAAGATATTAAGTAATAACTCGCTCACCTTAACAATGATGTTGTGAATGTCATTGACATATCCTAAGAAAATATCTTGGTCGACCGAATTGGAACATAATCTTAAATTGCCACGTTTCATTGCATATAGTGTAGAGCATATTCTCGAGACATAAGAAAGATCATTAATATGTTTTAGAGGTGGGCAATATTATACAGTGTCCTTGAATATTCATGTTAATTTTGATAAAGGCATAAAGTATTATTCGGCAAAAACGAGAAATAATGTAGGAATAGAGAAAATAAGAAGAAGTTAACATGAAGTCTGAATGTGCAAAATGCAAATCAGCAAAAACTATATCAAAATAACACAAAAGGCTAATTAAACATTTACTGTTTGTTTTGGCAAGGAAGTGGTAACCAGTGCATGCTGGGGTTTTTCTTGCTAACATGTGGGCAAGGAAGGGATAATGATATGCTATGTGTTATCAAGTTGTAGACGTAGAGATAACGACCCTCGATGAAGTAGATGGATTCTTTGTTAAGATTCGTGCCTCTTGTGGAACAAATCGTCCCCGTCCTCATATAATAACTTATAAAAATTGCTATTTCCCCAATACTTTCCATTTCTATCCACCTCTTTCTTGCAAAATCGAACCGGAATACTAGAAAATCATATGGTATTCCATGGTTTTTCCCGTTAAAAAACATGTGAACATATAACAACGTATCATCGCAGGATTGAAGGATGAAATTTGCAAACCGACCCATGTCTAAGTATTTTCTCACATCTGGAGATTCATTAGACATGGGTGTGATTGTTATCGTTCCTGAATCATTATCTGGTTCCAAACAGAGTAGACGCCTTGTCTGAAATGTTGATACATAAAACTTTTTCTTGAAAACTGTCCAGATCCCACCACTCCCATTTTCAAAAATTGAATGCCCATCTTGTTTATGAAATTCTTCATTATAACCTGGCTTGCAGAAGTAAAAAGTAGGTGGATTCACATCCTGGTCGTTCTCATCGTCTGTTTCATCATTAGAGTTTTCATCATCATCATCAGGAATAGTCTCAGTCTCTTCAATTAGAAAAAGAATGTGACATTCGGGATCATTGGGTGGTGCAGACAAGAGGCACTCGAGTATCGTGCACTCAGGGAGTGGTGGAAGCTGAATTTTGTCGTTTGAAATAAGATTCCAAAGGTAACAATCAATAGAATAAATGCTTTGTAACACGAGCCACTCATCAGCATTAGCACGTATTATTTTTTCTTTAAGTTCAGGTATACGTCTTGTATAATATTGATTATGTGATACACTGAAAAAAGTTTGTTTCTGCCGGACATCACCATCACACATAACAAGCCAAGGATCTTGTTGTTGGATAGAAAACGGAGGTCGATCGGATTCCGCATACTTTTCCTTCTTAAATTCTTCCAACTCCATCTTTCGTTCCTTTTCTGCGGAAAAAACAGAATCAGTCATCACTTTAGGTTTGTAAGAGAAAAAAAAACAAGGAAAGGGGTTAGAATACGTGTTAGAAAACAAGGATTCAGAACAATGTGTCGTTAAAAGAATCGACTTTAATTTAAATAACATTAATGAGTTCAAATACTACAAGGAAGGGGGTTAGAATACGTGTAGGGCAAAGAAATTAGTTTTCCTTACCTAATTGGGATTTCCATAAATAAAAACACGGCTGATTATAGTTCTATTTAAATTACTTTTTCAGTTGACTTTTACTTGATTACTACTCCAAAAATAATTTTTTACTTTTGATATATAAAAAATAATAATAATAATGAGTTCAAATACGTCAAGGAAAAGTTATTTTGAATAAGGAACGGAGCGTGCAGATTTGTGGTCTCAACAGACTTGTTATTACCCTAGTTCTAGTTTAAATAAATAGGGTAATAACAAGTCCATATACCAAATTTTTCTCAATAAAAATTCTTCTGTCTGACTTCTGTCTGAATAACAATAATGGAGCGTGCTGATTTGTGATCAGATTGTATTCCATCTGAAATACTTGCATTAATATCATCACGTCTTGTTGCAAAAAATGGCTTCTACGCAACCATGATACCTCCACCTCGTCCTGGTCTATCAGAAAAATGGCCTTGTTTGATGACATTGCGTGGAAATATTGGAATTGTAGAATTCTTTGATCCAGTATATAATGTGGTCACGACTACGGAATCCCGATCCCGAAATTAAGGGGTTCCCGAATTCGAAGTTCAAAAGGTAGTTGGTTACTCATGATTCATGGAAACCACGGCATGTTTTTTTTCAATCCTATTAGCAATGACATAATTGAACTCCCTGATCTAGAGGAGCACGAAAATTATTTTTCTTCTTGGACATTTTCGTGTCCTCCCGACTCGCTTCATCTGTTTGCATTGTGGTTGGTATCGATTTCGATGGTTGTCCCCAGACGCATACATCATCAAAGTTGGAGAGACATCTTGGACGTTTTCTTACTTATATGATCCAGATAGATATAAGTGCTTTAAGTTAACTGGATGCAATATTGTCCTGTAACTATCGTGTTTGAACTAATAGTTACAGCTGCTACAGTTGTGTATTCAGTCAAATGTTAAGTATTTGCAAATGAGTTTGAGTTATTCAAATTGTGTGAATTTTATAATCCATCAATCTATCTGATTGTGTGCATAAAGTTTCCAACTAGGAATCGAGGATTCATTGATGGTCAATATTTCCAAATTCTATTCATCTCCCAGTAGATATAAAGATATTCGTACTAGGAAATATGTGCAAGCAAGAATATGAGTATAAATAAAAGAAGTCATTCTCGACTCTCATGAAGGAGTAACTATGTTCTGCTTAGGGAAGGGCTCAGATGACTCCATGCATATAGATGGGTAAATGATATATATGGAGACTCCACAAGCAAAGACGCTGAGTCCCAAAGTGAAACTCTTCGGCTCTGGTGTCAAACAAAGAAAAGAACATGAAAAATTAGAGAGAGTTATTTAATTCTCAACAGTGTATACAGTAAAGTAAAGAGACAAAGTTACTACAGTACACAACATTATGCTCTCGAGATAACATGAAAATAAAGCACCTTTGTTCCATCCACAGCTAAATTTATTTGAAAACATACCTAATCATTTCTTGCTTCAAAATCTATTAAAAAGAAATACCGAGTTGAAAACAACGCTTTTTCTTTCCATAAACATATTAACAATGGTAAATTACCATAGCATCCTAAAGATGCAATGTTATCATAAGAAAAGATGAGGGAATATTAATTACACTTGAGCCCAAGCGTCGTCTTAGAGTCCAAAATAATATAGTTGTCCCTTCTTCGGATCTCTCTTTTCTTCATCGATGATATTACTTTGCATACAAAGATGAGATTTTTTATTCCCGATAAAATCCTCGAAGAGTTAATGACTTTGCAAGCCCATTTTCTTTGGTTTCTAAATTATCCTAATCTATTTTTTACTTAATTTATCACTATTTTTCCCCAAGCACGATCACCGGATATTACAACTACTTTAAAGATTAAAAGTTGGTTGAAGTGTTGGTCAATCTTTTGAGGTATATTATTTTAAAACATAGGTCTTGTTTTAGGTTAGAATAATTTATTGTTATCATCGGATATCTCATAGTTTTCTCCCTTTAATGTATATGCTCTTTGGTTTTTGCCCTTTTTATGTTTTCCCTTTTTCCTTCTCCAAATTACCTAGTATATATATATATATATATATATATATATGATTTAAAGGGAATGCTAATTCTATATTCTTTTTGGGTCACAGGTGAGCAGATGATAATTATAAAATTTAGAGCTTGAACTCCCAATCTCTTGTTACGCCAAAACTAAACAATTTCAACAATGTAATTTTACTAAATTTTAATTTGAAGTAGACTTAAGTTGGCAAATTCAAAAAGTGTACTCATAAAAAACTGCAAAAGATAAAAATAAAACATAAAAAGGAAAAGTATTCCGCTCTTATTAAAACAAAACATTGCTAACTACTTGGAAAAAATAAACACCAACAAAAAGGGAACAATACAATTAATCATTCATTGATTCGGTCCAAATGCATGATCTAGGTCGAATCAAGTTATAAATATTTGGACTTGAATAAGCTTTGATGTCCAAGTAATCGAAAGAGAAATATTTGCGGTTGGCCAAACAATAGAATACACCCTTATTGTTGTTGTGAAACATTGAAAAAAATATCTTGTTTCCTAGTCCCTGTGCAACACATGTTTTCAAGTACGATCCTCCGGAGCTCACAAACAATGTTTTATTATTGTCTAAACTTGTTATTTGTTCCCTCTCCAATACTTTTCCATTCATTTTGTATCTCCAAACCTCTACTTCCCCTTCCTGGTGACATAAAAATACAACTAACATTCCTTCATAGTCGACATCTTCTACCGTATAAACATGCTGGATTGACTTTTGTTTTCGACGTCGAAAGTAGCTCCCATAAAATTCCCAACTAGGAATTGAGGATTCATTGATGGTCAATACTCCCAAATTCCCTTTATCTCCCAGATAGACAATATTATTGTTGAAAAATATCGGATTATTGCATCCGGTTAACTTAAAGCACTTATATCTATCTGGATCATATAAGTAAGAAAACGTCCAAGAAGTCTCTCCAACTTTGATGATGTATGCGTCTGGGGGACAACCATCGAAATCGATACCAACCACAATGCAAACAGATGACAGCGAGTCGGGAGGACACGAAAATGTCCAAGAAGAAAAATAATTTTCGTGCTCCTCTAGATCAGGGAGTTCAATTATGTCATTGCTAATAGGATTGAAAAAAAACATGCCGTGGTTTCCATGACTCATCAGTAACCAATTACCTTTTGAACTTCGAATTCGGGAACCCCTTAATTTCGGGATCGGGATATCCGTAGTCGTGACCACATTATATACTGGATCAAAGAATTCTACAATTCCGGTATTTCCACGCAAGGTCATCAAACAAGGCCATTTTTCTGGTAGACCACGTGGTGGAGGTGGAGGTATCATGGGTGTGTAGCGCCATCTTTTACAAACAGCTCGAAAAACAAAGTATTCCGCAGCAACAAGACGTGATGATATTAATGCGAGTATGTCAGATGGAATACCATCAGACCACAAATCATCACACTCCATTATTCAGAAAGAAGAATCGTGGTTGAGAAAATTTTGGTTTATGGACTTGTTATTAAACTATTTATTTAAACTAGAACTAGGGTAATAACAAGTCGTTGAGACCACAAATCTGCACGCTCCGTTCCTTATTCAAAATAACTTTTCCTTGACGTATTTGAAATCATTGTTATTGTCTATTTTTTATATATACAAAGTAAAAAATTATTTTTGGAAAGAGTAATTTAAATAGAGCTATAATCAGCAATGTTTTTATTTATGGAAATCCCAATTAGGTAAGGAAAACTAATTTCCTTGCCCTACACGTATTCTAACCCCTTTCCTTGTAGTATTTGAACTCATTAATCGTTATTTAAATTAAACGTTATTTAAATTAAGGTTGATTCTTTTAACGACACATTACAATATTGGTCTCAGCACCTGGAAAACAAAACACAGTTTTGAATCCTTGTTTTTTTTTCTCTTACAAACCTAGAGTGATGACTGAACGAGAGATGGAGTTGGAAGAATACAAAAAGGAAAAGTATGCGGAATCCCATCGACCTCCTTTTTCTGTCGAACAACAACAACACCCTTGGCTTGTTATGTGTGATGGTGATGTGCTAGAGAAGCAAACTTTTTTCAGTGTATCAAAGAATCAATATTATATGAGACGCATACCTGAACTTAAAGAAAAAATAATACGTGCTTATGCTGATGAGTGGCTCGTGTTAGAAAGTCTTCATTCTAGTGATTGTTACCTTTGGAATATTATTTCAAATGACAAAATTCAGCTCCCACCACTCCCTGAGTGCAAGATACTCAACTGCGCCCTCTTGTCTGCACCACCCAATGATCCCGAATGTCAGGTTCTTTTTCTAATTAAAGACTGAGACTACTCCTGATGATGATGAAAACTCTAATGATGACACAGACGATAAGAACGGCGAGGATGTGAATCCACCTACTTTTTACTTCTGCAAGCCAGGTTATAATGAAGAATTTCATAAACAAGATGCACATTCAATTATTGAAACTGAAAGTGGCGGCCTCTGGACAGTTTTCAAGAAAAAAATTTATGTATAAACATTTCAGACAAGTCGTCTACTCTGTTTGGATCCTGATAATGATTCAGGAAGAATAACCATCACACCAATGTCTAACGAATCTCCAAATGTGAGAAAATACTTAGACATGGGTCGGTTATTAAATTGCATCATTCAATCCTGTGATGATGATACGCTGTTATATGTTCACTTGTTTTTTAATGGGAAAAACCACAGAATGCCATACAATTTTCTAGTATTCCAATTTGATTTTGCAAAAGAGAGGTGGATAGAGACGGAAAACATTGGGGAAATAGCAATTTTTATAAGTCATTATACGAGGACGGGGACGAGTTGTTCCACAAGAGGCACAAATCTTAACAAAGAATCTATCTACTTCATTGAGGATCGTCATCTCTACGTCTACAACTTGATAACACATAGCATATCATTATCCCTTCCTTGCCCACATGTTAGCAAGAAAGCCTCCCACATGCACTGGTTACCACTTCCTAGCCAAAAAAAATAGTAAATGTTTAACTAGCTGTTTGTGTTATTTTTCTGTATTGGTGGTATTTGATATAGTTTTTGTTGATTTACATTTTGCACATTCAGGCTTCATGTTAACTTCTTTTTATTTTCTCTATTCTTACATTATTTCTCGTTTTTGCCTTTGTGATCTTGTTATAGAAAAGTATAATGACGAATAATTCTTTATGCCTTTATCAGAATTGTTTCTCAACTACAAAATTAACATGAATATTCAAACAAGTCTGCATTTCCAACTGAAATAATATTGCCCACCTCCAAATCATGTTAATGGTCTTTCTTATGTCTCGAGGATATGCTCTACATTGTATGCAATGAAACGTGGCAATTTAAGCTTATGTTCCAATTAGGTGCATATATTGAGTTTGCTAACTTTGGCGTATTATTTACTGCATTAGGACGACAAAGATATTTTCCTAGGATATGTTAACGACATTCACAACATCATTGTTAATGTGAGCGAGTTACTTAACATCTCAGAGTAAATTAAGAACTTTATCTAGGAAAATACTTATTTCTCTTGAAGTGAAGCATCAATTAGACTTTCACTCAAATATGCGATTAAAAGGATTCATGTTTAAAACAAAAAAAACTTAAGATCACACAAGAAGTCTGACTTTCCACTTTTGTAATGAACTCTTAACAAGAATCTTGCTGGAATTGTTGGTAAGCCCCCTTACTTTCCAGGTAATAAGATTTATTTTCATTTAAAATTTCCAGGAATCTCCACTATCACAGTTTCTTTATTCATACTTGTAGTCGTGACTTGTCTGCCTTCCAACTCCCAAACCCAGAAACTTGGATGCTAGAGTTTTGATCTGCATCATTCCTCTGGAGCTTCTCCCTTGATCCCCGTATGATGTTTCTTTATCATTAGAAACATCCATGTATGTAATATATTATATTACACTGCCATATTCCTCAAATTACACCGTGTCATTGTTCAATTCAATCGCTTGTGTGTACATATCAGTAGCTTGCGCCTTGAAACAATTGAAATCAGAAATATACTAAGTATTTAATTAGAACTATGCATAAACACCGAGAAGTAAAATAAATTGCAAAAAACTTGTCAAGATTACCACTCTTGGTAACAACTAACGAAGTGACAAAAAATCGAATCATATAACAGGAGATGTTGGATTTAATCTCCGTGATGTGTAGAACCAAAGCTTTCAATTTTATTTTCTTTGATAGACAAGAGTAGGCATGGAAAAAGGGAGAGAAAACAAACAACTTCATTTCAATTTTAATGCTAAAATGGTTCCTCAAATATAGGCAAAATGCCCACGCAAATTATAAACATGACAAGGTCTATAATAAAGAGCTCGCCCTAGTGGGGGACTCCCTAAATGATGTTGAAATTACAAACGCGGTCTTCTCCTCCAGGCACATAAGGCACCTGGGCCAGACGGGATCCACCCTTTCTTCTACCAAAGATACTGGGGAATAGTAGGACCCTCGGTAGTTGCCTTTTGTAAGAAAGCTTGGGCGGAGGAACGCATTAATCCAGAAGTTAACACTACCAATGTGTGCCTCATTCCAAAGCAAAAAAATTCTTCAAACCTAAAGGACTTTAGACCTATAAGCCTGTGTAATACAACTTACAAAATAATCACCAAAGTTGTGGTTAATAGACTTAAACCTGTACTAAACAAGATCATAGGCCCTAGTCAAGCAAGCTTCGTAAAAAGCAGGCAGACTACTGATAACGTTATCATCGTTCAGGAAATAATCAATCACTTTAAAAAAATGGAAGGGCGGCATGGAAACACGATAATGAAAATATACCTAGAGAAGGCTTTCCACAAACTGGAATGGTCCTTTGCGAAATATACTTTGCATTATTTCAATTTCCCTTTAAGTATCATCAATCTCACTATGTCTTATATTTCATCTAGTAGGATTGATATCTTGATTAATGGAGTGAGTACTACCTATTTTGAACCTGGTAGAGGAATTAGACAGGGTGACCTCATTCATGAAGTACTTTCGAGGAAAATTAATAGTGAGGTACTACATAAAATATGGAAACCTGTACGGATCGCAAGAAAAGGACTGAAATTATCCCACATTTTCTTTGCGGATGTCTTAGTACTGATAGGGAAAGTGGAGTTGTACACGTGTCTGTCCATAAGAAAAAGGCTATTGGAATTCTACAACATGAGTGGTTAAAGTATAAACCACTCCAAATCAAAAAAATTTATTCTCGAAAAATTACGGAAGTACCCAAATGTGCCTTTTAAAAGATACAATGGGGATCCAAAAAAGCAACAATTTTGGGAAGTATGTAGGATTCCCAATCTTTCACCAAAAACCTACAACACGCAACTCAACTCAGGGATCTTAATATCAATAAAGAACCTCAGTACTCAAAACTCAAGACTCAATGAAACTACTCGTCTCTAGACTGTTCGACTCATAGGGTTCATGCGGAATTATGGGCATGAACAACTTAACTCCAGAGATTCATGGGTAATATGTAGTAGTCCCATAAGACGGGATATAATCTCAAAAATATTAGAAACTCAATGCTCAAAGACTTAGGACTCGAAGATGCTACTCCTCTCGAAGACACTCAATGTAGGGAGTTCATGCGGAATTTATGAGTATGAACGACTCGATTCAAGGGTCTAAAGAACATTATGGAACTCATGTATACAACTCTTCTCATTCTCATACTTACTTCCTCAAAACATAGTTCAAATTGATAGTTGATCTCAAAGGATTCTCAATTGAACTCAAAGACTTTCTTGAACTCTATTCGTAACTCTCTCTTGAATGTGAATTATGAATTCAAGAGTTATGGTTCATAATACGAAGGATCTCATGATGATAATGTAGACTCATGAATACATTCTCCTCATTCTCATACTCACTTGCTCAACTCAAAAGACTCAAAAGGACTTTCTTAAAATGTCCGAAAGAACTCTTAAGACTTAACTCTTAACTCTACCTTGAATTTCAATTATGAATTCAAGGTTATGATTCATGTTATGAATTATTTCTAGGTGTTTAAAAGTAGTTTAGAGTGTTTAGAATCGATAGGGATTTAAGGAACCCTTTTAAAGAACTCAGACGGTCAAAATGAAAGAGAAGGGGTGAGGGGCAGGCGCCCTGGCGCACTGAGTGGCGCAAGGCGCCAGCCCTTACAGAGGTGTGGTTGGGGCGCACTGGCTGCTGTAGGGCGCCAGACCCCAACCCAAAAAACCCCGACGACTTTCTTTGCTCATTTTCTCACCCTAACTCGCCTAGAATCGAACGGTTTCTTCCCCAATCACTTCGATTCGGATACCCAACCTAAGAGCACACTGATCTACTCAAAACAACTCTTAAATCACTAACTTTCATCTCAAGAATTCATCAAAATTACAACAAAACAAGATTTAGAATGAAACTTCAAGAACACTTATCAAGATCTTCATCAAGATTCAAACTCTTCAATTTCTAGAACGGAACTTCACTAAAAATAACATGATTGACGTGTGGGTGAACGAACCCAACACTATGAGAACTTACATTCCTCTTTGGGATCAAACCCTTGGTGAAAATCCACAACGAAACTCAAGAATCTCGACGAACGCTTTGATCCTTACCTCTTTTCTCCTCTTTTCTCTTCTTTTCTCTTCTTGAACTCTCAACTAAAATCCTAAGTGTTGATTAGGATTATAAAACTGAGGCGAAATGGTGTTGTGGACTCTTATACTTATATCAGTTTTTATTTTGAACCCTTCTACTTACCCCTAAACTCAATAAAACACAATTTAACATATTTCTCTGACCATTGACCAAACTTATGTTTCTTTAAGATGGCTGAGTTGGCGAAAATGTGTGACTTCACACACCTTAAGGCGAGTGAATAACTTTTTTAGGTTAAAAAAATATTAAAATTATAAAAGAAATTTTATAATTTTCTTGTACTTTTACTCTTTACTCTATCTTTTTCCCTAACTGTCACTGTTTCTAGATTAAAAAAAAAAACTCAGCGTTCTCTGGCTTTTTTGTCAAGTTCAGTTTCTCCATAAAGCAACAAGTTTTTGCTGCTTTTGAGGTCAAGCTCAGGTTCTTTTTTACTAACACCTATTTAGCAGATCTTGGCCACTGATTCACCAACGAGGGAGAAAGCGGACCAGCGTTCGTCGGAGACCACTTAATCGCAATGGCATGAGAGAGAGAAGCGGTGTTGGTGGTGCACGCCACCACTGTTTTGCAGTAGAGTGTGAGAGAGAGGCGACACTGGATAGTGGAAAGGAGAATGAGGTGGGGGGGGGGCTGTGGTCATGGCGGTGAAGAGGTTTTTCGGCTAGATCTGGTGGGTGTGGTGGCTTACGTTGTTGTTTTTGTGGAGGTTGGAGGAGGAAAGAAAAATAGTGATGATGTGCGGCGGAGATGAAGACGGGTGAGGGAGAAAGTATATGTGATTTTGCCGGCTAAAATGGCGACGGCGGCAGCGATGGCTTTCTCCGGTCGATTTTGGTCGTGAAACAGTGAAAATAGGGAGAATTGAATGCATGGAATTTCACTTTAAAAAATGCCAAAAATAAATTAAAATGTTATTATTTTACATTTTATTAAATAATTTTGGTTAATAATTGTAAAAAATAGTTATGAAATAATTATGATATGGCATTAATATATCTGACGTGGATATGACATGTCAATTATATAAAGAAGAGTGAGTTGAGAAGCAGACATGATATGGATTGTATTTGATTGAGAACTTGAACTGGTGCATGCCCAAGCCTTTGATACTTGATGGAACTTTAGATTTTAGCAGACTGAGTTGAGAAGTAGACATGAGTATTTTGTGAGTTGACAGAAGTGGTAGGTGTTGGTGATTTGGTGGATAATAAATTACTATTTTATTTTTAAAATAATTTTAAAGCGATTATATATATATATATATATATAGTTCAAAAAATGTGGTGTTGTAACGTGTGTATTTCTTTTTTTGTGGAAAGATAATTTTGTGTATACCTAATTTTTTTTTTAATGAAAAAAATGACGATTTTAAAATTAAAACTATTCATGATATATCGATAATGGTGCTAAATTTTAGGAGCATATAACAATGAAATACCTTATTTTCAAATTCAAAATTAACTCAAATATTCTAACAAACCAATCTGTACCACATTATTTATTTATTATATTTATCAAACTTCAATAATAATAATAATAATAATAATAATAATAATAATAATAATAATAATAATAATAATAATAATAATAATAATAATAATAATAATAATAATAATAATAATAATAATAATAATAATAATTTAATAATAATAATAATAATACCTAAACCGTTAGAATTTTTTAAATTCTAAGATAATTATAATTTTTAAATTAACTATGTACTAATTAAGGAGATCTATTTAATTGTTTAAATTTTCTATAATTAAAATTATATAAATTAAAAATAACATATTTAATATTTTGAAATTATTAATTGTGTCAATACCTTAATTTTGTTGTAAATATCAAACTTTTAAAAATAGTTCCATATTAAAAAGATACGTTATAGTTTTTTACATAATAAAAAAATATTTTGTTTTACTTCTTTTTTTAAAAAAAATATGTTAGAATTTAAAAGTTATCAGGATAATTTAAAAGAACATGTATTATTTGTTTCTCAATTTTTTAGGCCTTATCTCTAATATTTTCACATAATACTCAATTATTAAATCTAAAATCTAAATAACAGTTAGAACTTCTAATATAAAACACGAAAAGAAATTACAAACAAAATAACATTCTTCCGTAACCATATTATATCAAATCAATTTTTTCCCCTCTTCAACAAATCAACAATACGGTATTTCAGTATTTAACAAAGGAGAACCTGTCAGCCAACATGCATTCAAGGACAATCAGAAATCAACATATGTAAGATTTTTCTTTTTTTCAATTCATTATGTTCCGATGTATATAAAATTATTTTTTTTATTATGTAATAATTGTTTGTTTCTTTGTACTGAATAATCAAAATAACAATATCTTAATTCCTCAATTGTGACTTCAAAATGCACCAATCAAATATTCATCAAACATTTCGGCACATTTTATTTGTGTCTTTTTGTCAAAAAAAAAGAAAATGACATTAGGGGCAGAACATGTTTTCATGTCTCTTTATCGTGAATATTAGTTTGAAACAAACTGTACACCTAGCAAAAATATAGAGTTCAAAAATCATTAAATCTATTTCTTGACATGACTTCTAGAATCTATGTGAGTCGGTGCAATTAGGTGTTTTAGCTTTTGAAATTTGGCCTAAGGTTGACTTTGGTCAACATTCTTGGAAAACGTACTCGGATGAAAATTCCGTTAGCGCGGTTAGCTCTGGAATGTTGAGTTTGGTCTAGAACAACCTTTCGTTCAACTCCCGAGGCCTCCGGACTCATTCCGAGCCCCTCGGTGGATTATGGTTAAAATGGCTATTGGAAGTGAGACCCACTTTTTATCGAGATGACCTTTGATGGAAATGTTGACTGCGCCGTTGAGTCTGGAATGTCGAATTTAGTAGGGTAGCATATCTGTTTTATTTTTATCGGGTTCCGAACGAATTCCGAGCCCCCCGTCGGAGACTTTAAATAGTTAGCCAAAGCTGGTGCAGCCCATTTCAGCTCTTTTTGCCAACTTCAAACCCTCATAACTCTCTCATTTCTACTCCAAATTTAGTGATCCAAAGGTTCATCTTGTTGGGTTTTCCGCAAGGAACGCGTTGGTGTGGTTAGATTTTGTATTCAAAGCTTCGTTGGAGGTAAAAAGTTGTGTTTTAGCTGCTGTCATATCCATTTTCGGGCTCAATTTTTGGGAAATTTTAGAAGCTAATTTCTTGGTCATTTTAGGTCCGATTTCAGTGATTCTTGAGGCTATCTTGAGTGGTTTTTCGAGGAGAACATTGTGGTGTTGTCGGATTTTGCTGTAGACCTCTCGTTTCTGGTAATTCGACTGATTCAGCTGCTGTCCCATTTCTAATTCTTGAGAAAATTCGGATTTTGGTTGATTGTTGATATTGTGATGTTTCCGAGCCCCGAATTGTGGCCCATTTTGGGACATGAGCTTGGGGAACTTATTGGGACCTACTTTTGGGATTAATTTCGGAATTTTCGGCGCGGTTCCCACTTTCCCCGTTTTGACCCCGAAATTGGTCCGTCTACGTTTCTTGCGATTTTAGTGTCTAAAAGACTGTAATAACGTTGTGACTCTATTTTTGATAGTGTGTCAGCATTTCGAGTCCGTTCCGAAGGGGAAGACTCCGGAGAAGTAACTTTTGGAGCGCGCGTGGTCGGCCTACAGGTAGGCTACGGTTTCCCTCTCTTAGATTGAGCTTGAGAATGTGAATGCATGTTGATTAGTTGGGATTTGGGTTGGTAGTTAGTGAATAATGCATAGGTGTTTAAAAATCATGTTTTGGCCTCTTTCGGGATTTATCGGGTAACTGTGAGCATGCTTGTGTTACAAATTGACCCTCCTTGCTATGTGGAGCGCTTGTATGCTTGATTATTGTTTATCTGAAGCATGTTGGGCCTTAGTTTAGGTTTGACTAGGGCTTGCCTTAGAAATTCATGATTCGGAATCGATAGGCCTTAGTCTTGCCCCGACGTCACTCGGCCGGCTTAGATTCCTGTAGACTGGTGTAGCAGACTGGAGTCTGATAGTTTGGACCTTAGCTAGGCGATACGCTTACTTCGACGATAGTTATCTTTATTTTTCCCCGATATTGCGGCTTCACGAGTTACGTCGATGACACTAATTCTGCTTCGCGATTCGAAGTTGGTTTTCAATTAAATTTCAAGGACTTACATTGATTGGCTAAGTGTGGACGGTGTTCCACGGACATTTTTCCGCATGGATCGATTGGGACTCTTTCAGCAGCTACATTGACACCTTTGTCGGGTATCCGAATTCGAGCTCCGGTCTAGACCTCATTGATACTTATATAGAGCATTCGGTTTGAGGTCCGGCCTCTATTGCCTAAATACTTATATAGAGCATCTGGTTTGAGGTCCGGCCTCTATCGCCTAAATACTTATATAGAGCATCCGGTTTGAAGTTCGACCTCTATCGCCCAGATACTTATATAGAGCATCCGGTTCGAGGTCCGGCCTCTATTGCTTAGTTACTTATACAGAGCATCCGGTTAGAGGTCTGGCCTCAGTTACTTGATACTTGTGATTGGTTACTTGGGTACTTCTAGTGAGCATCCGGTTCGAGGTCCGGCCTCCATACTGTCAGATTTTATTATTTGGGGTTGAGGTTCTGGTTCGATGTTTTCTGTTCTTGGGTTTTCATATGCAATTTCCTTTAGCTATAGTTTGTATGTGTACTCATCGGGCTTATGGGGGTCCGTTCGGGTTTTTAATTTAACTTGCGCACGAGTGTACCTTCTGGGCTTATGGGGGTCCAGTTAGGTGTAGTTAGCTTATAGATTACTTTAGTTAGTTCTTTCTACACTCGTGTGCATTCCATTGTTACTTAGTTTTCCGTTCTTGACCTCTGTTTGTGTTATTCCTTCTTTTCATATTGCCTTTACTTTTCAAGTTCAGGCGGCCTATGATGCCTACTGAGTACCTGCTGTTTTGGTACTCATGCTACGCTGCATCTGTTTTGTGATGCAGGTCAGAGCACCAGTGGCCAGCGTTGATCCAGCTCGGAGTAGTCTGATCCGGAGACGGGAGTGAGTACACGGCGTTCTGTACTATTTCAGTCTTCATCTGTATATATAGACTTGTCTTTTGCCTTTCGAGACAGTCGAGTCTTTGTGGTCCACTTTTGGGACTTGTACTCTTTTTGTTAGTAGCTCTGTACTAGTGACTTTCAGGTTTTGGGAGGGATCTTTATTTGTATATATGTTTTGGTTGCGCCCGCCTGTTTTATTGTTATATTAAATTTTGTCTACTCTTGTTTAGTTTCTGCCCTCAGACCATTACTTGTTGTTCCGGGTTACGGGTCGGCTTACCTACTGGTGGGTTATAGTAGGTGCCATCATGGCTCGAGAAATTGGATCGTGACACCCACTAGGGCGAGCTCTTCATTATAGACCTTGTCATGTTTATAATTTGCGTGGGCATTTTGCCTATATTTGAGGAACCATTTTAGCACTAAAATTGAAATGAAGTTGTTTGTTTTCTCTTCTTTTTTCCATGCCTACTCTTGTCTATCGAAGAAAATAAAATTGAAAGCTTTGGTTCTACACATCATGGTGATTAAAGCCAGCATCTCATGTTATATGATTCGATTTTTTGTCACTTCGTTAGTTGTTACCCAGAGTGGTAATCTTGACAAGTTTTTTGCAGTTTATTTCACTTCTCGGTGTTTATGCATATTTCTAATTAAACACTTAGTATATTTCCAATTTCAATGTGTTTCAGGGTGCAAGCTATTGATCTGTACACACAAGCGATTGAATTGAACAATGAGACGGTGTAATTGGAGGAATATGGCAGTGTAATATAATATATTACATACATGGGTATTTCTAATGATAAAGAAACATCATATGGGTATTTATGAAATTCTTCATTATAACCTGGCTTGCAGAAGTAAAAAGTAGGTGGATTCACATCCTGGTCGTTCTCATCGTCTGTTTCATCATTAGAGTTTTCATCATCATCATCAGGAATAGTCTCAGTCTCTTCAATTAGAAAAAGAACGTGACATTCGGGATCATTGGGTGGTGCAGGCAAGAGGCACTCGAGTATCATGCACTCAGGGAGTGGTGGAAGCTGAATTTTGTCGTTTGAAATAAGATTCCAAAGGTAACAATCAATAGAATAAATGCTTTGTAACACGAGCCACTCATCAGCATTAGCACGTATTATTTTTTCTTTAAGTTCATGTATACGTCTTGTATAATATTGATTATGTGATACACTGAAAAAAGTTTGTTTCTGCCGGACATTACCATCACACATAACAAGCCAAGGATCTTGTTGTTGGATAGAAAACGGAGGTCGATCAGATTCCGCATACTTTTCCTTCTTAAATTCTTCCAACTCCATCTTTCGTTCCTTTTCTGCGGAAAAAACAGAATCAGTCATCACTTTAGGTTTGTAAGAGAAAAAAAAACAAGGAAAGGGGTTAGAATACGTGTTAGAAAACAAGGATTCAGAACAATGTGTCGTTAAAAGAATCGACTTTAATTTAAATAACATTAATGAGTTCAAATACTGCAAGGAAGGGGGTTAGAATACGTGTAGGGCAAAGAAATTCGTGTCCTCCCGACTCGCTGTCATCTGTTTGCATTGTGGTTGGTATCGATTTCGATGGTTGTCCCCCAGACGCATACATCATCAAAGTTGGAGAGACTTCTTGGACGTTTTCTTACTTATATGATCCAGATAGATATAAGTGCTTTAAGTTAACCGGATGCAATAATCCGATATTTTTCAAAAACAATAATGTCTATCTGGGAGAAGGGAATTTGGGAGTATTGAACATCAATGAATCCTCAATTCCTAGTTGGGAACTTTATGGGAGCTACTTTCGACGTCGAAAACAAAAGTCAATCCAACATGTTTACACGGTAGAAGATGTCGATAATGAAGGAATGTTAGTTGTATTTTTATGTCACCAGGAAGGGGAAGTAGAGGTTTGGAGATACAAAATGAATGGAAAAGTATTGGAGAGGGAACAAATAACAAGTTTAGACAATAATAAAACATTGTTTGTGAGCTTCGGGGGATCTTACTTGAAAACATGTGCTGCACAAGGATTAGGAAATAAGATATTTTTCCCAATGTTTCACAACAACAATAAGGGTGTTTTCTATTGTTTGGCCAACCACAAATATTTCTCTTTCGATTACTTGGACATCAAAGCTTATTCAAGTCCAAATATTTTCAACTTGGTTCGACCTAGATCATGCATTTGGACCGAATGAATGAATGATTAATTGTACTGTTCCCTTTTTGTTGGTGTTTATTTTTTCCAAGTAGGGGCGGATCTATCTTGTTCCTATGGTACTAGTAGGGGCGGATCTATCTTGTTTGAGGGGTGTAAAGCGATATTTATTTGTTGGAAAATTACGTTGTATAGATATGTCAATTTTGATTTTATATCTATATAGTATATATATTACTATTGACACCTCTTGACCCAAGGTGAAGAGTTAGAGCAATGGTTGAGGTGTTGCAAACGCCTTCAACTGTTGGTAGGTCAAGTGTTTAAACCTGGCTCAAGGTTTTTTACTTATCATTTTATTTTTCATTTTTTTTGTGTGCTTATAATTTTAAATTTTGACACCCCTCAATAAAAATTCTAACTCCGCCGCTAAATACTACACTTCACTATTATCATTATATGACTGATGCAGGATGGATCAAAATGCTTGCTGTCAATCCTTCTATTTGGAAAACTCCTTTCTTTGATGACTCATATTCAAATATGTGACATACATATTTCCATCTTCCACACGTGTATGATTCTCTTTCTGTAACAATAATAATTATACGTCTCAATCTCTGATAATTCAATACTAACAAATTGATTATTAGGAACAAATTATTTCATCATTTATAATTCATATTTCGTTACAAAAGATCTTGTGTGGCAAAAACAATCCGTCAATCAGTCGTTCCTAAACGTGTGTCCGTAAATGTATAGTGTTTCGTCGCTAAAAAAGTTAAATTAACTACAAAAATAAAAAAATCATCCCCAAATGTGAAGCATTTGTGACGAATTTATTTGTCATCAAAGTGATTTTTTTGTAGTTAATATAACATTGAAAAAACTACATAATCACTAATTATTTAGTTCAATTAGTGCCGAAATCAACTGTAAAGTTGAATGTATTTCATAGGTGAACAATTATAATTTCGTCATTAATAAATATTTTTATATACAAAAAAAATATTTCATCCTTAAATGTACAAATTAGTGACACAAATTTTATTATTAAAAAAGGTTACAATTTTGTAGTTAAACCTATCATCTTGTCACCAAAAGTATTACTTTTACCAACTAACATAGAATTGTCACTATAAGTTGTTATGATTAGTAAACAATATATTTGTCACTAGATATAGTCAACTTATGAACAAACTAATTTATTGTTAGAAAAATATTTGTCTTGAAAAGTTTAATTTAGTCGTTTAAAAAAGTTAATCCTTTGAAGATAATTTTGTCACTAATTACAAATATTGGTGACGTTTAATTATTTCATATTAATATTATTTATAAATTAGAATTGTATAAATTAAAAATAAAATAATAAAACATGTCAAATAATAATAAAACATTCATGATCATACAATTAAGAACAACTAAATACTAAGATAAAATTTATTTGCAAGCTTCTTCAATAAAAGAAGAATTTCATAAGTAGTTGGAAAGGCCTCTTTACCACTTTCTCAACCTTGTCTCGTACCACTCATCACCCAACATCCAAAAAAAATGATATGATACTTTGAAGAATGATACTTCTAATGCAACGCTTGATGAGGGTGTTGTTTTAGCAGAATGTATGCAATATATAAGGGAGAAACGAAAAGGTGATACTGAATTACTTTCCTGTATACAAACAAAAAAGAATAAAATTATGGTGGAGCGGGAGGCCAGCCCCAAATGGCTTACCTCTCCACAATGAGGGCTATGGTATGGAATTGTCGAGGCTTGGGGGGTTCTTGACAGTTCCTTTTTGAAGGAGACTATGCATCTCCACTCCCCAGATATAATTTTTCTTAGTGAAACCAAAAATAAGGATATTATTGTTAAGCTAGTTCAGAGACAACTTAATATGCCTTATGCTACAATTGTGGACCATGTTGGTTTATCTAGAGGCTTGAGCTTATTTTGGAATGATAAAATTCAGGTTTGTCAATCTCACACTTCGCAATTTTATATTGAAACTTTGGTGCATGACCTCTCAACTGATTCTAAATATTGGTGCATCTTTGTGTATTTGAGCACTGATAGAGTTATTCGTAGAGCACAACTAACAGAACTAACGTTAAAATCGGCTAATTGGGGTCCTCTCTGGATCATTGTTGGAGATTTTAATGATATTATGGACAAGTCGGAAAAGGTAGGAGGTAGAAGTAGAGAAGTAGCTTCTTTTAAAAACTTTAAGATTTTTTTGTGGAACTTAGGGGCAATCGATTTAGGATTTAAAGGGAAGCCTTGGACTTGGTGGTGTTTCAGGGAGAATGATGGAATTATCCAAGAGAGATTAGATAGAGTCATTGTATCTCCCGGATGGCGTTTAGAATTCCCTTTGGCCCAAATAATTCATTTGAATACTGAGGCTTCGTATCACTCTGCTCTTTACTAAATACCGACCCTAAGCCTATAAGAAAAAAATGACGTTTCTATTTTGATAAAAGATGGAGTGAAAAGGATGCAGTGAATAATTTAGTGACAAGGTCTTGGCAAGAACAGGTAGATGGCTTGAACAATCCAAAATAAGCTCCAAACTAAAAAAATGTCGTGCCTCATTAATGTCTTGGCTGAGAAGGGGTAAAGGAAACTCAAAACAAAGAATAATTGGGATCAAAAATCAAATTGATAAGCTTAAGAATGATCCTGATTACTTTGACCTCCCAAAACTTCGACTTTTGAGAAAAGAATTAGGTAAAGCTTACAAAGAAGAAGAAGCACACTAGAAACAAAAATCTAGAGTTTTATGGTTGCAAGAGGGGGATAAAAATATCTCCTTTTTTCACATGAAAACTATTCAGCGATGAAAATGCAATAGCATCAAAGGTTTTTGCCTAGCTAATGGAAATTGGGTATCAGAACAAGGTGATATTATTAGAGAAGTGGAAAATTATTATGAAAATTTATTTACTACCTCTAGACCAACAAATCTTGATCTCATTTTGAACTTAATTGCGAGATTAGTTGAAGATCCCATCAACCAAAGTCTTATTAGAGAAGTGACAGATGAGGAAGTGAAACATGCGGTTTTTGAGATGCATCCTTTAAAGGCACCAGGGATAGATGGAATGACCCCTTTTTTCTTTCAGAATTATTGGAATGTTTTATCTACAGACATTATAGTTGCTGTTAAAAGTTTCTTTCTTTCAGGATATCTCTTACCCTCTTGGAATCAAACTCTTATTACTTTAATTCCAAAAGTAAAGAATCCTAGTGTTATTAGTCAATTTAGACCTATTAGCCTGTGCTCTACCATATATAAAATTATAACTAAGATTATCGGAGCAAGATTAAAAAAGAATTTGCCTAGTATAATCTCTCATAATCAATCTTCCTTTGTAGGAAGTAGACATATTGTTGATAATGTTGTATTGGCTCATGAGTGTATACATGTGTTGAAAAATAAGAGGAGAGGGAACGATAAATTTATGGCCTTAAAATTAGACATGGCAAAAGCTTACGATAGAGTGGAATGGATATATGTCCAATCTTTACTTTTGAAAATGGGTTTCCATGACACTTTCGTTAGCTGGATTATGCAATGTATCACGACACCTACTTACAAGTTTAATATAAATGGTGAAATTGTTGGGGTTGTACGACCTAGTAGAGGACTAAGAAAAGGTGACCCTTTATCCCCATATTTGTTCATATTATGTGCTGAAGGACTTTCAGGGTTTTGAACCAAGCTGAGGAGCAAGGAGAGCTACGTGGAATAATCCTAAGAAGGGGCGGTCCTACAGTAAATCATCTTTTCTTTGCTGATGACTACTTTTTATTTTGTTCAGCTAATACTCAAAGTGCGGTAAAAATTTCTGAAATTCTAAGAACTTATGAACTTTGCTCAGGCCAGAAAGTTAATTTTGAAAAATCAGCAATATATTTTAGCAAAAATACTACCGAGGAACAAAAAGATAATATTATAGCGGAGATAGGACAAATACATAGAGATAATTTAGGACTTTATCTAGGATTACCTGCGGTAGTTGGAAGATCAAAGAAGAAAATGCTTGAGTTTATCAAAGAACGAGTTAAAACTAAGATAAAGGGTTGGAAGAGTAGTTTTTTAAGCCCTGCAGGCAAAGAAGTCATGCTTAAGTCAGTACTTTCTTCAATTTTTTCATATGCATTATCATGTTTTCAATTTCCAAATAACTTAGGAAAGGAGCTTACTGCCATTTTTTCTGACTTTTGGTGGGGGGGAAATGAGGGGAAAAGGAAAATGCACTACGAAAAATGGCAGAAACTTTGTGAGGCAAAGTCCCAAGGGGGTCTTTGTTTTTGAGATCTGAAACTTTTTAACAAGGCCCTATTGGCAAAACTTGCGTGGAGGATTTTAACCCAAGAGGATTCTTTGCTTCATAGGATGCTTAAAAGTAAATATTTTCCGAATACCTCTTTCCTAAGTGCAGGATGTCCCTCAGCAAGTTCTTGGATTTGGAAAAGTATTATGTGGGGACGAGATTTGTTGCAACAAGGAATTTGATGGAGAGTAGGAGATGGAGAAAACATTAAGGTTTGAAGTGATCCTTGGATTCCTAATTCGACCGATTTCAAACTCCTACAAGGACATACACAAATAAATCCACAGTTGAGGGTAAGCGACGTTATAGATCAACACCATCATATATGGAATATCCAAGATCTTCATCACCATTTTTGCCCTAATGATATCAACTCTATTTTGTCTATCCCAATATCTAGCACTAGAAATTCTGATAAAGTTATTTGGCATTATATAAATTTAGGAAAGTATGAGGTAAGATCTAGTTATCATCTAGCGAAAAGCCTAGCTAATAGTACTGACCCTAGAACTGAAAAACCTCAAGCCAGTGGTCAATCTTTCCCAAAATCTTTTTGGACTTTCTTATGGTCACTTAAAATTAAAAACAAATACAAACATTTCCTTAGAAAATGCATTCTTAATGTCCTTCCTGTTATTGCAAATATTTCTAAGAGATTGCATCAAAATTGTGATGTTTGTAGAGTCTGTGGCTTAGAAACTGAAACGGTTGATCATATGTTTTTCAGTTGCCCAAAAGCACGACTAGTATGGAAGTTGGCCCCTATTAACTGGCCTAATGTAGAAAATGTTATGATTTTTGCAATATGGTGGAATGACTTATTTTGTAATACATGTCAATATCTAGAATCCATTGAGCTACTAAGATTGAGTGTCTCTCTTTTATGGCAAATGTGGAAAGCGAGAAATTCATTATGCTTTAATGGTGGTACATATGAACCTAATGACATAGTTAATAAGGCTTTATTTGATTTACATGAATATGACAATATTGTGAAAAATTCAGCAGTTGTGAATCCTATACCAAACAAGAGTTATGATGTAACCATTACTTTGGCCCGAGATGGGATTGTTGTTTTCACATATGCAGGTCTACAAAGGGAGAAGGGAAAAGCAAGCATTGGAATGGCTGTTATAGATAGCTGTGGTCATTTGCTTCATGCCTTTGGTACCCCTATTCAATTTGTAGGGAAGGCCATAACTGCTGAAGCACTAGCATTCGGGAAGTTGTGGAAAGAGCACTACAAAAGGGTTGGTCAAAGGTTCACATACTGTCAGATGCAAATAATGTCATACAAATATTGCAAAAGAATTTGATAACATCTTGGGAAATAGAGACCATTTGCGAGGATGTCTGGCGATTGATGAAGTCTTTTTGAAGAAATCGAGATTATATATACTCCTCGAACATGGAATGTATTAGCCCATAATCTAGCAAAAAAATTCCATTTCATGTATAAATAGAATTTCTTGGGATTCTGCCTTCCCAAGTTGTGTTGTAACGGATGCAATGGTGTCTTATGGACATATGAGACATGTTTTAAAGTAATGCAATAAAGTATTTTCCTAAAAAAAAAAAAAAAAAATCACCAATATTGTAACACCATAATTACATATTTTTAGTAAAACAGAAGTTACATTAAGTAGATGTTAATTATATGATGTCAAATATTGCATCAGTTTAGGATAAAAGTTTGTAAACAAATAATTCAACTTCAGGATACTCCTTATGGGGTACAGTCAAACAAGATTTACCAAATGACTATAAATAAAAGTCACTAAGCTCCGCAGAATAGTCAATTCCGAAAAGATGGAATAAGAGAAAGATATTGTGATAGAATAATGATTAATATGTCTTCAACCTTTAACTACGAAACATGATACCTGATGAAGTAATCATTCACAAAAATGAGAGAGAGGCAACATGCTAACAAATGATCTGATAACTTGAGAAAAAAGGAATCTTGTAGCCATATGATGCAACACCCTGCATATCTTAGCATTAGCCACAAATAGAGAATGACACGACAAAGAAATTAGAATAGAAGAATAACGGAGTTATAGATGATGAGAAGAGACAAGCACAATAAGCATCATAACTCATAGGCTCACCCCTCCACTCCTTTATTTAATTTCCCAACTACATAACAAGTATATTAAATTATAACTGTGTGACCGAACTTTGCTACTCCCATCACAATTCAATACGAAGAAGTATGACAAAATGCAGACATATAAGTTCTTAAGAGTTAAGGCTGCATGCACACTCTAAGCACCAGAGACAGTCTAGCAATCTAGACTGACGTCAGAAGTAGCATGCACTCTACGCACAAGAATGAACGAGTCCATAAATCATATTTTCTTCGAATGTGATGACTCATATGCAGTATGGAGGAAGCTATTAGAATGGCAAGAAGACAATAGATCATCTCTAAGCTGTCAGCACGAATTGAAATGGGCACAAAAAGACAGAAGCTCAAGGAAAGCACCAGACAAAGTATGCATGGGCACTCTTGCAGGAAGCATGTATGCCATACATGGTTCAGATTCATCAAAGAAACAACTAAACCTATGTAGTATTAACTAAAATTGCAGAGTACCAAAAATTCACATTCCATTCATTTATGTACCTTTATGTGAAGCCTTGTTATCTAGTTTGGTTTCCAAGTTACCATAAGTCAATTTCTCTGTCCTCCATGGAATATTTATCATTTTTCCCTCTTCTCGCAAATCTTAATCTATTCAAATCCAAGTTTCATTCCTCTTTCTCTCAGACTCCACTGTTTAGGCTAGGAAAATAGTATTTGCCTTTGCCTCACAGTAGATGAGTCATTTATGAGAAGAGCATGCAAGGTACACGAGCATGCAAGGTACACTCAAGCAACTTCTTTTTTAACTTTACATTTTAAAGATTGTAACTATTACTTTAATGTGTTATTAAAATGCAGTATCTGTCAATTCCCAAATTACTATATCCTCAAGCTCATGCGCTCATTGCACACTTTATACTATCTAAGCCTTCAAAAAATTGTATGCATTCTCCTGTAGTGAGCAATCATATTGGAAAGGAGAAAGATGTTCTCAATTATTAAGATTGATTCCAATTAATCAGAACCCTGAGGCAGCTCTAGCAACAAAAGATGAAAAGAATTAGTGATTACAGAAAATTTTGAGAATTATCCGAGAATAGAATTCAGTGCATGAGAAATAATGGCAGAAAAATCAGAAAATCAAGCATTCATAAACAAGGTATTCACCAGAGCAGATGACCTTGTTGACTTAATGAGAGATGACAATACATGAACTGCAAAAGCTTCTCTAAAGTGTTGGAATTGTGTGAGCTATGGAATTGTGTTGGTTGAAGGATTAACGTGGACTGCTCAAATTGATTGTATCATTTAGAATGTTCTTGTTGCCATACATTGTTTTTAACTAAGCATTGCAAACTTGGCTGCTGATTTGAGTTTGGTGTTTGTTGATCATTGTTTTGTGTCGTGAGTATTGAATAGGCTAACTTTCCTTGCTCATATTTCATCTTACTTTTTGAATAGGGGAAGAGGACCTCTGTGTTTCCAATCTTTCATTACCAATTCATCCTTTCTTTTACTGTAAAAGAAAAAACTCAATGAGGTTTTTTATATGCCATTTTGTAGTGTACGTTTTGGATTCGTTGATGCAAATACAAATTTAATTGTGGAAAAGATAGTGTGAATGAAATCTTTCATTGAATATATGAAAATCTTTTAGTCTGTCTTCTATAAGGTTTTGCAGCTTGTTTGATTTGACTAGTAGTACTACTGAAATTTAACTACTGGAAAAACTAATCCCTAATCAAGGTCAATACATGGAGTATTGTAGTATTACTGATTAATCATGTCTTTTTTTTTTTTTTTTTGGTTAAATTTATCGTTGGTTTCTGTTTTTTTTTTTGTTACACTTCTGAGTACAAGTCTTTCCTAATATATGTTCTAATTTATTGTACTTGGTAAATTTAGAGGCTCTAACACATAAGGGATCGAATCTTTACTTCTTAATCATGCAGGAGCCTGAGCCCATAAACTGGGAATATTACAGGAAAGGAATTGGTTCTCGCTTGGTAGACATGTACAAAGAAGCCTATGGAAGTATGTGGAATGACATGTTTCTTTTTGTGTGTACTATTTTTTTCTTTACATTTTGTCCTGTGTAGTCTCTTCGGTGATAGTATCCAGCATTATAAGAGTTCAATCAAGATATTGACCATAAAACTTTTTTTAGCACATTCTAGTGAAGACAAGCATGGGATTTCTTGCTTCTAGTCTTTGTTTCCTTTGTGCTTTTATGGAAAATAATCAAATCATTGTTGCTAAAAGAAAATGTTTCAACTCTTGTAGTATATTTTCCAAATGCTTATCCTAAAATTCTTGTTAGTAACTGCTAAGGATGAAGAGTTTCTGGAATGAGCTGTTTGTTCAACTTTTTTTGTCAGACTATCATTTTCCATTTTCTTTGCTTTTTTGGTTATACTTGTTTGATGTGGTGCATAATTCGGAGAACATTACTATCTAGTATTGGAGCACTTGTTGAATTTTGAGTGAGACGTAGATTTTGTCCGTCAGCATGAGGGAGGGTAATGAAAGTTGCATACTACAATGAAGTGGCTAAAGATGTCCTGAGCGTTCATGTTTGGGAGTATTATTGGTATGAGGTTGGGGTAAACTCTCAACCTCATTCAAACGCTTAACAAAAATTGAATATCCTAAAATCATAAACAAATAAATGGGGAAAGTATATGGAGTCTGCATAAGACATTGTTTATATAGAGGTGAGGGTGTGAAATAATAAACATCATAAGATATTCACGTCTGTCCAAGAAACTCTCATCATGAGAGTTCTCCCTTGTTTTATGTTTTTGACCATAGTACACAAGAAAATAAAAATATAACTAATTGATATTCAGACTGCATACAAGCACAGAGAATGTGATGAATTCACATCATAAGCAAGGCAAAAGGAAAGTACACTTCTGGTTCAATTCTTGTCGTACATGTCTAAATCATCTTAACTACATTAATACCATCACAAATTATTTCTAGCTTTCTAACAGAGTTTAAAAAAAAAAAAGTTAACTTGAAGGTTGAAGCTAATTAAAATTAAGCACACAGAACAAATTGACAGAATTAAACTACTGAAAATCAAAAGAACCTGAAAGCATAAATTCCCTTTTTTGGGTTGCTCATGTAACTTGAGTTGAAGACGTTGACCGCAACAACCTCCCACCACAAATGAATGAAACTCACCAACACAAGAAAGAATTGTTTGATCATTCTAGCTCCTTTGTCAAATGATATAATATATCATGGACATATTAAGAATACTAAAAATACGATATTTTGTTATTTGTAGATATGTTCATAAGCAACTTGCTTTTTCTATCTGTAGTTATAAAAGAAAATTAATATGTGGGTATTAGACTTCATTTAACTGCTCAACTTTAAGTTAGCTTCTTGGATCTATCCTTGAAGTATAAATTGTCCTAAGAGACACAACTTCTTGGATCTATCCTTGAATTTCTCTGCTTGAGGTCTGCGAAGTAGTTCTTCTCTGGTTCTCCCATATGTGACAGATATGACTACTAATATGTATGACCACTTTTGCAGCTTAACAAAACAACTGCAACCACTTAAGGCATCAACATAAGTGTAGTGTAACTTTAGTTGATTTGCTTGTGCATTTTCCCCTGTTTCTCATAATTCACTAAAAGTAGCATGTATAGATTGGAGATTTACCTGACAAAAGAAAATCTTATTAAGAGTGTTACTACTTGCTTTGAAGTGTCTGCAGTGTCTTGGTGCTAATGGAGAATTATAAGTTGGCAAAAAGGTTCTTTCTCGCTAAAGGCTGCCATTTCCATTTAATTTTTTTATCCTCCTATAATTTATTTAATAGTAATTCTTTTTGTTTTGGTCAGGGAGAAGGAGGTTGAGTTTAATTTGTTGTTCAAGCATTATTTTCATCGTGGTGTACGTTAGCATTCCGCCAAATGAACTGTCATGTTTCCCCAACTTTTGTGAGCTTTCTCCTGCCTGTTTTTTGGTCTATCTCTCTCAGTTTGTTTTCTCTAGACTGTGGAATCACGATCCTTTTTTGTCTCACTCAGATTAATACTTGGGTCTTGTAGTATTTTCATTTCGACAACTTCATATTATCAGCTACAATGTGGATACTCAAAGCCATCTTCCAAAGGAAAATTTTGAGGTTTTAAATGTATGGCTTACAAATATTAATCTTTGGTCCATTTAAATTATTCACATAGCTCAAACATCTCTATTTTGTTACTTTTATTGGTCGCTAACATTCAAAGTTGAGAAGAAAGTCCAACTTGGTATAATGAAGTTGCTCAAAAAAAAAAGGATCCTCCTGGATGTTCTGATACTGTGATGAATGTCTCTCAGGAGAATACTCAATCTCATGCCACAAAGGAAAATTTGCACATGCTTGGGCAATTTCAGTCATCTCAAATGGTACGTGTGTTGCTAGTTAAAATTTAGCCAAAGACGGCATGCATCGGCGGTCTTGGGATGATGATTATAGTTAGTTGTACTCTTTTTGCTTGGAATTGGACGGATGGAGAAGTTCTTCCAAACATTCTATGACTGCATTGTACTTATCATTGTGGGCTTGTAAATTGCACAATATCATCATTGCTGGTTGTTGGGAAAGACAAGGCACTAACAAGAATGTCAGACAGGATAACAGCAGAGTAATACCCAAATCTAAATTTTTCCTTTCAATTTGAACCAGGAGAAGACAAACCAAATCAAGCAATAAGAAGAATGGACAGCAAGTATTCAACCAGACTAAAGCAATAAGATAAGAACAAGTCAATCACACAAGACACAACGATTTAACGTGGAAAACCCTTCGATGTAAAGAGTAAAAAACCACAGGACCAAAAGCTCCACTATAAACACCAAGAGTTACAAAATTGTTCTCCAAAATTGGCCACAAAACAAGCGTCAAACAACGAGCAACAACAAATCAAGATTGCACCAAAATTAGAGAATTAAAGAAGAAATTTCACCCAAAAATGCGCTACTGTTCACGCCCTCAAATCAGAAGCTACAGACCTCCAAATCCGATCTTCGCCGTTGAATTGCAAGAACCAGATGCTGAGAACTCCCAGTTCAAATTTGAGCACGATCCAACGGTTAACGAAGCGGAAAAATCTGTCTGAAGCGGACTGCCTAAGCAGAAAATTTCCAAAAGCAAAAACGGGATTTTTCTCTTTTCCTTTCAATCTCTAAAACGAATCTCTCTTGATCTTTCTCTCTTGTGTTTCTGAAAAATAAGACCAAATAAGCCTTACATATGCCACATAATATTTGGGTTATGGGCTAAAGTGGGCTGGTCCTAATAAGACTTTTATTTATCCACAGGGGAAAAAAAAATCCTAAAGCCAACACTGGTATGGCCCTAATGTTGTGATATATCATTACATGGCTTGAGTAGGAACAAAGAATTGAAAGAAATAATGATGATCAACCTTTCTCCTTTAGTAGACATTCCTTGTATTATTATTTTAGCTAAGGATGATCTTATAGAGTCGAACTCCATTTTTATTTTGTCCAACACTACAAGAAAATATACTTATTGCTACGAAATTTAAGCTATGAATTTGAAAATTGTAGTTATTTCTTAGTAACAATCATAAAAATTCAAGTATCATAGCTATCTTAAAATTCGTCACACTTTTTAGCCATGAATATTAAGTTGGCAAAGCTAAATCCTTATATTTGCTTTTATTGTTAACAATCGTGGCAATAACTATCTAAATAGCTACAATTTTACTGCTACAATAAAATTTTGTAGCTAATTATAACTTATTTGCTACGCAATAAAAGTAATTCTAGCAATAGTAACCCCTTAGCCATAATAAGTTATTTGAAACAAAATATTGTAGCTAAATAAATAATTTTTCTTCAAGTTATAAAACACCGTGTCAATAGTTAAATGAAGTAGCCATAGAGTCTTTGCTATAGTAAAATTTCGTAGCTAATTATTATTTTTTGCCACAAATTTAAATTTACCATAGTAATAATAACCTTTTAGCCACAATAACTTATTTGAGAAATATTTTTAGCTAAATAAATAATTTAGCTTTAAGTTATAAAATATTGTGGCAATAATTAAATGAAATAGCCATAGATTTTCTTCTATTATAAAATTTCATAGCTAATTATTAATTTTTCCACGAATTTAAATTTATCATAGCAATAATAACCTTTTAGCCACAATAAATTATTCAAAGAAAAAATTGTAGCTAAATTTTTTTTTCAAGCTATAAAAATTGTGGCATATTAAAAATATAATCATAGATTTTTTGCTATGATAAAATTTAATAGTTAATTATTAAGTTTTTCACTTGAAACAATATTAACATTTTATCCATAAGAAGTAATTTAAATAAAATATTACCACTAAAATAATATTATGTTTCGGGTACCAAAAAATTGTTGCAATGATTAATTTCATAGTTATAATTATTTTTCAAAACAAAATGATACAGCCATGTGAGCACAATTGAGGTCATACATATTATCTGATACGAGGTGAAACGTAAGTCTTAAGGTGCTTCTTCTTGTGTTGAGAATTCATGTTATACGACTTGGACCTCTTCTATCTAACTTATATTTATAAACAGCGATAGAATTGAAATTTGGGGTAACTGGACGGTACTGATCCTGATTCCCAGTTGAACAGTTCATCTGGCTCGTTGTTTTGGTTGAGGAAATGATAAAATAATAAAGGGAAGAAATGTTAACATTCTTCTATGTATACCTAGCTTTTTCCTTGGGGCATGTATACCAGGATGATCTCGAATTTCATTGCGCAATCTAACTTTGTTTATCATAACTCATCCTCATTAGTTCTTGTGGGCTTATAGCATGTTACAAGGAAAGGTATCTCTGGGTTCCCCCAAAAAATGAAGCATCAATTTGAAAAGAACTGGAAGAAATTTGTTGCAAAATTGAAAGAAGAACATACCTGGAATTCGTTGTTGTTGGAGTTGGAGCAAGAGAAATGGAAGAACTGATTCTTGTGTTGAAAATATTGCCTCTATTTTGTGCTAACAAGGAAGATGGAGTGTTCTAGAATTATGGAGAGAGTGTATTTGTCGGGTTAAATTTACTATTTTGCCCTTGATCGTTCTAGGCTTCACTCTTCTATATAATGGAAATATATGTATTAATTTTAATTTTGGAAAGCGCTTTAAAATTATTTTAAAAATAAAATAGTAATTTATTATTCACCAAAATCACCAACAGCTACCACTTCTGTCAACTCACAAAATGGTCATGTCTGCTTCTCAACTCAGTCTGCTAAAATCAAAAGTTCCATCTGGCATCAAAGGCTTGGGCATGCACCAATTTCAGTTCTCAATCAAATACAAGCTATCAAATATACATTAGGTACATCTCAAATTTGTAATTGTCCCGTTTGCCTTTTAGCTAGGCAAACTAGAATACCTTTTCCTACTCACAATACTGTTTATGTTCATACTTTTCAATTAGCACATATGGATGTATGGGGTCGTTTTAAATAAGATACATATAATTGCAACACATATTTTCTTACTCTTGTGGATGATTTTAGTAGAATGACTTGGGTTTTCTTGTTGAAATTCAAAAGTGACATTTTATCACTTAAAATATTTTATTCATCTCGTTCAGAATCAGTTTGACACCTCCATTAAGAATATAAGATCAGATAATGGTTTGGAATTCATTAACTCTCAATGTACTACTTTATTTCAATCCCTTGGTATTGTTTATCAAAGGGCTTGTGTCTATACCCCACAACAGAATGGGTGGCTGAGAGAAAATATAGACATCTTCTTGAGGTTGTCGGGGCATTAAGCTTTCAGGGTCATATTCCTCTTAAATTTTAGGGTGATTGTGTGCTTACATCCACTTACATCATCAACATACTGCCTTCAAAAGTTCTACATGGTGTCCCACCTTATGAGAAACTCCATAAAGTTTCTCCCAGTCTAGGATATATGAGAACCTTGGGCTGTCTCTGCTATGCTACTAATCCTACTCCTGATAAATTTTCACCTAGAGCAATCCCTATTGTTTTATATATTGGGTATTCATCTACTCAAAAGGGATATCGACTCTATAATCTCTAGTCTCGTATCTTTTTTGTTAGCAGAGATGTTCATTTTAGAGAACACATTTTTCCCTTTCTGCATTCACCATTTACCATTCCATCTTTCCATATAGTTACCCCTCATCTTCTTGACTCAGATTCTACCAACCCTACCTATTGAGAACACTTTTTCTCATTCATCCACTTCTCCATATCATTCTCCTGATACTCCTATTTCATATGTCCTTCCTTCCATATCTTCTCCACATGTTTCCTCTTCTCCCACTCTTTCACCAGCCACAATGGTTGCAAAAAGACTTTCTAGAGCTACCAAACCTTCCATATGGTTCTGACTATGTTCACCCACCCACTCATTCCAGACCTTCTTCATTCTCTATTAACAATGTTATTCATTATTCTCATCTTAGTCCTAGTTATCAGGCTTTCTTATCTAAATTTTCTCCTTACATTGAACCACACCTTTACTCTGATACTAGATGATAGATAAATTCAAGTCGTGAAACAAGAAATTGATGCCCTAGTGGAAAATAAAACTTGGGAGGTGGTTGATTTCCCAGCTCGAAAACTGCCCATTGGTTGTAAATGGGTGTATAAAATCAAGTGTAATGCTGATGGTTCTATAGAGAGATTTAAAGCTAGGCTGGTGGCAAAGGGTTACACCCAAAAGGAAGGTGTGGATTTTCACGACACTTTTCCTCCTGTTGCAAAGATGGTTACTGTTAGGTGTGTTCTTTCTTCGACTTCAATGCATGATTGGCCTATCTTTCAAATGGATGTGTTTGAGGCTATTCTCCAGGGTGACCTTCATGAGGAGGTATACATGGTATTGCCTCAAGGGTTTGGCAGTAAGGGGGAGACCTCAAATGTGTGCAAGTTAAAGAAATCCTTACATGGCCTTAAGCAAGCATCTAGGCACTGGAACATAAAACTTACCACTGCATTGATCAACTCTGGCTTCCAACGAAGTAAACATGCTATTCATTGTTCACCAAGAATGTTGGTCAGAAAATTGTGATGATACTTATATATGTGGATGACTTATTAATCACTGGAAATGACATGCATCTTATCAAGGAATCACAGAACACCCTATAAATTAAAAGGTGATATAAACATTAATGATCATTTTAAGACATTTGTAAAATTCTACATGTGAATAAACAATAGGTAAATAGGACAAAAGTACAATAAACTGGAGCATCAATATTAGGAATCTAGGACAAACCTTTGTGACTTAGTTCTTTCGAGCTATGTAAAATCTCATAGTGTTGGGTTCGTTCACCCACACGTCAATCATATAAAATTCATCCTTAGATTTCGCTTTTGGAGTTGATTGATTCGAATTAACAAGAAATTCCTGAGGTTATGTTCATTATTTAAATAATAGAGTCTTGTTGAGTTCTTGAGGTGAGGGTTGTGTGAAGGAGGATTGTTCTTGATGAGTTTTGAGCGGGATTTTGTTGAATTAATGATGGGTTATGAACCTAAACGAGTTGGAGGTAATCATTTGATTCTAAATGAGTTAGGAATTGAAATTCAGACGGGCGGCGCGCCCCCGATGCGCCTGAGCACCTAGCGTGATGCGCCAATAGTGCGCCTAAATCAGACCCTCTGTGCGACACGCCAGCAGTGCGCCCAATCAGACCCCTATAAATGCGGGTTTTCCGTGATGTGCCAACAGTGCGCCCAATCAGACCCCCAGTAAATGGGGGTTTGTCGTGACACGTCAGCAATGCGCTCGAAGCGTCAGACCACTTTCTTTCTCCATTGTCGTTTCGTACTTGTTCCTTTGAGTCGAGTTTTCATTCCCTTCATAATCCTAACTATCTAAACCTCCATAAATCATCGAGAGATCCTTCATATATCCTAATCATGTCTCTTAATTTTACTTTTTCAATCTTTTAAAATTTGAATTAAGACTTGAGTAAATGAGTATGAGGATGAGGAGAGTTGAGTCATTTTTTAAAAATGAGTATGAGGGGAGAGCCCATTTGGGTTGACTTAAAAAAGTAACTTTTTAAAGTGTTGAAAGTTATTTAAAAAATAAGTAATTGCAGTTGAAAAAAAGTTGTTGATGTGTTTGGCAAACAAGTGTTGTTAAACGCTTTTTTTTAATCAAAATGTCTAAAATACTCTTAAAGTTGTTAACATAATAAAAAGTTGATTAATTTAAGATTTTTATTTCTAAAAAAATTAAAACAAAATTAATTTATATAAAATTAAGGAAGAAAAGAATAAAAATTCAAATATTGCAATGCCATGGCCGGAAATTTAACCCATGGCCGGAAAAATTCTCAATTCCTTCTTCACTTTGCTCTCTAAATTTAACCCCATGGCCGAAAATCAAAACGCAGTTCATCCCTCTGATGATCCTCAGCTGTTTCATCTATCGGAACCTTCGATTCCAATATCATACCCGCTAAAAACGTTGGAAGAACTTGAGGTGAGATCCAAACGGGCACTAAGTATTCCCAAGTATGTAACACTTTTACGTCTAAAATGAAAGGAACATTAATTTCTAAATGAGTTTATGAGGAGTTTTGAGCATCATCTCTTTTAAGAGAAATATTTCGAGTAATTATCTCAAAGTGTTGCCAAAATTTTCGTGGCCAAAAGCTTTATACAAATGTAAGGCTTTGAAAGTGTGCTCGTAGATACTTTTGGCAACATTTTTTAAGTGTTGTGAGTAATGTAGCCTTCGACCAAATTTGTTGTAGTACCCTTTACATTCCAGATAATAAAATTTATATTCATTTAGAAGCTCCAGGAATCTCCACCATCACAATTTCTTTATTCATGCTTGTAGTCGTTACTTGTCTGCCCTCCAACTCCCAACCCCTACACGCCTCTAGAAACTTAGATGCTATAGATTTGATCTCCAGGAACTTATTCCTTGTTCCCCCTATGATGTTTCTTTATCATTAGAAGCACCCATGTATGTAATATAATACACTATCATATTACTCCAATTACACCGTCTCATTATTCAATTCAGTTGCTTGGGTGTACAGATCAATAGGGCACACCTAAAACACATTGAAATCGGAAATAGACTAATTATTTAGGAATATGCATAAACGCCGAGAAGTGAAATAAACTACAAAAAAAATCTCAATATTACCACTCTGGGTAACAACTAACAAAGTGACAAAAAATTGAATCATATAACTATTTTCTTTAGAGAAAACATGTACGTTTTTTTTTTTTGGAAAAAAGGTGGCATGAGATACTGGCCTTAATCACCATGATGTGTAGAACCAAAATTTTCAATTTTATTTTCATCTATATATTTAATGTTGAACCCTCTCAGCATAAGCTAAGAGCTTGGTTCAATGGTAAAGTGCTTGAAGATTTCGCGTGGGTATTTGTCGTTTTTTTCATTGCTTCAGCCAATTTTCATTTTTACTTTCTAAATGAAACATAAATATTGTTAACCTAGTGAGATTTATATATTTTACTATATATTGAAAAATAAATTTCTTTTTTATTTTTATAAAATTAAGTAAACCTTATAAAAAAATTAAGTTTTTCGTAATTAAAATTAAAAAATACAATCTCTCATACTCATTGTCAAACGTTTAATTGATATTTGATTAAGGAATAATATAATTATAAGTAAGATTAAATAAATACGATTGAATTTGGAAATATTCTTTAGTTAGTTTTAAAAATTGAATAATGCATCTATACAACAATGACGAAGACAAGACCCATTACTAACACTTAAAAAAATACATTCTCTTGTACTCATTTTAATATTATGTCAAACACATACTTCCTCGATTTTATTGTTCGTGTTGAGGTAGAGATGAATTTTATTTAGTTTCTTATATATGATCCGACCCGTTTATATCCGGACCGATCCTTTTATTTATGAATATTATTATTATGCTTACTTATCGCTTTGAACCCCCTCATAAAACTGATGAAGAGGCATAGGGTAAATAACACTTGTACTTTAAAAAGGAAAATTATTTACAAGTGGCTACTTCTTACTTTGAATCTCCTTCAATAATTAGTCAAATGACATTTTTCTCTCTCCTCGGGCTGACGTCAACGCTTCTTTTTATTATTATTTTGTCTCTTTATTTTATTTTGAAAAAGATTCAGCCTTACTTTTCACGTGAAATGTTGTTCTCTTCCTTTTTTACTCTTTTATTTTTCTTTTTAAAAATACAATAAAATTCAAAAACAAAATATAGTAGCTAAGAGCTCGTTTGACTTAACTTTTTAAAAAAGTCATTTTTCAAAAGTTAAAATTTAGTAACTTTTACTTTAAAAAATAAAAAGTAGGGTAGTATATACTTTTAGCTTTTAACTTTTTTTTAAAGTCATTTTTAGCTTATTTTAAATTATTTTATTTTAGCCAAACACTTCCAAAAACTAAAAATCACTTAAAAGTTGGTTTGACCAACTTTTAAACTAGTTCAAATAGGCTCTACCTTTTTTTAGACTAATAAAAATGTTGAAAAATTAAATAATTAGAATACAACAAGAAGTAATTTTTTTAAAAAAAAACTAAAACCACTAACTTATTTATTAAAATCTAAATTAATAAAAAATATGTTTTATTTTTCTCTATTTTTTCCTTTATTTTTCCCCTTTTCCCACTTCTTCTCCTTTATTGGTTCTTTTTGTTTTTGTATTCTTTCTTTTTCTTTTCAATTTTTTTATTTCCTGATCCTTATTTTCCTTTTGTTTTTTGTTTTTGATTATTTTCTTATTCTGTATTATTTTTCTTTCATTTTCATTCATTTTTTTTCTCAAATCATAATATTGCTTATTTTTTCACTATAATTTAATTTCATATATATATATATATATATATTGTTAAGATATCATTGACCGTTGCTTCAATCCTTCAGTGAGACCTCTATGATACGATCACAATATATCTACATAATGTCATGGTATCATTGATGCATGCTTCGATCCTTCAGTCCTTTAGAGAGACCTACATAATACCATCACACTATATCTATATATTGTCATGATATTATTGATGTTTGCTTCAATCCTTCACTGAGACCTCCATGATACCATCATAATATATCTATATACTGACATGGCATCATTACGGTGTAGTGAGCTCGATAATTAATTCACGTTGTGGAGGGTTGAAATTGGGTCCCAACAATGTGCTTCGTTATAGTTTTTGTGAATTATATTTGATTTTCTCAGTGTACTTTTCGTAAAAAGAAAATATGAAATATAATTTAAATAAAATTATTTTTATAAAAATTTAAAAAATTACGGTAAACTTTGAAAAGAAAAACATCGTAAAAGTGAAAATAAGATTTGGGTGTTCTCTAAACTTCATATACCGCTTGAAATTGTATTTAAAATTTTCATGACCAAACTCTAAATATATTTTTTAATAAAGTAAAAAAAATTTGAAAAATTCTGAATGGCCTTTCTCGCTTGTTGGAAGTCATATAAAGCTTTCTTCAATCGGCAAACAAGGAAGAAGTTTGCCACACCAACCCTTTAAGAGATAGGAACTCCAACACAATGGTAAGGAAAAGTCACTACTAAATGGATGTCGTAGATTCTGAAGTTGGGCATTATTAATATCTATAAATGATAGTAAATAAATAAAAGGAAGCATCTCCTAATAAGGCATTCCTCAACTGCACCTTTATGCAACTCAAAATAAAAGTAGTACTAGATCCACAACTTACTTTATAGTAGCACAAATTATTCAACCAAAACCCCCCATTCTTCCAAAATGGCTTTCATTACTCCTAATTCTCAATTGATGAATTGTGAGTCTAATAAAAAGCTTCAACCAATTATTAATTTTTCTTCCAAGGAGGATAATGAAGAAATTAGTGATAACAATTTGCATGAAAATTTTTACATTGTTGGGATCAAAGAGTACATAACAACTAGAAATCTTCACTTATCTAAGGTAATTTCTAGAGAAAAAAGAGCAGCGGTTTTGATATGCCTTTATCAAGGCCTTGAAGGTGAAATTCGTGTAATTTTAACCAAAAGATCCATGAAACTTTCCACTCATCCAGGTAATTAATTTCTCTATTGTTTTGCACTTTGATTAAAAATAAATAAATTGAATCTTGATCATTGTTGCTCATGATGAGTAAAAGGATTAAGAATCATTAGCACCTATGTGGTTAATTTAATCTTGGATTAGTTGTTAAAATATAAAGCTAGCCATATTTGAGAATTCGTAAAGATAGCCAAGTTAAAATACTTTTTTGGCAACAACTTATCTGAAAGTTGCATCGAATAATCTTGAAAATGAGTGATTTTGAACTTTTGACCTTCACTTGCTAATGGGCCAAGTTTCTAAGGTCAAAAGTGTTATCCATAGGGCAAAACTTGTTAAACCTGAAGTTTTGTCCACGAGGCATGTTTGATCCACATGCATGGGGTAAGTGATTTATGTTGAGGACCATCCACCTCCAAGTTCATTCTTTTAAAACATTCATAACCTAGGCATATTTGTTAAATGTATTTAACTTGTTGTAGCAAATTATTTACGTTGCTTTCAATGTTACCAAATTATGATTACTATAGACAATTAATTATTTAATTAGATGTTAAAAGAAAAACTATACATTACATATCCAATTTTTGGCCAAAAAAATACATATGGACCCTTTTAATGACACTATTAATTAAATAGAGAATGAACACTTTATAAATATATGATTTTGTGATGATGAAGGAGAGGTAGCATTGCCTGGTGGAAAGATGGATGAAGAAGATTTAGATGAT